>OY821520.1:82903964-83476464 GCA_963682025.1 Cordilura impudica
TGTTATCGATAAGTATTATGTTCAATGTAAGATACAATTGTTATTATTTAAATTCAATTTTAGTTAATTCATTTTGTATATATAATATAATATTTGTATTTTTATTGGCTAAATTAAAATAAATAAAACACTTTTACTTGTTTGTATTAATATTTCAAATGTATGAACACTTTCTTATGATTTTTTTCTTTCTTTATGTTTTTACCTAAATAATATATGATAAACGCAATAAATAGCTTAATAATTCATTAGAAAAAAGAAAATGATTCAGCTTAGTTGATTTTATTTTATTTACTTCTTAGTATGACAGTTTTAATTCTAGGTGTACGGATCTTTTTTCTAAAAAGTGTATGTGAAACATTAATATAGAAAATATTTTATGAATTTATCAATTTATTTTTCTTAAAACTCAACTCTGAATTAATTTTTGTAAAAGCTTTTAAAAAATTAAGAATTTTGCTTTAGGAGTAATCTAAAAATCTCTTAGTTTGCAATTCTATTAAAAAAAATCAAAATTTTTATAACAATTTTTTTTCTGCTGCTATCTTAAAATTATCTCAAATATCTGGCTTTTTTAACACATTTTTATATTTATTAGGTGTTTTGAATTTCTGCAACCGCTGACTTAAAAAATCCTTAAGGAATTTATATTCAGACCACACTTAATATCGCTTGGCCCACTGTATCGTGCACACGTATGTGTGTAGCGTTTATTTACATTAATACGGTAACTCACACATTTAAATACACAATAATAATAAAATGTGCTTACAATTATAATTTTACACGCACACGCACACGTACTTAACGAAAATGTTTTTTCATTCTACTTATGTTCTGGTTTTTAATTCTTTTACCGTTTTTTTGATGGAGGCAAAATACTCATTCATTCATGGTTAACACATTGTGTTTATGATAAATGGGCAAATAATCTTCTAACCTCTTGTGTAATGCTAATAGATTCAATGAACATTTGCTTATTCCAAACATAACCTTACCTCAATCTTTTTTTTTTTTTGTATCGTTTGTTAATGGTTTGTTGTACGTCGGCATATTAAAGCCTTGTAAGTTTAATTACATTTTATGATTAATTTTATTGTTTTTGGTTTCTTTAGGGCTTGATTTAATAGCATGTTGTCAACACAATTCAATTTCGTTTCACATGGATATATTGTATGCTTAATCAATAAAAAAATATTTTTGAAGGGGGCGTAATAAGGTACTATTTGTAATTGAAACATAAAATTGTTGTTGTTGTTTGGCCAAGTTTATGGTAATTTTAAAAATTTTTTAATTTTTAGCTAATAAGGCCTAAATTTTAATAATGTAATTAAAAATGCATCAATTACAGTTTGGTCCCGACGTTTCGTCGATTTTATGTCGACTTCCTCTGGGGATTTTTTTCTCTATTTAATGATAAAAACAAATAAAATAAGTTAAAAATTATTACACCAAAACATTAAAAACTTACAATCTTAACGCTATTACATTAAAAAATATTACATATACTTTTAACAAATAACATTTAAACATAAAACATAAATTCTTTTTAAAAAAGAAAATTTTTAAAATAAAATTATAATCTGACCTATATAAGTTAAAAAAGTTGTTGAATATCATAACGTGTTAATTTATTTTCGATTTCGATACCTAAGTTTTCTTGAACTATTTAATAAAATTAATCATATTTGAACATCAATGGGAAAATATGTACCATACATAATCTGATATTATACATTTGTTTTCAAACACGTATGTGTATTAGGTAGTCTGTACTTAAAAAAAAATTTTATAAATATCGATCTAATTATTCGTTTAACTAAGCGGAAAAAGAAAATTTTAGCAGTTCTTGTTATTGTTATTTATTTTTTTTTTATGTTTATTACTTATTATAAATTTGATAAAATTTTTGATTTTCCATTTAAATTAATTAATCTATATAAGATGAAATCAATCTTCAAAGAAATTAATCTATAACTACTTAGCATAAAATTAGTTCCCTTTTTTTGGAGAAAAAAAGTTTGCATACTAAACATTATGTTTTAAAAGTTATACTTGCATAACCCAACACTCCAAAATTTGAGTGCAAATTCTAGGAAATTTTATTTTTTCTTTCAATGTTTTTTTAATCAATATATATATAAGTAAAAAATGTATAGTAATTAATCTATATATATAAAAAAGTTGCGTAGGTGATCATCATCACCCAGCCCAAACCTTTCGAGTCAAAAACTGTAGGTTCCTCTCTCGGAGTAAAGATCCAGTAAGAAGGGATTTTTTAAAATTCGTACATTAAGGGCATAAAAGCGGCCAAAAAGGGGGAAACTGGTAACAAATGAATCTAGTAATATGAAATTTGGTGTGTAGACTCCATCCGAGAAACAAACATTGGCTCGGGATTAATTTTTTCGAAATTCGGCCATTTAAGGGGAAAAACGGCCAAAAATTGTAAAAATGGTACCTTTCTGCATATGAATGAATTTTGATATACAGACTCCACGGAATACGTGGGCATCAGTCAATAATGAATTTATTGCAAATTCCAACGTACGTCTAGGGGATGAAAAATGAACAAAAAGGGGAAAAATTGTACGTTTGGTATCTTCTAAATAAACAAATATAAAATATAGTTTGTGGGTTCCACTAGAGATAGAAACAACAGATGAGAGGAAAAGTTTTGGAAATTCGGATGTTGGCGGGGGTAAACACAGTTCGTCATTTTATATTAATAATAAATAATTTTATTAGAGCCTAAAGGTATGCTAATCAATTTTAGGCAATTCACGCTTCAACACAGGGCGTATATGCAATTATAATGAAATTCGATTTGTGAATTGGCTAAAATTAATTAGCATACCTTTAGGCTCTAATAAAATTATTTATTATTAATATTTTATTTTATTTAATTTAATATATTTTTAGCACATACGAGTATTATACATAAATTTAAAACTCCGCATTTATCCATATTAACTACATATAACTATGCTAATTTTCACACAAAAAGGGATGAAAAAAATTTCTTAAGATTTGTTGAATAAAGTGAATGACAACACATTGGGAACTTATAAAAATTCTTAATTTGCCTATTTCGTTTTTTTTTTTTAAATAATTTTGCGTCCTAAAAGTACGTTTTTTTTTTATACCCTATACCACTATGTGGTTTGGGTATAATGACTTTGTGCTGCTGTTTGTAACTACCAAAAATATTTGACTTAGACCCATCTTTTATTATACCGATCGAATCAGAATCACTATCTGATTCGATTTAACGATGTCCGTCCGTCCGTCCGTCTGTGTGTCCATGTAAAGCTTGTAATCAAACTGCAGGTCGCAAATATTAATATATTTCGATGAAATTTGGTATATAAGCTTTTATCGGCCATAGAATGAACGCTATTGAAATTGGTGAGAATCGGTCCATGTTCAGACCTAGCCCCCATACAAATGACCCCTATGAAATCAACATAGATTGTCATAAGATCCAAATTATCATATAAATCTTAGTCAAATTGGGTTTGTATGTATTTATTACATCCATTAATCAGTAGTCCAAAAATGATCCCTATTGGACAACTCTTAGTCATAGGCCCCATATGGAGCTGCTTCCCGATCTTCACTTAAATCTATCAAAAAACAAAAATATTGCACTGATTCTTCTCAAATTTTGTTTGTACATATTTTTGCAAAATACAAGAGACTTTACCAAACATGGTCAGGATCGGTCCATTTTAGGGCCTAGTCCCCATATTGATGTAGCATCCGATATGAACTTTTTCATATCTGCAGCCAAAAAAATTAATAAAAATCCCACTCAAATTTGCATTATGCTTATTTTCTATATCCAGTTAGTTGGACCTGGGAGATAGGGCCTCTAAACGCATGGTATAGGGTATCGTATAGTCGGTCTAGACCGACTATAATTTTCTTACTTTTTTTTTTTTTTTTTGAGAAAGATAATAAATTTGGTTCAAACAAATACAAAAATACATAAACAAAAAAAATATTTTTTAGTGATGCCAACACAATGGAGACCTTTAAATTTCTGTACCAGAGCCGATTAAAGCAATAACCATAATATATAGTTTCTGAATTTTTTTATTCCACTGGTTTTTAAACACAATTATATTTTTCAATCTTTTATTTAATTGTTATAAAATAATAGCAAAAAAAACTATGTGAAGAGTTAAAAACTAGAATAATAAACTAAACTAGAATAATAAATGATTTTACTGCTTCGTCTAAGCAAAAGAAAATTTGTGGGAAATATTCTGTGAATAAATCCATAATTTCTAAAATTATCAAGAAGTATCGTGAAAGAGGTACGGTGGCGTCTCAACATTTAGACGGCAGGCCCCGTAAAACGAAACAAAGACAGAATAATTTAATAGCAAGAGAGTTTAAAAAATTACCAAAAATGCTACCTAAAAAAGTCATTAACAATTTGAAACTAAAAAATGTGTACTCGAACTGTTTCATCCTGTGAAAAAACCATTGATATCAGAGAACAATCGTCTGGCTCGCATACATTTTGCTAAAGAACACATGGTCAAGAGGGAATTGGAATACTGTTTTCTTTTCAGATGAGTCCACGTTTAATTCAAGATGCTATCATGGAAGACCAAAGGGAAAAAGTCTAGACCCATAATGTACAAATAAAACTGTTAAAGACCAACACATCAATTCGGGTTCAGAACTGGCCATAACACGTCTCACCCTTTAGTGAGAATAAAACGAAAGATTAAAGAAAATTTTATTGCTGGGAAATCTACAGGTATGGTACTACTTAATATAAAATCAGGCTTTGACTCAGTACGGCACGATGGAGCTTCTTCAAAAACAGAACATAGAAAGTATTTATAGGCAAAACTTTCTCTTCAGAAATAACAAAACCTGCTGGATGTCCCCAGGGATCTTGTCTATCACCAATCTTGTACAACATATATACATCAGATTTTCCTCTGTTGGTCAATTTATGCAGAGGACACAGCAGTATTTATCCATGGGACTTTAGCTGAGGATATTATCAACAGTCTCCAAAACTCATTAATGCATATAGAAGAATATTTCAAAAAATGGAAAATTCTTATTAACACACAAAAAACACAAGCAATATATTTTACCCGGAAACGAAAGTCTTGTTTCCTCTCACAAAGAAATCTTTGCATTAAGGGGATTACAAAGTTAGATACCTTGGTATTATCCCAGATTCAAAAATCAACTTCAGTCATCATGTTAACCACGTAATAGACAAAATAAATAACGTAACAAGGCTAATGTACTGATTTGTAAATAAAAAGTCCTCATTATTTTTAAAGCAATCTTTATGGCTATTTTATGCCACGGAGCTCCAGTGTGGCATGATGTAGTTAATTGTCATATTCAAAAACTACAAACAAGACAGAATAAATTGCTAAAAATGCTATACAACCTACCACGCCACTCCACTATTCAACTCGCAGGTTGCATTCCATTAACGACATTGCTATGGTTAAAGACAGAATTTAGACTCTCGCACATAACTATGATCTCAGATGTCAAATGTCTGAATATAATCACATTAACCAACTGACGGTGTTCACGTAGTCTTAAGTTTTATCTTAACAACAAAAAACAATTTTTTTTTGTTTTTGTTACTTTTTGCCTAGTAATATATAAATATTAAATATACAGTATTATTGATCTTATCAATTGTTAATATTTCTAAGTAGAAAAGATATATTTTTTGGCTGAATATTTTCGCCATGTTATGTAAATAAAAACTGAATTGAATTGAAAATTGAAAAACTGTTAAAGTTGGAGGTACACACAGAAAACGGATTCATTGTGGCTACCGAATTAATTACCAACCGAATTGCGATAATGCTAATAACCGTTTTTCGGGTTCACGATGATTACAATTCTATTGCCTTAACAGTAAATATTTTATTATAATAGAAAATTTGCAGATGATATGAAATTTCTGTTGATACAATCGAAAATACAGTTGTTCCACTTAAGACCAATTCGGTTGGCAAATATTTTTTCTGTGTGTAGCAATATTATGGTATGGGGTTGCTTTTTGGGCCAAGAAATGGCTCCAATTCATGAAGGAAAAGATACTCTAATTGGAATTGGATACATGCAAATTCTAAATGACGTAATGTATGCATACGCGGAGAAAAATATGCCCCTGGTCTGGAAGCTGTAACATGAGAATGATCCAAAGCACACCTCTAAAATTGTAGTCGAATGGCTACAATCAAATGCAGTTAATTTCTTGGAGTGATCAAACCAATCACCAGGTATCAATCCCATAGCAAATCGATGGGACACTGTAGATCAACAAATACAGACACGAAATTACACAGACAGTGCAGATCTCATAGATGCAGTTTATTCTGAGTGGCTAAAAATTCCAATGTCTCGGCGTTGCAAAGCAGTACTAAAAAATAGTGGATATCCAACAAAATTTTGTAACCAAAAGTTTTCAATTATTGTATAGTAAAAGTTTCCATTGTTTCGTCATCAGCATAAAAATTAATATCTTTAAGGTTTGTTAGTTTTTCTGAAGTTAAACTATTTAATGTTAATTTTTTTTCTTTTTTAAACACAAATATCTGTGGTTTTCTGGAATAACCGCGTATGTCCATTTTTGTCAGTTTTGAGTTAACGATGCCAAATATATTAATTTTTAACGCTCTTTACATGTGTTATTTTTTTTTTTTTTTTAAATATTGACCATTTCTGAGTTATTTAAAGAAAAATCTTTAAATAACGACGAACTTAAATGTTTATTAAATTAATTTGCAGCACTAACGACGTATGTCAACCTACGTTTGATTGCTGACAAATTATTTTCTCAGAAAACGACACATAGCGACATACGTTAATGAGAAAAAAATTCAAAATAATTTTCGTTTATTTTTCAGTTTATAACCACTTATAAAAACTTGTGTGTTTATTTCTGTTATTTTTTGTCACTATTATTCTTGATACGTTGTTATATTCTCATCCTAAATCCCGTTTACTTTTTGTTGACGAACAAAAAAATCCATTTTTCAAGCAACAACAACTTATGTCTACATGGGTGGTTGCATTGTTAGTTTTCTTTTTCAAAGAAAACGACGTTTGTCGACATAAGTTGTTTTATCTGCACACACTTTAAATGTTATATACACATTGTTTTTTTCGTCCTTCTCTAGGATCTATTCCTCTGAAGATTTTTGACTCAAAATTTTATATAAAGTATTTATTGCCCATATCTACAGGACTGTTAAAAACTTTATATCGAGCCCATAATTTCAAATATAACGTTTTTCGGCTCCCCTGAACATTTTGATTTTATGACATACGCGGTTATTCTAGAAAATATTTATTTAATTTTTTTTTTTTTATTTATTTTTTTATTTCGAATTCCCATACAACAAGACATAAGGTCTTTTATTTTAAATTAATAAAAGAGTTTTTAATTTTATGATCCATTTTTTTGTCTTGACTGTTCAAGTCGTCAAAAATATATTTTACTAAAAGTGTCCACTGTATTGTGACTAACTGTATATCCTTTCTTCAAAGCCTATCCAATTCGCCTAAACTTCAAAAAGTGCTCCCTTGCAGAAAGATGTCACAAAACATGGTCTGTTGTATATTGATCTCTTGAAACATGTATTTTTAAACTCAGTCATGTTGCAGACCGTTTTCCCATATACATATGTTTATAAACAAAAACCTATACAAACACTGTTCATCAACACAATCTGGTTTCTTTCTGAGTTCAGAAACTCTTATCTCTTCCTATATTATTTATACTTTTTGCTCTTATCCATCCCCTTAAAACATTATTGAGATTAATTAAAAGGAAAGTTAAATTTTTGCTATCAATTTAACAAAACGAGTGCAATAATTTTTAAAAGAAGCTTGAAATTATGTAAATTTTCAAAAATAATTATCAAATCATATAAGTTCTGTGAATTTTTTACATATGTAAAACTATTAAAACTCCTAACAAATAATCACTGTAATTAAGCATGAGTCATTAAATGGAATATACCAATCCATATTAAATAGATATCTGGCATGTCATATACATAACAAGTAGGGTGTATCAGATTTATACTCCCATGTAGCTTTTAAATAAAAAAAGAACGTTTTGTGCGTAAACTCAATGCATTTAGAACGCATTCTCCCTTTTTACGCCTCCTTTATCATGGCTCGTCTGCCAGTCAATAAATAAGTTTATGCACGAACTTAATGCGCTTCAGTGATGACACCATGATAATTATATGCATCATGCAATAAATAAAACGAAATCAACAATTTTTGTTGTCTGTGCAATTTTTAAAATTCTTAATAATGGATGTATGCATATTCTAGCATTTTTTCTGGCGTGCAGTTGTTGTATTCCATTGTTTTTTTTTCCTACCCCTTTCAAGGGTATAGGGTATTATGAGTTTGTGGTGATGTTTGTAACAACCAAAAATTCTTGATAGATGACTAAGAGTCACCTTCGAAGTCAATTGAGCGATGTCCGTCTATCCTATGATTTAAACCATATCATATCAAAATCTACCTTATTTTCGATTTAAAGATATCCAGAAATCATTGTTTTAAATAGGAACAGGATCTTTCTACTGGCAATATGCTCTTCATTATGTCTAAAGTCATCAGAATATGAAAAATTGTACCAAAAATCAGTTTTCAAGTTAAGTTAGTTAACTTATAAATTGTTGCCTGAGTTGCCAAATCGATTAACTCCAATTTCAAATTTATGAAAATTTGAATGCTAAATCCCTTAATTGATGTCTAATTGTTTATATTCAAAACGAATTTCCCTAACAATAAGGATTAACACCATTAACACCACTTTATTATTAGAGTCAATCAAGCATTCAATATTTATTTCAATATTTATTTATTTATTTGGTTTCCTGCACAACAAGACTAAGAGTCTTATAATTAAAGTACAGGATCGGTATAATGTGATACAGTATTTAATGAAAATATGACATAGTTTATAATTTGAATAAAATGAGATAACAAAAATTATTTTACATACATATATTCAAAACAAAGCAAAGTTTAAACAATATTTAAATGGTATTGAAAAATTGGAAAACTTGTTTCCTAAAATGTCCTGCGTTGCTTAAATATTGTAATGTTGGCGGTAGCAAATTCCAAAGACGTATGCAGTGTATATAGAACTGCCATTCAGAGACCAAACTTTTATGTCTTATTTGAATTATAGAATTATTTCTTCTTGAATTAGAAAAGGATATTCGATTAAAAAGATATGTAGGCTCACGTGTAAATATAATCTTATGCATCAGTATCAATGATCGTATCTTCAAGAGATCGCAAAAATTCACACCGTAAAGTTTTCGTGCATACGGTGTTATGTGGGATGATCTTTTCAAATTGTAGACGTATCTCAATATAGAATAAAACGTAGTTGTTAATTTCCTAGAGCTAATAGAATCACAGCTAGCAAATAGTTCACATCCGTACAACAAAGTTGGAATTAGATAGGTTTTTGCAAGTAGAACTCGTACATGGACTGGTGTAAGATGTTGAGTTTTCCACAATGATCGAAGCATTGAATACGTTTTTCCCGAAGCGACATTTATATGATCAGACCAGGTGAGAGTTTTATTGAAAATAATTCCAAGATTTTTGGTTTTTTGTGTAATTTCAATAATTTGACGGTTAAGCATAATATCTGGTATAACAAGGGAAAGCACTGATCTTCGAGTAATAACGATGCATTTAGACTTTGAAGGATTGAGACATAGCCCATTTGCCAGAGCCCATAAGTAAATTCGATTAAGATCCACATTTAGGTTCGCAACACAGTTATTTAGTTCATCGAAACGACTACAAACATAAAGTTGCACATCATCAGCATACATATGAACTTTACAATACGAAAGTTGTCTAGGCAAATCATTTATATATATAGTGAAAAGAAGTGGTCCTAGAATCGAACCTTGCGGAACGCCTTTTTTTACTGGAAGCACATTTGATATTTTATTATTGGCGTTAACGTATTGTTGTCGATTTTCTAAATAAGACGATATAAGACGAGTTGCGGAAGGAGAGAAACCAAAAAAAGTTCTTAACTTCATGCAGAGTATTTCATGATTCACAGTATCAAATGCCTTCGAATGATCTAAGAGCACTAGAAATGCAATGTTACCACTATCAATATACCCACGAATATCTTCAGACACATCAATGAGTGCAGTTATGCAGCTATGTTTAGGACGAAAGCCTGATTGTCTGTCTGAGAGTAGGCCCATATTCTTGACATGTTTTCCAATTTGCTGATGCAATAACCTTTCAAGCACTTTAGACAAGTATGGTAGGATAGCAATGGGACGATATTCTTTATTTGATTTAGGAATAGGTAAAATTTTAGCATTTTTCCAACTTTGAGGAAATACACTTTTTGTGATAATAGTGTTAAAAATATGGGTAATTTGAGGTAGCAGTTGAGGGATAATTTCCTTTAAGAATCTGGGATGTATGTTATCAGAACCAACAGCATTAGATTTCACAGCTTGGCATGTGGAAAGTACTTCCAGTTGGTTTACGCATTGAAAACAAAAAGCATTTTCCGATAAAGTTGAACTAATATCAGTATTGCTGGTATAATATCCATCGTTTATGGGGATGTCAGGGATATTTGTAAAAGATTCGTTAAGCGAATCAACATTTATGTCAGAATTGAAAATTTCCTTACATTTGCCGACACCAATTTCTCGTATGAGTTTCCACGTTTTTTTAGAGTGTGCAGCGGAAATAAATAGGCTAGAGTAGTATGCAGATTTAGCAGTTTTTATCATTTTATTTACTTGTTTTCTAGCTTTGGAATATTCGTCATATAAATTATCTGTTTTAAACAGTTTCCAACTTTTAAAAGCTTTGTCCCTTTCACAGATTTTATTCTTAATCTGTTGATTGAACCAGGGTTTATTTTTGTAATTGTATTTTGTTGTTTTTAAAGGTACAGATTTGTGGAACACATGTGCCAAATTTTGTTCTAAAAAACTGACCTGATTGTCAACCGAAGGCATGTAGTAAATGGAGTCCCAATCGATTTTAGATAATTCGAATAACATCGCGTTTCGATCCATTTGTTTAAAATCATAATAAGTAACAACGTCATCCACCACTTGCATTTTAAAGTCAAATGATAGGAAAATTAAGTCGTGCTTTGAAAAACAAGGTGCTGAGAGCTGATCATAGAGTAAGACTTTCTTTTTGCTACTGACAAAGAAAAGATCAAGTAACGAGTTACTTGTAGCTGTAAAATGAGTTGGAACTGTAATGTTAGTTGGAGAAAGGCCAATTGATTGCATTATGTCAAGTAAAATAGTCTCATTGATAACGTTTGAATTAAAATCCCCACATATTAAAATATCTTCATAATTGAGAGTTATAGTTTCGAGTATATTTTGAAAAACATCAAGGTCTATTCTTTTATTAGGTCTATAAACACATCCAACAAGTAATTGTTTTCCATGGGACGAAACTTCAACAAATATATGTTCAACCTTTTCATGAGGTTTAGATTTGCTATGAAATTTACACATAATGCCTTTTCTGACAAAAATAGCTACACCACCACAACGAGTATTCCTATCACAGCGAAAAATTTTGAATCCGGTTAATCCAATCATTTTATCATCAACTTTTTCATTGAACCATGTCTCCGAAACACATATTATATCAACACCTGAGTTCTCAAAGATAAACCTAAATTCATCAATCTTATTATTAAGACTCTGCGCATTAATATGGCATATATTTAAACCTGATCTCTGTTTGCATAAAATACGAATAAGATTATAAGTTACGTCTTTGGAACTGAAAGATAAACTATCGCCGTTCAAAATCATTATGAAGGATTAAAAAAGCAACGCAAGGATAAAGAAGGAATAAATTTACAAAAAGTGTTAGAAAATCTAAAAAATATATCAAATTTGTTACGTATATAAAAAATAGTAAAAATAATACTAATAGAAGAATTAATAAATGAAGACAGAAATACCAATTTACTATTGAAACCATTACCAAATCATCAGTTGTTGGCAGGAAAACATCCATCAGGAAATAAATTGTTTAGTCCTTCGATAGTCTCAACTCTAACTGGTTCGTCATTACCATTGAATCTAATATATACTAAGCCTCGAGTAGTGTATGCTGTTTTTATCAGCCCTTTCTTTTTAAATTCAATTGCAGATCGAAGTATTTTATGATTAGTGGTGGTCAAGTTTTCATTGACGTAGAAGGTGCGATCGCCACCAAAGCCGAAATGTGAAAGTTTCAGTTCAGTCTTGCATTTTGGCATTAAAATTTGTATAAATTTTAAAGTCTAGTTAATCGATTTGACAAGTGAGGCATCCATATATAACCGCAATTAATTTAATGATGTTCGAATCTTTTTAGTTCGTTGTTGCCAAATTAAAAACGACAACGACAACCTCACTTAAGCTCGTATTATCCATTTTCTGGCTTAAGATCTTATACTGGATCTAACTGTGTAGTGTATTTTAGAGTCATCTATACCAATTAAAAGGTTTCTAAACGTTTATATTCCCGCTTATTGTCAAACTTTCGGTTATGAATATTTAACGATTAATGTTGTCTCACGACACCTATAAAAAAATTTTACTAGAATACTTTAAAAGATTTTATTGTTTTATTCGAATTTAAATTTAGAATTTAAATAACAAATTCCTTAAACAAATTTTAATATAAATGTGTTCAAATGTGATTACTGGGTAATCATTATAATAGTTATGCCCATCTCAGAGACTCACTCACTGATCTGCTGTTTATGATCGTTGTATGATTAATTATCGCTCGTACGTATGTACGTCAACCTATTAATTTTGGCGGAGAATATAAAATCGAAAGGTAAACATCGTAGATAAAAATTGTTGAAATATGTATTCAGATTGGAAAATTTATTTTTTTTTTTCATTTGTCTGCCCGTCAATCTCCAATTCCGATAGCATTTGTATGACAGTAACCGACCATTAAAAGGGCCCTCGAAATTACCATATTCAAGTGCACATTCATAAGTTAATTATTGGTAATTACTCAAATGTTCAGGGAACAAGCTACACATGTATACTTCGATTACATCACAGTGCTTTCCTAGGTACAAAATAGGTAGAATAAAAAATTAACGTAAAAATTAACGAGAATGTTAAATTCGGATCTATGATACCCTCCACTTGGATCTTACGTTTTCATTATCTGGACTTATTGTCTTATTTATAAAAAATGAACCATCACAATGATGTCTGATTTACTCGAATTAATGACAAACAATATTATTCTAAGTTTATTCAGATAAATGGTTTATTTTGTGAATGAGCGTGACTTCAACAGACAGAGGGACTGACGGACGGTCGGACAGACGAACATCGCTATTTCGACCCGTCGCACAGTGGCACCTGTAGAACAAGTGAGGTTTCAAAAATCAAAAATTTCATGTGGCCCTCAAAAATATTGAATAAACCTGTTTTACAGGAAATTGTCCAACGATTTTAAATATGCTACTCTTATTACAATCAGATTTGTTCGGAAGATATAGCCGAAAAGTTGACTGATTTTCAGTGTTCAAAAAACCAGACCATTTTAGGTAATTTGCTCCGCTTTCAGATACAGTATCTCGAAAACTAGGTAACGGATTGTCATTCTTTTTGATTGTGTTGATAGATCTATTTATTAGGAAAAGAATAAAAAAAATGTAGTGTTTGCTTAGTGTTTGTTCAGGTAAAACGATATTTACCAACTTTCCATTTTTTCAATATTTCTCAACTTTGATGGAAAATAAAAAAAATTCATTAGCAGTTATAAAAAAATAAAAATAATAAAAATATAAAAAAAATTAAAATTAAAAAAATAATAAAAAAAACGAAATTAAGTCATAAACAACATATTAAATTTCTCTGTTTGCTATTTTTATTACTATCTTTTTTTTTATTTTTTTTTTTGTTTTTATTATTATCATTTTTTTATTTTTATTTTTTATAACTGCTAATGAATTATTTTAGATTTTTTTAATAAATTAGGTTGAAACAATTATTGTCGTTATTATAGGGGTGTATCAGATTTTTCCGATCACGAGTGGATAATGTTTTAATTTCTAGATGTACGCGTTCAAGAACATGTTCTGTTTTGTTAGCAGTACACGTGTAACACGGACTTAAAATAAAGCTACACTCGAATCTGTGTGGTTTATGTGTGTTCGAAACAAAAAAAAATACCTGCTAGCAACATGTTCGTGTACATAACGAAATATTAAAACGAAACACAGTCATGATTGTGTGCGGCATCGTACAAAATTTAGAAACACACATAATTGATATGAAAATAAAAATATGTGTTGGCTGCTTTAGAAAAGAACATTGTGTGAATTTTCTGAACCTAGTCAAATACTCATTTCATATGTTGGTCAATTATCTATCTTATGCATTTTAAATTTTTTGATTATTTTATTTGGTTCAAAAGTTACTATTTTTGCAACGAAAAAACTCAAATGTGCCACTGTGCGTCGTATAACACTTTTTTAATTTGATTAAAATTACTCAAAAATAACTTTTATAAAATGATACTAATTTTCTCTCGATTATTTTGAAATGGTGTGATAATTTTTAATTTTTTTCAAAGAATATAATTTACAAGAATTTTAAGGTTTTTAGCCCTTTTTATACCCTGTGCAGAGGGTGTATATCAGTTTGTCATTCTGTTTATAACGCATCGAAAAATGCATTTGCGATCTCATATAATAACTCGAGTCGATATGGCATTGGCCGTCTGTCTGTCCGTCCGCATGTGCATCTGTTGAAATCACGCTTATTCACGAAATTAGCCCGGCTAATGTTATGATAATATTGGTTTTCATTATTTCCAGCAGGCTGCTATTGAAAATGGGGTAAACCGGTCATCATAGTGAGCAGATATGTCCAAAAATACGAAGATACCTCAAAAAATTTTTAAAAATTTAGTGTGTTTGTTGTATTAAGTTTATCAAATTGTTTACTTTTCAAAATATTTTGTTTACATTTGTTTAAATAGTGTAATAAGTCCAGTTATTAAGCTAAATGTATCAGTTATTAGCCCCATGTGGAGGGTATCAATGATTCGGTTCAACCGAATTTAACACTCTTACTTGTTATAAGTATTTTCAATATTATTCAACGAACGCCTTAGGCGCGTGAGAACTAACTAGTAAACTATATTATCATTATAATGTATTCATAAATATGAAACTATTTATTAAAACGCTTCTTAAGGCTTTAACTTAACCACTTGAATATGTAGATTTGTAAATCGTTGTTGAAATATATTTTCAATGAATATACATTACATCCTTTGATGTTCTGATTCAGGCAAACAAAACTCGTATGCTCTGTCTACCGGTCCCTGTGAAACGGTGCACAAAGTTGAGTTTAGAGTACAATCAGCACATTATATACCATTTAGCGTCACCACTGGGATACTAGAAACATCACCATCTTCATCATTATTATCATTTTGATTTTCCTTCATTATACGAGTACGTACGTTTATACGTCAAGACTCATTGAAATGCATCGTCTGTCATTACCAGCCTTATGATGGTTTGTGGTTTGAGTTAAGAATGGAACTGAACTGAACTGAAATGCAAAGACCAAGTCTATATGTTGTGCTATAGATGAATGTTGGTATAAATATTACATTTTGTATTATGATGAATTACTCGTACTTTCGTATTGCTGGTGATGATGGCGACATTTACCAAGCTTTTGGTCGTTGCCTTTTCTACTATCTACGTCAGTCTATCGTTGTTTTTCTTATTTTTTTTATTTAATTTTTGTATCCCTATTATGTTAATTATCAATTAAATTATTAACCATGGAAAGTTATTAATTGAAATTGTTTTAAAACATGACTCTAAAGACTCCTGAGGCTTGAAACTTTACATGTGTTGCAAAGCCTTAACTGTCTACCTGTCTCTCTGTCACTGCTGTCACCTAATCGTAGTAAAAGTATTATAGTTTATGGTATCGTACTATAGAAATAAATTTATATTATATGAGTATGTGTGTGTATGAATGAAAATTGATTTATTTGTCAGGTGATATATTTTCAAAGTGTCTTGAATGTTAAACCACAATGTGTCGTACTCGTATTAGTTGTGTTAAAATGGTTACTATGTCAGCAATTAAATGTAAACAGAAAGAATAAAATAGAATAAATAAAAACTGTGTGATTTATAGATTTATCGTTTAAATTGTTGCATTCAAATATACTGTCATTAATATTCGGTTTTAATTTTTTTTTTTATATCAGCAAATTTTCAACAATATAATGATTGAATCCGGTTTTTTTTTATACAGGAACATAAACATTTAGTGCTATTTTTGGCTTATTTTATTTTCATTTGATGAAAAGAAATAATTTAAAAAAAAAATATTTAACTCTTACTCTAAGTAAAAACATGCATCATTAATGTTCGGTTTCTTTATGTTTCCTTAAAATATAAAGCTGTAACATGCAAACCCACCTCATTTTTGCTGATGTTTTTTACTACTAAAACTACTTGACCTGGACCAATCTTTTATTATGCCAATCGACTCAAAATTACTTTCTGTTCGTCCGTCCATCCGTCCGTATGTCGGTCTGTCCATCTGTGTGTCCTTGTAAATCTTGTAATCAAAGTAGAGGTTTCAAATATGAATATATTTTATTGAAATTTGGTATATCTGCCATATGACGAATGCTATTGAAATTGATGAAAATCGATGCATATTCAGACCTAGTCCCCATACAAATGACCCCCATGAGATTGACTTAAATTGCCATATTATCCAAATTATGAAATAGATCTCGACCAAATTGAGTTTGTATATGTTTATTACATCCATTTATCAGTAGTCCAAAAATAAACCCTATATGACAATTCTTAGTCATAGCACCCATAGAAAGCTGATTCTCGATCTTCACTTAAATCTATCAAACAATAAAAATATTGCACAGATTTTTCTCAAATTCGGTTTGTATATGTTTTTGCAAAAAATATGTGATCTTGCCGAATATGGACCTAGTCCCATATAGATATAGATAGCACCCGATATGAACTTTATCAAATCCGAAAGAAAAAAAAAGTGAATTACAATGCTTATTTTCTATATCTAATTAGTTGGACCTAAGAGATAGAGTCTCTAAACGCATGGTATAGGATATCGTATTGTTGGTCTAGACCGACTATAAGTTTCTTACTTATTATAGATGGGATATAGGACAAAGAGAACTGTTTAGACATTTTGAGTAACAATTTAAATCAATCCGCTGAATAAATGGGAGTGTGTTTGTTATATAAATGTCTAAAATTCTTGATACGCCAGATTAAGGCTGGGATACCTAATCATAACGGTAACGACGTGAATCAGCTGATTCACCTGTCTTATGAAAAACACATGCAAGTGCTTACCGAGTATTTAAAACCAAAACGATTGGTTTACCACGAATTAACATCTTGCATTTGTGTCTTCCAAAATACGGAACCATTTGCTCGTCTATTGGTAAATAGGTTGCAAATATTCCAAACAGGTGATATTTTCGATTCAAAGTGTCAATCGGTAGACGTACTTTAGCAAATCTATCAGAAGCATCCATTTCGTCGTTATAAATCATATTAAATTCACTTTTTATTTTTTTGAACATTTTACTGCGCAGAGATTTCTTTGCGATCGGCACATCCAAAGTAGGTTGGGAAGACCAGTAATGCTGTATATGAGGAACAGTATGACAACATGACAAAATAAGTATGCCTATGAAGCAGCGTTTTCGTAGCAGCTATTTTAAAGTTAACAACATGAAAAAATTTATTCTTTTTTAGAAAATGGTTTTTTAAAAAATATTTTTCAATGTCTTCGCAATCAAAATTCTAGAGTAAAAAATATAAAAAAAAATCATGTGAGTCCGATCACAGGGGAGATGTGTAGAGATCTAGTAATTTAAGATTTTTTTATGGCACTTTTATAAAATCAAACAAAAAGCGTCATCTTGGTATCACTTATAGCAATCAACTGCTGGGGCTCTGCTAATATAAAAATATTTATTATTATTTATTATTTCAAGAGGTTAATTTTTTATTTTTCGTTTTTTATTTTTCATTTTTCGTTTTTCATTGTTCATTTTTTATTCTCCTTTTTTAATTTTTTAATTTTTCATATTTCGTTTTTAATTTTCATTTTTAATTTTTTATTTTTCATTTTTTATTTTTCATTTTTCATTTTTAATTTTTTATTTTTCATTTTTTATTTCTCATTTTTTATTTTTTATTTTTTATTTCTCATTTTTTATTTTTTTTTTTTTTTCATTTTTCATTTTAATTTTTTATTTTTAATTTTTTATTTTTCATTTTCCATTTTTTATTTTTTATTTCTCATTTTTTATTTTTCATTTTTTATTTTTATTTTTATTTTTATTTTTTATTTCTCATTTTTTATTTTTTATTTCTCATTTTTTATTTTTCATTTTTCATTTTAATTTTTTATTTTTAATTTTTTATTTTTCATTTTTAATTTTTTATTTTTTATTTCTCATTTTTTATTTTTCATTTTTCATTTTAACTTTTTATTTTTAATTTTTTATTTTTAATTTTTCTTTATTATTTTACATTTTTTATTTTAATTTTTCATTTCTTATTTTTCATTTATCATTTTTTATTTTTCATTTTTTATTTTCAAACATTACATATCATAATTTTTTCACCAATACAATCATAAGTCACACCGATTTTGTATTACGGCTCACATGTTCGCTATTTTTGTGATTGTATTGTGAAATAGAAATTTACCCTCCTGCGTGTTTAGATGTTTACACATCAAAAAAAAATATTTTTTATATTTGGACATTTTTGCCAAAGGATTTTTTTTTACCGTTTTTAAAACTTTAGGAAAATCATTTAACAAAACAGGTGAATCTTTTTTTGAATCAGTGTGATAATGGCAAAGCCCTAAGTTTACTTGAGAGAAAAAAAATTTATCTAATCCGTTAGTTGAAAGTCTTTTTATATATAGTACATACATCCAAAGTTAGCTAAGCCAAACTACAATTAAAAAAAAAACTATGTGAGTCCGATCACAGGAGAGATGTGTAAACATCTAGTAGTTAAAGATTTTTTTAAGTTGGAAGTACTTATCGAAGGCTTATATTCAAAGAGTGCTATCTACATTTGACAGCAATATTAATTTCTGATTTCAAACTGTTCTCTGATATAACTGTCAAATATAATATTAATTTTGATATCATACATGATTAATCCGACTATTTCTTAATAGATATTGTAGCAAATTGATCGACAAATACTTTCAGATCTTATTAATAAATTAGTTTGACACGCTCTCTTTAAAATAATTATTGATGCAGATAGCACTTTTTGAATATAAGCCCTCGTTATGCTTTAAGCATATTTCTTTCAATACCCTAGTTTAATTAGCTGTTATACTTGTATGTTGTTATATTTGTGTTTGTGTTATAGTTTTTGGTTGTAGAATTAGTTGTTGTACTTCGATATTGTTATATTTGTAATGGTGTTATTCTTGAGGGTTGTGGAATTAGCTGCAATAATTTTATTGCACCAATACACTCATAACTCACACCGTTTTCGTCTTACTCGGTTTTTGTGATTGTATTTTGAAATGAGCGTATACACATCAAAGAGTTGTTTCTTATTATTGCTTCTAGTCTTCGAACATATCGCACCTGTACTCATCAAAAATATTGCTTCTAGTCTTCGAACATATCGCACCTGTACCTCTAAAGTGAGTCAACTCAAAATTTACAAATTTTAGAGGCAAAAACGGTTTTTTTTTAATATTTACTATAAAATGTAAAAACAGTTGTTTCATTGTAAAGAATTGAGAATAATAATTATACAACAGTAGTTGTTTTTGCAATATTTTTAGTGATCATCAAAAATGAAAAGTGCAACTCAAATTATGTCTTTTTAGTGGACTCTAAAGAAGCTACTCTTATAACACAAAGAGGGTTACAACTGTATTTTTTTTTTTGCCAAAGAAAAACCGATGTAAGATTTTTACAGTGGATAGATATGACCAGCGTGTATATTTTTCTTGAAAAAAGTGAAAATTGAAAAATTTTGAGTTGACTCACTTTAGAGGTACAGGTGCGATGTATTATTTTATGATTTTTATTCTTTTTTTTTTTGGAAAATAATAGAATTATTTTGAAAAAGCAATGCAATTTTTTTTTTCTAAAAAACATCGACTTCAGTCGGTCTGCCGCCGCTATCGACAATTTGTCATCGGCTTGGACCTCTGACCCTAACCACAGATTGGTATAGAGTATGACAAATATGTATGTAGTATATTAAATAAAATCAACAAAATTACTCTTAATACTTTTTTTGACCATCTGAGCTTAGCCAGTCCCTTGTTTTTCCAGCGTCGTCAAATGTCAATTGCTTCAAATAAAATTTAAAACAAAATCTCCATTAAATATTAATTTCAGTCATCACACAAATCAAAACCCATTCATAAAATAAAATATCGTTTATACTCGCATAGCGGCACCAAAACTCAATAAATGTGTTGTAGCCATAGAGAAACCTCAAAACAATCAACACTTCGTCATCCACACCATTATACTCATGGTGTTATAATCATCATCAAATGTCAAGTGTTGATTGTATATTGTCAAAAAAAAAATATATATATTAAATATCACATCACAACACTTGATATCATTCGTGTGTCTGGCACAGCAGACAGTTTTGTGTGTATGGGTGTATGTGTGTATGCATGGAGTCAAGTCATTTGATCATGCATGCCTTAAAATTCATATGCAAGTAAAATTAATTCAATTCATAAATACACACACACACACACACGCATATACACTCACTGACTTTTATGAGTATGTATGTATGAGTATGTATTTAGTACCAACGTGTTGTGCCGTTTGTTGTCTTGTGCTGTGTTTAATTAAATTAATATCCTGTCATTTACACTTCTTCTTCATTGAACATTACGCCTCTCAGTTATGAATTATGTTAAATTATGCTCGCATTCTTAAGACATTAGTAAAAACACTTTATGCTGCTTAATTTCCAACTCGTCGTATTTCACATAAATGTAAATATTTCAGCACATTGTTGAATATTTTATTTCATTATTATGAGAATCTAATTGTTTAACATCACGTTTAACGTGATTTAAAATTTAACGCACGTTTATGTATGTTAATGCATGTAGGTGGATATGAATGATAAGGCGATTTGTTGAAAAAAAAATATAATTTTTTTTGAATTGTTTTACTTAATAAATATAAGTATCTAAGTATAAAGAACTTTTTGCCTCAAAGTTGTAACGTAATTCGATTTAGCACTTCTTTAGAATATATTAATTATATATGAATTGTATGAATGCTGTCTGAAATTAATTAAAATTTAAATCGAATGTTGTTCAGCGTCATTTTAATAATATTTTAAAGCTTATTCACCAAAAAAAGTTTTTAACAAAATTTTTATAAATTCCTCTTTGGCGTGCTCTCTATCGAAAGATAGCAAATTTGTTACAAAAATACAATTTCAAAAAATAGATAAGGAAAAAAATATTATTTTAGTGATGCCAAAACAATGGAAACTTTTAAACTTCTTTACCAGAGTTGATTAAAGCAATAAAAATAGAAGATGGTATGAAAGAACTGTGTTTTGAAAACAATTCAACAATTCAATTCAACTTTTTTTTTTAATAATTGTATTTTTCAATGTTTTAATCTTAGAATATATTAATATAAAATAAAGGAAAGAATAAAGTTTTGTGAAGAATAGTATCAAAAGAAAATGTGTAAGAAATATTCTATGAACAAATCCATTATTTAAAAAATTGTTGAAAAATATCGTGAAAGAGGTATGGTGACAATTCAACATTTAGGCGGCAGGCCCAGTAAAAAGTCAAAGACAGGATATTTTAATAAAAATAGAGTTTGAAAAAGGCCAAAAGTGCTATCTAAAGAAGTCATTATAAATCTGAAACTAAAAATATGAGCTCGAACTGTTTCCCGACGAACAATTGAGGCTGAACTTGGTTGTTATCGTCTTGTGAATAAAACACTGATATCAGAGAAAAATTGTTCGCAAAACAGGATTGGATGAATCCAAGTTTAATTTAAGAGGCCATGATGGAATCTTTTGTACGACGACCAAAGGGAAAAAGGCTAGACCCAAAATATACAAATAAAGCTGTTTAGTTCGGCGGCATTAATTCATGTAGTAAAAGATACTCTAACTGGAATTGTAACCATACGCGGAGGAAAATATGCTCTTGATATGGAATTTCCAACATGACAATGACCCAAACTGCACCTCCAAAGTTGTAACCGAATAGCCACAATCTAATGTAGTTAGCGTTATGTAATGGCCAGACCAACCACCAGATTTCTATCCCATAGAAAATCTATGCGAAATTGTATATCGAAAAATACGGACGCAAAATTACATATAAAGTAGCAAAAAAGTAAAATTTTCAATTATTCTATAGTAAAGGTTTCTATTGTTTTGTCAACAGCTCAAAAATTAATACTTTTAAGTTTTATTATTTTTTTTTCTGGACTTAAAGCCGTGTGTCCACTAGCAAGTCACTTGCGGAAGAACTTCTGAAAGTATTTGCTGAAGTGCTTCCACTCAAACCGAAACTTGCGAAAGTCTGCTTTCAGAAGTAGTTTGTAGAAGTTATTACGACGAACTTGCTGCAAGAGATTGCAGACGTGTTTCCACACAATGTGAGTACAGCTTGCAGTAGAGTTATGACAGTATCAAAATGTATTGTGACAAAATAAGATTGGCAGCTGCCATAAAAAGAAACAACAAAATAAAAAAAGAAGAAGTGTTTGAGTGAGAAATTGGGTGCTGTGGCGCATAGATTTAAGTTTCCAAAATACATTAAAGCTGAAAAATTTCCTGGGAATGTGTAATGATGATTTTATATTTAATTCAAACAAGTATTCAAAAGCAGGATACTAAAATTAGATTGGCTACACCTCCCAACGACCGTCTTTTAGTTACACTTTGATTTTTGGCAACAGGGCAGAAAAAAACAAGAAAAATATTTTTAATTCATTTTATTTTCATAAGTATTTCAAATTAAGTGAAAATTATGAATATGATTATGATTCCTTTTATTCGCTTATGTATCTGTTTTGAATCCCTGTTTACTTCTTGACGACACTGCGTTCGGAGGTTGTGCAATTTCCTTGTGACCTCTTCTTCGGGCACCTCTATATCATCGGCTGTTGCCTTTAAAGCGGTTTGTTTTTTAATTTTATTCTTATAGTCTTTTGAGGACGTGTCCCATAACTCAGGACAACTTTCTTGACTTTCAATTACCAAATGTGTTTTTTCACTACTCCAAACGAATTTATTTTTGTCCATTTTTATAAATTTGAAAAAGAACTAAAAAAACCCAAAACAAAACTAAAAAATGGAAGAGAATACCACAAACCGAATATCCGACGTATGCCGGACTTCTTCTGCAAGTCTTCAAAACACTTGAAGTTCACAGCAAGTCCTTCAAGTTACTTCCAGCAATCAACAAACACATGTTTCCACATAATTGCTGCAAGTAACTTCTGCAAGCCGTGACTCCTGGAAGTCGACTTCCAATATGTGTTTACACGACAAAAACTTCTGGAAGTCACTTCTGGAAGCAACTTCCGCAAGAAAACTTGGTAGTGGACACATGGCTTAAGATATTTTATATTAATATTTTTTCGTTTTTAAATAAATAAATCGGCTTCCGAAAGGAGCACAACACAGTTCAATCCTTAGTACGAATCAGAAATTTGGTAACCAAAAATTTTGACCTTCAAAAATCAACAGGTATGGTACTACTAGACGTCAAAGCTGCCTTCGATTCTGTGTGGCACGATGGCCTTATTTATAAGATGATTAGTTTTAACGTCCCCAGTTATTTAATTAAAATAATCGAAAGTTTTCTGTCTAGTCGCTCCTTTAAAGTTTATATCCTGTCTTTCACCTATTTTATATAACTTGTATACTTCGGATTCGCCCCATCTTGAAAGTTGCACCATGTCCGTATTTGCAGATGATACAGCAGTATTATGTTCCGATATACTCTCTGAAAACATTATTTCCAACCTTCAAAGGGATTTAGAAAAATTAACAAATTATTTCAATAAGTGGAAAATAACACTCAATCCTGATAAAACGCAGGCTATATATTTTACACGAAAAAGAAAATCTTGTTATATTCCGCAAAGAAACATTATTTTTTAAACACGGAAGTTCCATGGGAACAAAAAGTGAAATAGTTAGGAATAATTCTTGATCCAAAAATGAAATTTAAAGAGCATGTACAGTACATAATAAACAAAGAGAATATTCTAACCCGCGTTTTTTATCCTTTTATAAACCGAAACTCTGCTCTATGTAAAGAAAACAAAAGATTAATATTCAAACTAATTTCTCATGCCTTAATATTTTATGCAGCTCCTATGTGGGCTAAAAGTGCAGCCTGTCATATTCAAAAACTTCAAATCGCACAAAACAAATTACTCAAACTTATATATAATCTTCCACGGTTTTTTCCAACACTAAGGCTTCACACAATTTCGAATATAGATCTTGTTGTTTCTAGGTTAAACAAACTGACTACAAACTTTTATTCCAGATGCTTTTGTTCTGAACACCCCTATATTAATGAATTGACATCAGCCTAGCTAGCTTGTAAGTAGATCTTTAAGTGGTTTTTATTAAAATAAAATAAAGCTTCAAATAGGTTTTTTTAAAATTTGCCTCGAATATTATTATACGTATATATGTATATAACTTTGTAAATTACTATTAATTATTAAGAAGAAAAAGTACAAAAGCTTGAACTATTTATACATATATATATATTTTTAAGATGAAAATGTAAATATTATTTAAACAAAATAAAGAATTGAATAAAAAAAAAAAATAAATAAAACATAAAAAGTTTTAAGTTAATAAAGGAGTTTTCAATTTCATGATCCAATTTTTTGGTATTGAGTGTTAAAGTAGTCAAAAATACAATTGTAGATATTGTCACTCACTATGTATGAGTTGTATGAATGTCGTCTGAAATTAATTAAAATTTAAATCAAATTTTGTCATTTTAATAACATTTTAAAGTTTATTCACCAAAAAAGTTTAAAAAAAAGTTGATAAAATTCCTGATAGCGATGGGTTTTAGTTTTCATGTCCATTTGTATTAGTTAATAATTTGGATTAAAATAAATATATTTTTAACAAAAATTTTATGGCTGAAAATTTCCAATCACGCTTAGAAGAGTATTTGACCTCTATAGCTGGCCATAAAAGCAAACCTGCATTTTAGAAATTTTATAGAACTAATATTGCAATAGAAAATAAAATACTTCATCTGATTCACGATTAAATTCGTTAATTGAACTATCAAATTTTCATAAGAAATTTACAACTTAACTACCGAAATTTGGGTTTAAAATGTTTACCAATTTAACTACTAATTGTACATGTTTATGGTCCTGAGCTTAGATCTATGGTGTCTATGTGAGCGAAATTAAAAATGCATTTTTATTATTTTTGTGCTTTTAAGGTGCTAAAATAATATTTCTTTGTAGATTAATAATGTTATCTATTCAAATTAAATAAATTTCTTTTAAGGATAATTCAAATAGTCAGAAATTCCAAGTCAGGGTGAAAGTACTACGGCAATATAGTAAAACCTCTTTTTATATATTTTCCTTATCTGCATGTTTGTTTGTTTAGTTTTTAGATATAACTCTAGAACCATTGATGATTTCTCATTTTATTCTTAGGGAAATAATAATTTACTAATTTTACCGAATGAAATCTTCACAAACAAAAATTTTTTCCCCTTTTTTATCATTTTATTTTTTTTTTTAGTAACAACATATTCAGAGCGTATGAATATTATTTTTTTAGTAGAGTAGAAGAGATGTATATGTACGTATGAGTGGTATTTTTAATATCAAAGCAAACACGAGTACATCAGTAGTTTTCTTACCCTGCACATCACTGTAGAGAGGATATATATGTATATTAGAGCGCCCATAAAACAATAAGTGTTATTTTTTCCGCTCCCCGCTCATTTTCTAGTATATTGGGCATAAAAAATAATATCCGTGCAAAAATTTTTTTAATCGGATGCAAACCGGCCAGTCCGTCACGACTTTTAGCCCTAAAAATGGAATAAAATTAGTTCCAAGCTTGGACGAGCTATAACTCGTAAGCCATATGACTTTCGGAAAATACACCTTACGCATTTCTATTGCAAATATATAGGCAAACATTTTTCTCCTACAAATTTTTGACCTAGCTATGACCCTTCATGGTGTTTTAAGAGGTCAAACTTCAATTTGGCAATAGTCAAACCTAAATAGATTTATAAATAAATTTACTAATTAACGTTTGAAAAAAATTTTTCCATTTTTCTATGTATTTCATGGGCGCTTTAATGTATATGTGTTTGTCATTCCATTAGTAACACATCGGAAAAAAATTTTCGAACCCATAAAGTATATAAAGTATATTAATCCTTATAACAACTGAAGTCGATATAGCGATGTCCGCCTGCTCGTCTGTCTGTCTGTTGTTATCATGTTCATTTACAAAATACAAAATATTTTGTGATCGAAATAATTCCGTATCAAAATTTATTCCGTATCGAAGTTTATTTCGATATTGTAAATATTTCTAATTGCCTTACTCGTTACGAAACGAAACGATTTATTGTTTCAGTATTGTAAAAGTCGGAAATAAATATGTTTTACAATACTGCATAAATAAAGAGAATATGTAAACAAAAAACATATATTTATTCTAAAATTTAAAAAAAAAATAATAAATAAAATATTAATAAATTGGATTCGTCATCTTTGTTTGTTTTTTCGTCATCTTCTGAGGTTTTCAATATTCTACACAAATTTCTCAGAATATATTTTTAAAAAAATCATGTGCAAACATCTAGTAATTAAAGATTTTTTATAACACTTTTTTAAAATCAAACAGAAAGCGTCATCTATGTATCACTTATAGCAATCAACTGCAGGGGCTCTGCTAATATACAAATATTTATTATTATTTATTTTAACCGTTTTTTTATTTTTCATTTTTTATTTTAAATTTTTTCATTTTCCATTTTTCATGTTTCGTTTTTCATTTTTAATTTTATATTTTTCATTTTTTATATTTCATTTTTCATTTTTTATTTTTCTATTTTTCATTTTTACTTTCATTTTTAATTTTTTATTTTTCATTTTTAAATTTTCGTTTTTCATATTTTATTTTTTATTTTTCATTGTTTATTTTTAATTTTTTATTTTTTATTTTTCATTTTTTGTTTTTCATTTTTTATTATTGATTTTTCATTTTTTATTTTCCGTTTTTCATTTTTTATATTCCATTTTTTATTTTTCATTTTTTATTTTTATTTTTTTATTTTTCATTTTTCATTTTATATTTTTCATTTTCATTTTCCGTTTTCCATTTTTCATTTTTTATTTATCATTTCTTATTTTTCATTTTTCAATTTTTATTTTTCATTTTTTATATTTAATTTTTCATTTATTTTTTTTTTTTTCATTTTTTACTTTTTATTTCATTTTTAATTTTTCATTTATTATTTTTCATTTTTTATTTTTCATTTTTAATGTTCCGTTTTTCATTTTTTATTTTTCATTTTTTATTTTTCATTTTTTTTTTTTATTTTTCATTTTTTATTTTTAATTTTTCATTTTTCATTTTCATTACATATCATAATTTTTTCAACAACACAATCATAAGTCACACCGATTTTGTCTTACGGCTCACATGTTACGCTATTTTTGTAATTGTATTGTGAAATAGAAATTTACCCCCCTGCGCGTATAGATTTTTACACATCAAAAAACTCAAAAGTACATATTAAAATGCTAGCTTGAAAATGTGGAGTAATTTTGGAGTTATTTTGCAGTGGATGATTTACTTCCCCGCCATCATCCTCAGAATCTGTAAAGGAGGAAATTTCACCCTGATTTTGAACCTCTTATCTAG
The DNA here is from genome assembly GCA_963682025.1 of Cordilura impudica. Taxonomy (NCBI): domain Eukaryota; kingdom Metazoa; phylum Arthropoda; class Insecta; order Diptera; family Scathophagidae; genus Cordilura; species Cordilura impudica. The sequence continues at coordinate 82,932,046 of OY821520.1, forward strand.
TCGAGATTAAACCCGGAGATGTAGTTGTAAATTTATCATCTGTTTGTTGGCTTCAAGAATATCATCCTCATTATAATTTTGTGATGTACTTGAAGCATTAAGTTGGCCTTTTCGTCCTTATAAAGTATTGGGCAAAATACTCTTATGCGGCCTACACACGAGGCAACCAGTTGAAGCAATGGTTGTATCAACAATGATATACACGTAGCAACGGTTGCCTCAACCAACGAAAAATATCAAAACTTTTTGATATTTCTGGCTAACTGCCAATAATCACCTGGTTAAAGTTTATTTATGTTATTTTTGCCCTAAAATTAATATTTTTATCAAATATATTACAAATATTTTGCACTATTATTTTCAAAAGGTTGCATTCGAATGATCAATCGTTATCGAACCCCAAGTCCAGCTGCAATTGCTGAAGAATGAAATGAGAAATCATCAATAGATTTTGAGTTATAGCTGAAAAACTAAGCAAACAAACATCAAAATAAGAAAAATGGCAAAGCCAAACCCTTTCCAGGTTTTTCTATACTGGCCTTGTGCTTTAACCCTGACTTGGAATTTCTCAAACCCCAGACAGTGACCCCGAAAATGTTCCACAGTGAAATAAATACTAAAAAAAACTCATTTAAAATACTTTTTAAATGTGAATCTCAGATTGCATAATAACATTTCGAACAACATTATAAAACTCCCAATTCCTATATTCAAAATCCAAAACAAAAGTTTTTTTTTTTTTTGATTTCGCCTCTTTTCCATTTTTGCTTATTTATTACGAAAAATTAAAATTTAAAACCTTTAAAAAAAATTTCTGATGGGATTTTAAATAAAAACATTTAAAATAAAAATAAAATTTAAAAAAAATTAGATTGAAACGGGGTTCAATGTAAAATTTGATCGGCAGGAAGTTCAAAACTGCCAAGGTATGGTACTATATAAAATTTTGTGATAAGATTAAAAATAAAAAAACTGGTTTCTATAGACAATATATAAATAAAATAAAAAAAATAATTTTAGTGAAAGACTTGATCGGGAGAAGGTTCAAAACCTGCGAGCGGTGGTTGTAAAATATATTTTACGATGGGATTTGAAATAATAAATATTGCCAAAATAACAATAAAAATTTTAAAAAAATTCAGAGGATCGGAGTTCAAAACCCATTTTTAAATCATAACAAACAAAAATTCCTGTACTTTTTATAATTACTGAGTCAACTTTAAGGTTAAATACTCCTCTGTTCGACGACCTAAAAGCAAAGATCAGTCAGAAAACGCAAAAACACTTATAAAATTTTCTACGATGGAAATTATGAATTTTAAAATAAAAAAAATTAAATTTAAATAATTATTTTACTGGAAAATTCAGTTTGTAGGGGTGTTCAAAACCTACCGAGAAATGGTACTATAAAAAATTTTCTCATGTGATTGATAGATAAAATGAAAGTAAAATTTAAAAAAGTAATTTTATTTGAAAATTCGGTTTGGGGCGGGGTTTCCAAACTGGTCCTATAAAAAATATCGGATGTGCTTTGTAATAAAAAAGGTGTTGATTGATAAAAAAAAATTAATTAATTTAACTAAAAAGTTCGATCGGGGGAAGGTCCCAAAACTACCCGAGATATGGATTCATTTAACTGTAAAATTCGATCGGCAGGGGGTTCGAAACTGCCCGAAAAATTGTCCTATAAAAAATTTTCTAATGGGATTTAAAATAAAAAATGGTTTTAATAGATAAAATTAAAATAATTTTAAAACGATCGGCAGAGAGTTCAAAACTGCCCGAAAAATTTTCCTATAAAAAATTTTTTGATGGGAACTGAAAAAAAAAAATATTTTGACGAATAAAATAAAAATTAAATTTTTTAAATTTATTTTAATCAAAAATTCGATCGGGAAGGGACCGAGAGAACACAGTATAAAAAATTTTCTAATGAGATTTGAAATTAAAAACAGCTAAAATAAAAAATAAAATTTTAACAATTCATTTTTTTGGAGAATTCGATTGGGAAGGGGCTCAAAACTATCCGAGAGATGATTCTATAAAAAAATTTACTGAAGAGAATTAAAATAAAAAAAAACGATTTCAATGCGTAAATAAAAAAGCTGCAAAATTAATTTTAATTTAATTTAATTTTAATGCCAAAGAGAAAAATAAATAAAATTTAAAAAAACATTCTACTAAAATATCCGGGGAGCCCGCCCCATTTGGAATCAAAATACCTGGACTTTTTTTTTTATCAAAAACCACCTTTAAAAATTTTAGTCATCCTTTAAGGTCAAATGTTTCTCCGTGTGACGACCTAAAAACAACAATCAATTAGAAAACTAAAATTTAGTTAGTTAGAACATTCCATTTAGAACATATATGGAAATGACAAAACGACTGGATATTATCAGAGTTATTTGAATTTTCATGAAAGTCTTTATAAAAAAAGTCTTGATGCTGTTTTCATATTTTGTTGGTGTAGATCCAAGAATTCTTGAATCTTTTTACGAGATGATTTCCCATGATTGCACTGCAAATTTTAAGATTACATATTTTTTTATTAAAAACCAATTCCCCATTAAATTAAAAAATTAGTTTCTATTTACATTTAATAAAACAACATTTTCTAATCTATACCACAAACAAAAAGAACCAAAAAAAGTAAAAGTAAAAGCATTTTTATTATCATCATTATTCAATCTATAAGCTCTCAAGACAACATAAAAATCGCCTTGTAAAATCAAAATAATTGTAAGTAATTTCCAAAAGGTCTTAAAGTCTTTATGCAATTACAATAGTTAAAATAAACTAGCAAAAACTAAAAAATAATAAGTAACAAATACAACAATTATATGAGATCATATAAGCAAGATTATAATGCTCGTACTGCTGCCGGTACCGCTGCCGCTGTCATATAGTTTACAACACCGGCCCATAAAAGTAGGGGGTAATGTTTTTCTACTAAAACGATGATTGCTAAGGCCGCCAGCAAGGAAGGAGTCTTTTTTTTGTTTCGACTACTATCTTTAATATGAAAACAAAAATACCAAGTATACCTTCGAACAACGGCAACACAACATTGATTATGCTTGGCTACTTAAACTACTGCTAATGTTGGTGTCCAATGCGGCAATGATGATGATGATGATGATGATGATGACGATGTTGTAGTTTTTTTTTTTTTTTGTTGCTGCTGCTGCTGTTTGTTACAATTGTTGTTATATGCAGTTACATCTGTTGTTGCAGTTGATGTCTTATCGTTTGTGCTTCCAAAAAGATCAATGATGGCAGCAACAACAACAACAACAACAACAGCATCATACACTATGTAACTTGTTTTTAACGAGTAGTTGTATGACTGGCAACCAAACCCCCCCAATAAAATCATACAATTTCTTATAGACGAGCATGTACATATTCGTATGATGCTTAGATTAGGATGGAGCGACATAACAATGGAGCAACATTTCACTTTGGCTCTAAGAGGGATCTATGGAAATAGATGTAAAATTAATATATGTAATATTAAAGTTTATCTTCAGGGTCCTCACAGTTACTAAACATTTTGAAAATTGGCATTACATAAACTTAAAAATCTTAATAAATCCATTCTTTTTTAAGTTGATTGCATTTTACTTCATTATAATTGTATCGAGATGAAGTGCAGTCGAACTTTTATCACTCGAACTTCTATAACTCTAGTTTTCTCTAACTATAAAGTTTTTCCCCGTGGTTTCACGCAGACAGTTTATTAGTATTTGTTGCAACGAAGATTCTCAGCTGAAAATTTTGTTGCTAAAAATCTTTTTTTTTTTTTCGTAAAAACCAATTTTTAGACACAAATTCCAGAAAAATTTGAGCCGAAATCAAAAATCGCAGAATAGGGATCGGTGGACAAATTTGAGATGAGCATTTTAAAAAATCCTCAGCTCAAACTGTTGAACTATGTGAGCTGTAGAGTAATTTTAATGGAACAGTTGCTATTCGTCCCACTGTGCGTCCATGTAGTAAAAATATTAAACATCCAGTATTTCCTCGATTGGTTTACAGCAGCTAGCAATCGAAACATGCTTATATCTGGAGCAGTATTAAAGGAGAAGGCAATGGAATTTGTAAGCTCAGGTTAAATTGATAAATGGAAGCAGAGGTATTAAGCAAAACGTTCAATTGATGAGACTTTCAATTGATGTGCGTTGTGACATCTGTATGTACATAAAATAATTTGTGAATTTTTTTCATTTTAGACATGGTGTGGGTTATAAAAAAACGTGCGGTGAAAGCAATAACGTTAGTGAAGCGCACTGCGAAAAATGGAAAAATACGTTTTGCCAAATTTATTACTAAAGTACTGTGAGGCAAAAATAGCAAGCAGCGGGTTAGGTTAATGCTGGCAGCAAATATGGATGATTCGGAAAATTCTATTGATTGGAAAAAGTGTCAATCCTCGGTGTTAAGTCCTTACCCGTAGATCATAAAACAAACTCCAAGGCATGGATGATAGGACAACTTTTTGAAGTAAGGGTTCTAAGCAAAAATGTGGCCAATAATGTTATTGTTTATAGATAATTGTCCAACACATCCAAAAGACGTACGAAGCAAACTGAAAACCATTGAATTATTATATTATTCGACTGAATATGATCTCTAAATTGCAACTGTAGGATCAAGGAATACATCAAAACTTAAAAATTTTCGTTTGTAGCAGAATGCTAAAAGAAGCACTGAAGCTCATAGAGCACGCGAAAAACAGGACACTAATACACTTATGGATTGCATCAGTCATCTAAACGAAAGTTTGGGTTATTGACGTAACCAAACCACAGCGGATTGCTTCAAAAAACTGGATTTGATCAATATTCTGAATGGGAAGAAGAATATGACATACAACCTCTAATTTTTTGAATAGTAAAATATTAATGAAAATCCAAAACTAATTGAAGCTGATTACGAAGCATGGTTTAAAGCAAACAAAAGAACTTGCAATGTTACCCTTCATGATTATATTGAAATAAATAATGAGCTTTGTACAACTGGCTCTCCTACAGATGATGATGGTATTGTTAAGCCCTGAATAAGACGATCCAATCTTAAGCGGAACGGAGAGTGATAGCGAGGGTTCAGTGGACAAACCAATTCATCTGTCTTTCAGAAATGAGCACTATAAGGCTTTGAGCAAATTAGTATAAATTTTTACTGAAAAAAGCAAGAAAAAAGTAAATTTTCAGTCACTAATTTTTGAATATTTTAATTCACTGTAATTTACTTATAGTTTTCTATAAGTGCGTGTTTTAAATAAGAATACATATTCATTTTTAAACAATTTTACTATTTTACTAGACATAATGCAATCAATTGGCCTTTCTCCAACTAACATTACAGTTCCAACACATTTTACTGCTACAAGTAACTCGTTACTTGATTTTTTCTTTGTCAGTAGCAAAAAGAAAATCTTACTCTATGATCAGCTCTCAGCACCTTGTTTTTCAAAGCACGACTTAATTTTTCTATCATTTGACTTTAAAATGCAAGTGGTAGGATGACGTTGTTACTTATTATGATTTTAAACAAATGGATCGAAACGCGATGTTATTCGAATTATCTAAAATTAATTGGGACTCCATTTACTACATGCCTTCGGTTGACAATCAGGTCAGTTTTTTAGAACAAAATTTGGCACATGTGTTCCACAAATCTGTACCTTTAAAAACAACAAAATACAATAACAACAAGTAAGAAAATTATAGTCGGTCTAGACCGGTCTAGTTTATATCGGATGCTATATCTATATGGGGACTAGGTCCAAAAATGGACCGATCCTGATCATGTTTGGTAAAGTATCTTGTACTTTGCAAAAATATATACGAAGAAAATTTGAGAAGAATCAGTGCAATATTTTTGTTTTTCGATAGATTTAAGTGAAGATCGGGAAGCAGCTCTATATGGGGCCTATGACTAAAAGTTGTCCCATAGGGATCATTTTTGGACTGCTCATTAACGGATGTAATAAACGCATTCAAACGCAATTTGAGTAAGATCTATTTGACAATTTGGATCTTGTGGTAATTTATGTCGATTTCATAGGGGTCATTTGTATGGGGGCTAGGTCTGAACATGGACCGATTCTCACCAATTTCAATAGCGTTCATCCTATGGCCGGCAAAAGCTTAAATACCAAATTTCATCAAAACATGTTCATAGTTGCGACCTGCAGTTTGATTACAAGGTTTACATGGACAAACAGACGGACGGACGGACGGACATCGTTAAATCGAATCAGTTAGTGATTCTGATTCGATCGGTATAATAAAAGATGGGTCTAGGTCAAATATTTTTGCTAGTTACAAATAGCAGCACAAAGTCATTATACCCAAACCACATAGTGGTATAGGGTATAAAAATAAACCTTGGTTCAATCAACAGATTAAGGATAAAATCTGTGAAAAGGATAAAGCTTTTAAAAGCTGGAAACTGTTTAAAATAGATAATTTATATGACGAATATTCCAAAGCTAGAAAACAAGTAAATAAAATGATAAAAACTGCTAAATCTGCATACTACTCTAGCCTATTTATTTCTGCTGCACACTCTAAAAAAAACGTGGAAACTTATACGAGAAATTGGTGTCGGCAAATCTAAGGAAATTGTCAATTTTGAAATAAATATTGATTCGCTTAACGAATCTTTTACAAATATCCCTGACATCCCCATAAACGATGGATATTATACCCGCAATACTGATATTAGTTCAACTTTATAGGAAAATGCTTTTTGTTTTCAATGCGTAAACCAACTGGAAGTACTCTTCACATGCCAAGCTGTGATATCTAATGCTGTTGATTCTGATAACATACATCCCAGATTCTTAAAGGAAATTATCCCTCAACTGCTGCCTCAAATTACCCATATTTTTAACACTATTATCACAAAAAGTATATTTCCTCAAAGTTGGAAAAATGCTAAAATTTTACCTATTCCTAAATCAAATAAAGAATATCGTCCCATTGCTATCCTACCATACTTGTCTAAAGTGCTTCAAAGGTTATTGCATCAGCAAATTGAAAAACATGTCAGGAATAAGGGCCTACTCTCAGACAGACAATTAGGCTTCGTCCTAAACATAGCTGCATAACAGCACTCATTGATGTGTCTGAAGATATTCGTGAGTATATTGATAGTGGTAACATTGCATTTCTAGTGCACTTAGATCATTCAAAGGCATTTGATACTGTGAATCATGAAATACTCTACATGAAGCTAAGAACTTTTTTCGGTTTCTCTCCTTCGGCAACTCGTCTTATATCGCATTATTTAGAAAATCGACAACAATACGTTAACGCCAATAATAAAATATCAAATGTGCTTCCAGTAAAAAAGGGCAAGGTTCGATTCTAGATTCTGATTTGCCTAGGCAACTTTCGTATTGTAAAGCTCATATGTAGTCGTTTCGGTGAACTAAATAACTGTGTTGCGAACCTAAATGTAGCTCTTAATCGAATTCACTTATGGGCTCTGGCAAATGGGCTATGTCTCAATCCTTCAAAGTCTAAATGCATCATTATTACTCGAAGATCAGTGCCTCCCTTTGCTATACCAGATATTATGCTTAACCGTCAAATTATTGAAATTACACAAAAAACCAAAAATCTTGGAATAATTTTCAATAAAACTCTCACCTGGTCTGATTATATAAATGTCGCTTCGGGAAAAACGTATTCAATGCTTCGATCACTGTGGAAAACTCAACATCTTACACCAGTCCATGTACGAGTTCTACTTGCAAAAACCTATCTAATTCCATCTTTGCTGTACGGATGCGAACTATTTGCTAGCTGTGGTTCAATTAGCTCTAGGAAATTAACAACTACGTTTAATTCTATATTAAGATACATCTACAATTTGAAAAGATCATCCCACATAACACCGTATGCACGTAAACTTTACGGCGTGCATTTCTGCGATCTCTTGAAGATATCTTTTTAATCGGATATCCTTTTCTAAGTCAGGAAGAAATAAGTCTAATTCAAATAAGGCATAAAAGTTTGGTCTCTGAATCGCAGTTCTATATATGGAACTTGCTACCGCCAATATTACAATATTTAAGCAGCGCAGGACATTTTAGGAAACAGGTTTTCCAATTTTTCAATAACATTTAAATATTGTTTAAACATTGCTTTGTTTTGAATATATGTAAAATAATTTTTGTTATCTTATTTTTATACAAACTAGCAGATTCCAGCACTAGAAATTCGAGTGCAATTTCTAGGCAGCTTTGTTTCTCAACTTAGCCAATTCATAAACCAACACCTTTATGGTTTATTATTATTGTGAATGAAGTAATAAACTCATTAACAAACACATTTACAAATTTAATAAAACACACATAGCATATGTATAATTTTATGTATGTGTTAGTAGCAACTTAAAATGCAATTTACTCAAAATAAAGGAAAAAATTGTAAAATCTGTAAATCTGCAAAACAGCGAAAACGAAATACCTTTAAAATAATATACGTTTGGTCAAAATCGGGATAAAATGGTAGAACAAAACATCGGTCACAAGAAATCGCCTAGCCTATTAATATTATAGATTATAAACTATGTTATATTTTCATGAAATACTGTATCACATTATACCGATCCTGTACTTTAATTATAAGACTCTTAGTCTTGTTGTGCAGGAAACCAAATAAATAAATAAATAAACAAAAAAATCTTTAACTCGAAGTCTCCGTAAGTCGAAGATATTTTTTGGGATAATGGCGATTCGCGTTCCATTAACGCGTGAGATCATAAAATGGAACAATAAGGGAACTATTAAACCTAGAGTTTTGATTTTTTTTTTTTTCAATTGAAATTATATTAAAGATTACAAAAAAATGTTATGTTTATAATTCTAATCATTATGAAGTTATGGACCTTTTCCGGAACCCCTTCCATTAGGGATTTTATAGTGGTTTCTGTAACTTTTTTCAAATAGGTAGTTCATCTCCGTTTAAAATCTTCCACGTTTTGGGATACCTTTTTTTTTGCTCTTCAACTTCCTTTTCACAAGAGCCCAAACTAGCCTAACCTCCGGACAGTTTAGAGGTTTTGCCTCCCTTGGTACAAGAACCACGTTATAGTTCTTTTATCACTTTCTTGCCATAGTGACAGAATGCAAAATTTGGCCAAAGACATGTGGATTCATTGTTTTGGCTTATGGAAGAAAATAATCTTCTTTGCAAACACTCCATATTTATTTATTTATTGTGCTTTCCTGTACAACAAGAACATTATTCTTATAATCACAGTACAGGATTAATTAATTATTATATAAATTAAATTAATTATATATATTAATTATTTATAAAATAAAATATCAAAAAAAAAAATAAAAATGCAAAAATTTCAAAGATTTTACTATGCAAAATAATCATAAATTAGTTTTTTAAAAAGTATTTGCGGTGCTTTTTAGTTGATAAGTTTGTGAATTCCAAAGGCTAACTCCGTGCACAAAGAATTGCTGTTCTGAGACAAGTGTCCAATGAATAGGAACTATAAGCTTTCTTCCTCTTCAGATCTGGCAAATTGCAAGTTTTCGAATAGATAAGTTGGTTTTTTTTGTGTTAATAATTTTGTGCTTAAAAATTAGAACTCTAATTTTTAAAAGATTATCAAGAGACACACCAAATAGTCTTACAGAGAAGGGAGTTATATGAGAATATCTTCCAAAATCGAGTAGTCGCAATTAGCAAAAATTTCACAGCCGTACAAAAGTCTAGGAATAATATACATTTTGGCTAGTAGAATTGTAACTTTCAAAGATGTGAAATATTGTGTTCACCAAAGAGATCTCAGTTTAACGTAAGTTTGCCCAAATACGTTGTTTATATGATTTGACCACGATAGAGAGCTGTTTAAGATAATACCTGGATTTTTGGCTGAAGAAACAATAGGAAACTTTTAACTGTTAATTGTAATATCAGGAACCATGGGTGGTTGTTTAGACCGTTTGCTTAACATCAAACATTTAGACTTTAATGGGTTTAAAAAGAGCTGGTTGACAGTAGCCCAACGATGGATATTATTTAAATCCTCTTCGAGTTTCCCTATATTGTGATTAATTGAAGCAGGCGGTCTGCTTAAATATAACTGCACGTCATCGGCGTACATATGAATTTTGCAATGGAGAAGTTGTGAAGGCAGATCATTAGCATAGAGAGAAACAAGTAAGAAAATTATAGTCGGTCTAGACCGACTATACGATACCCTATACCATGCGTTTAGAGACCCTATCTCTTAGGCCCAACTAACTGGACAAGAAAATAAGCAAAAACCATATTTGAGTGGGATTTTTATTAATTTTTTTGGCTGCAGATATGAAAAAGTTCATATCGGATGCTATATCTATATAGGGACTTGGTCCAAAAATGGACCGATCCTGATCATGTTTGGTAAAGTCTCTTGTATTTTGCAAAAATATATACAAACAAAATTTGAGAAGAATCAGTGCAATATTTTTGTTTTTTAATAGATTTAAGTGAAGATCGGGAAGCAGCTCTATATGGGGTCAAGGGGATCATTTTTGGACTACTCATTAATGGATGTAATGAACGCATACAAACCCAATTTGAGTAAGATCTATATGACAATTTGGATCTTATGGCAATTTATGTCGATTTCATATGGGTAATTTGTATGGGGGCTAGGTCTGAACATGGACCGATTCTCACCAATTTCAATAGCGTTCATCCCATGGCCGATAAAAGCTTATGTACCAAATTTCATCAAAATACATTCATATTTGCGACCTGCAGTTTGATTACAAGCTTTACATGGACACACAGACGGACGGACATTGTTAAATCAACTCAGAAAGTGATTCTGATTCGATCGGTATAATTAAAGATGGGTCTAGGTCAAATATTTTTGGTTGTTACAAACAGCAGCACAAAGTCATTATACCCAAACCACATAGTGGTATAGGGTATAAAAACCAAAGGCCCTGGGATGGATCCCGTAATATTCAACGTTGTTGAGATTTTGTTCTTCACGTAAAACGGATTGGGTACGATCAGCTAGGTAGAATCGAAGCAGATTTACAGATGATGAAGAGAAATTAAAAAGATGTTTCAGCTTATTACATAGCATTTATATAGTCCGTTGTAACAAATGACTTGCTTCTTTTGCCGCAACTGAATATTGCTTTTGGTCCTAAACTTATTTCCGCTATTTCCTCGAGCATTAGAAGCATACAAATTTTGACCCAGTACGTTTCGTCGTCTATTATGCAGCGGGATTTTTTTTTTTTATCAAACATGATTTCAATTTCCGTACGCTGATTTTGGCCTCTAAATTTTTTTAAGCACTCATGTCTGGGACTTTATGGTCTGTGTATATTTTCAAACTTGCATTGGCTTTAATTTTTCACACCAAATAGTTGGAGCACTGAGCTTACCGTGCTGCTTTTCTTCCGGATGTGTGATCAAATTCTCCTGAAACTTTCTAATAATATTGGAAACAGTTTAATGGTCAATTTTTTTAGGACCAAGTTAGATATTGTTGAAAATGTTTAATAACTTTAGCACGTACTTTTATGTCATCACTCATTTTAATCAAACTAACAACAAATAAACAGGGTTGTATGTATTATAGAGTGTACGTAGGGCTTTTTTAGTCAATTTTATTAAATGTAAAATAAAAATTCTTTATTTCATTATTTCCCGACGTTTCGTCGAGTTTTTGTCTACATCTTCAGGGGCATTTTATTTTGAATATGAATTTTTAACTTATAACATTAATAAAAAATTATTGGTGTATTTTGACATCACAAATTGATTGATTTTAAAACACAGTATATATAAATAAACAAATAAGTAAACTATTGAAAAACTAAAACATTTATATCACAGAATTTAACTCTAGTATCACAGTGCAAACGAATATATCATTGTCATTAAGCATAATAATTGAGATATTTTTCAAAGATAACTTGATAAAAAAAAATTCAAATAATGCTTACGAAAAAATTTAAGAGGAAAAACGTGAGTGAAAATTTTTTCGATCTCACTTAAATCCAAAATTGAAAAATAGTTTCGAGATTAAAGCGAAAAAAATTAACATTAAGTTTTCTATACATTTTCGGTAAATTAAGGAATTGAATATTTTTTTTATAAATTTTGATTAAAAAAAAATTTTTTTTTTTGGAACTATATATTTCATCAATTCATGCGTAAAAAAATTGATTTTGCGATTATTCCTAATTTGATATTACACAAAGTATGTATAGGACCAAAACAAGTGATAGATGTACCCCCTCCCCCTCAAATTAAATTTTGACATATTTCATCAAGATTCCCAAAATATTTCGGCTCTAGCGCTGATCGCCGTTGAGCTAAACTGTTTTAATAATATTCAGTGGTCATGAAGGACCCAAAGGATAAACTTGGATCGGACTAAAATTGCACATAATGTATTTCCATATCTATTTAAACAGATTCCATTTAGAGCCGAAGATAAATTCGAAAGGCGGAAAAAACTCAACAACATCACTCCACCCTAGCACACATAATTTTATTTTTGTTTTTTTTTATGCGATAGTTGGATTGTTGCTCGTATAATACTTGCAACAAAACAGTAACAAGTTTAGCATTAAAGCATATATTTTTAGTTGCTGGCTAGTTATTATTTAAGCCAAACAGGGGAAGTCTCCTAAACAATGAAGTTATGTTAGGAAACTTGTCAAACTTTTTTATTAGAAAAATTTTCTATGAACAAAATAATAGACTCGATGGCTGGTTTTTTTTTTGACCTCTTTTCGAGGTCACAATCTCTTTGACTCGTAACCGTATATATTTGTTTAATTCATTCAAATCATTGGCCCACTTTTTGCCTCCTTCGAGGTTTATTCCACTTGACCATTAATTTTATTATAATAAAATATCCGGAAAATTCAAACGGGGAAAAAAATATTAAAAATGTTTCTATGATTTGATAAGAATTAAATCCATTTCAGAAAAAATTCAAGATTTTCCGATTTTCCAGAAAAAATTTTTCGCAATTTTCCGACAAAAAACAAACTAAACTATGTGCATTAAACTCTTTAGTAACTAACCGTATCAAATTCTCTTTAAATATTAAAAAGAAAAAAACGTGAGAGAGTGAGAGAAGGAGAGATGGAGAAGTATCTAAAGGTAACGGTAGGGACGAGCGAAACAAAAGTTTGTATGATGGCTCTGATGCTACCTACGCTGAGCTCAAATTGTCTTGAGGTGTCATACGGAAATTTAAGTAATAAAATAAAACATTATTTAGTTTAGTTAATTTAGTTAAGTTAAAAACAAGTTTTTAATTAAAACTTAGGCCGAACTGCTTGAAAAAGAATGAATTTTTTTTTTTTTTTTTTTTTTTTGTCAAACTTAAAATTCTTTTACAGAGGTGGACTCAAATTTTATTAGTGATTACTTACTATCACTGAAATAATAAATATCAGTGATTTTATATCTGGGAGGATAAATGTCCAAATTCAAAATGTTGACTGAATTTTAAGTAGGATAAAAATAATTACTGTCTACTTATTTATGAGGTTTGGGCTCAGTTTTGTTGGAAATCTTGTTTTCAACTTATTTTATTTTCATTTATTTTTTATATATTAGACAACTAAAGAAGAAGATACTAAAAATTATAAACTTTTCAACTTTAAGAAGTGAGATCGAAAAAATCTTAACACAAGTTTTTTCGTAACCATTATTTGAAAAGAAAATTTTTTGTTCAAGTTATCTTTGAAAAATATGTCAGTTATTTTGTTTAATGACAACCCTGTTCATTTGTTGCTAGTTTGGTTAAAATTAGTAGTGAACAAAAATCCAACTAGGTCCTACTAAAGGTTGGTCAAAAAATCAAAGGTCTGCTGTCAAACTGTTGTCAATGTTATAAGAAAGAACGAGTATCAGGAGAATTTGACTATTGGATGAAACCTGTTTCGGATGGAAAGAAAGGCCCAATAAAATAGGAAATAGGCCAAGAAAATAGGAAGCATATTGAAAAGAGCTCCCAACACATCCAGTAGAAAGGCAACTCAGTTAGCTATGTGCTCGGACTATATGGTGCGAAAAGCTAAAGCCAATGTAGGTTTGAAAACATGAAAAGTCCAAAATATTCCAGGCAGAGGACGGAAAATTAAATCCTATTTCATGAAAAAAAAAGTATACTCCTACTGCATAGAACACGATGAAACGTATATAAATGATATTGCATCAACCATTAAAAGCCCAGCTATCACATTTTTTTTCCCCCCCCCTCTAATCTTTTTCTTTTATTTTTTCGGTGAAGATTAGGTTTTTTTCATAGCCATTCTGCCGTTTAGCCAGCTGCTTTCAACAATTGGTCCAATGAATCGAAGTTTGAAGTGTTCGTCTCTAAGAGGCGTATTTTTGTGAGGCACTAAGCTAAAGAACGTGCGTCGGATGCAGGCCTAGTGCCAACAGTCAAATATGGAGGAGGTTCCATAATGGTTTGTGGTTACCAACAAAATGTGTCCACATAATTTTGGCCCGATTGGTCATTATGTCACTACGGTAAGAAAGCCCTTGAGTGGTACAATAACAATGATGTGATTTGTGTACCAAGGGAGGCAAATCTGGCCGGAGTGTAGGCCAGTATAGAGATAGTGTCGAAGATTTTAATAATACTCGTATTATTTTCAAAAAGATATTAAAACATTCCTAATACGAGTTTAATTGATAAGTTTTAACTTTTAACCCTTCTTTACCTTTATTTATTTCAGTTTACACTTTTCTTTAATTTGATTTTCTAAATGTTAATTTTAGTTGATTTGCGAGATATTAGCTGGAATTCGTGAAAATCTCGACTTTAGTGTGATTTTCGTTGGATACTTCCAACCAAATGTAAACACACTATAAAAGCATTTTTGCCAAAAAAAATCCTATAAGTCATAAAAGTTTTAATTTATGAGTCTTAGTATAATTTCCTTTGTAAATGTATTCGACTTTGGGTTATTTCTCATTTGCACACCGTTATGTGTAGTAGCTGAAATCGCTAAAGAAAAACTTTTTCTTTGGTCCATGTAGCTGTAAAACTGTATGAAGTTATGTAAATTTTCTTCTCTTTTTTTTTTTTTTGTTTTGTTAAACAACAAAACAGTTCACAGTTTTTATTATAGCTTTAAGTCTGGGTTGATCTTTGTTGTTGTTAGGGGATTGAGTTAATTTTTTTTTATTATAAGTTGACAGCTTTCGATATTTTTTTATTGGCTTTAATAATAGGATAGTGATAAATCGAAATTTAAAAAATTTCCTGATTATTTAATAATAAAAATATTAATATGGTTTGGCAAAAAATGGTTACATGCAATTAAATTTTCCTTCAAAGATTGGATATTGTGTTTTGCATATATAAATATATTATATAAATTATGAAACTTATTCACAAACATAATGAAAGTGTTATGACTTTGAGCTTTTATAATACTTAAATATTGTCACAGGGGTAAATTCGTACGCGCAACAGTTGCTGTAACGAAATAATACTGTTGCAAAAATTAAACTAAAACAAAAAAAAGACACTGAAAACTTTATTTCGAATTTCTTTGTTAGTGAATATTATTAAGATATAAAAATTAGCCTTCTCTGTTTAAAGTTTCTAACAAGTTTTCTGATTCAGCAATATACTGTGGCAAAAAGGAAAATTGCACAAATGATTTTTCACTACTTTCAAGTATAATTTCGAAATTGTTTTTTATCTAAATATCTCAACCATCATTGTATACCCAATTTTAGCTATTTTTAAGTTGATGGATTATAAGACTAAGGAGAAATCGGCGGAAAGTCAATTGACATATCCGTGACTTAAAAGTATATTCCAATCCAATTTTATAACATTTTCGTTGTGTATTTTTCATTTTTTTTTTTTTTTTAATTATTACCATATTTTAAGTTGTGTTTTTTCCCTTCTCCAAAACAAAAAAAAATGTAAACTTGCGCTTTTAAAGAAATAGTTTTATTATTTAGAAACTTGGTTTTACCCTGATGTTCGTGATAATATTTACAATCTTAGTGGCTATCGTCTTTTTCGAGCAGATAGATTATCTAATGCTGGTGGTGTTGCCTTATATATAAAATCATCAATTAGCTGTAAATTGAAATCCAAAGCCGCCCAAAATTAACAAAATGAATATATATTTCTCTAAGTTTTTAACGGCAACAACCGAAAACTCTTAATTGGTACCATATATAGGCCCAATAAAGCCATTGATATAGACCCACTGCTAGGAATACCGACAACAGTTACACTTGGTTACTCAGATGTTATTATAACTGGCGACTTTAATTCTAATTTATTAACGGATAAAAGTTTAATGGATGAAATGTGTGCCATTGGTTTGATTTTAGTAAATTCATCTATGCCTACACATTTTACAAAAACTACAAGCACTCTGCTTGATCTTTGTTTCATTAATAATCATTCTCAGCTTCTGTTATGGTTTTCTAACGAAATAAGGGCTTTGATTAATAAAAGAAACGAAGCATATGAAGGGTGGAAACGTTTCAAAACAACGGAGCTGCATAACACTTTTAAAAATTGTCGAAAAGAAGTGAACTCTAAAATTAGATCGACAAAATCAAATTATTATGAGGAAAAATTTAAATGAGCTGTTTGCTCAAAAAAGAAGTGGAAAGAAATTCGAAATATGGGTATTGTAAACGTGGATGCAAAAGTCGAAAATGATATTGATATTAACAAATTAAATGATGAATTTACCAATATACCAATGCCTGATGTGAATTTTAACTTTTAACAATAACAATACTTCATATACCAATAACCCCAATTCAACAACTAACATCGAACGCAATTCAACCGAGCAAAATCCGCTAAATTTTGATTTCGTACATTTCACGCAGGAAGACATTTTGGAATCTATTCTTACTATTAAATCAAATTCTCTTGGACATGATGGAGTTTATCCCAAATTTTTGAAGTTACTTCTGTCATATATTTTATCACATATAACACATTTTTCAACGCGATAATTACAACTTCAACTTTCCCTACGACGTGGAAACATGCAAAAATTATACCCATCCCAAAAAATGATAAAATATATCGACCAATAGCAATATTACCTTATCTTTCTAAAGTATTTGAACGTTTAATCCATAATCAAATGACCAATTTTTTAAATGAAAATTCGTTACTTACTGATAAACAGTCTGGGTTCAGACCTAAACATAGTTGTGTTTCTGCCCTGGTTGATGTTTCGGAGGAGCTTAGAGCTAATTTGGATAATAATATGATATCATTTCTTATTTTGCTGGATCATTCTAAAGCATTTGATACAGTAGAACACTCTCTTCTTTGCCTTAAACTCAAGTGGATGTGCAAATTTTCAAATACCGCTGTTAAGTTAATTTATTCTTATCTACATGATAGAAGTCAATCTGTATACCATGGATTTGAAAATTCTACTAGTCTATTAGTTTCCAGAGGGGTTACACAGAGCTCGATACTTGGACCTTTCTTTTTGCAATATTTTCAAATGATCTTCCTTGTTGTCTCGATTATTGTGGAATACAAATGTATGCAGATGATGTGCAGCTCTACATAAGCTGTAAACCAACTAATATAGATGACTGTATTAACAAAATAAATCATGATTTACATAAAATTTGGGAAAGGGCTTCAGCAAATGGTGTTTGCTTAAATGCAAGCAAGTCTAAAGCCGTGATTATTGGAAAAAAATGAGTTAATTAGTTACCTCCAATTCTGATTAACAACTCAAGACTTGGGTTATCCGAAACTGCTAAAAATTTTGGTGTATTATTCAACAGAGAACTCAACTGTGTTAATTCTATTTTTCGCAATGTTGCGAAATCTGTGGATGACCCAGTATTATACTCCATTCAATGTTCGTATGTTACTTGCTAAAACTTACTTGCTGCCAACACTTCTTCATGGATGCGAACTTTTCGCAAACTGTGATACATTATGCATGAGAAAGCTTAATATTACTTATAACAATATAACAAGATACGTTTTTGGCCGCACAAGAAGAAGCAGCATTTCTGAGTTCTCGAAACAGATTTGTAATATCTCGTTCGAAAATCTTTTAAAATGCCGTACACTTTTATTTCTACACAAACTGATCTACACAAGACAACCTGGATACCTCTATAAAAGAATAATTTTTTCAAGATCAAGCAGAGGAAAACGAACAAACACCATTCCACATCGGAAAGACATGTCGAAAAGACACTTCTTTTTAAACTCCATCTGCCTTTGGAACCATCTACCCCCTACTATTCAAATTATAAGCAATGCAAGCCATTTTAAATCCGCTATTTTTGATTGTTTTAAATAAAGTTTATATATCTTTTCATTTACGATTTTTATTATTTTTTAACTTTCGCATTAACTTTAACATTTTGCATTGATTGAAAACATTAGTTGTCTTATTACTAAGTTATAATTAATTTTTTAATTATTTATTTTTTTTTGTCTCCCCCTTTTTTTTCTAACAAAATATAATTTGTACCTATATCTCCCCAGTATTGTAATATAAGACTCGTTCTTGTTGTACTGTATTGTTAAATAATTAAATTAAATAAATAAATAAATGAATAATTTCTTTAAAAAAATATAATTTTATCAATATTCAACATAAATTTCTCAGAATATATTTAAAAGAAAAACTCAAAAGTTCAAATAAAACATAAACTAAAAAATAAATAAATATTCAGTATATGTATGTATGTATGTCTCGACGGGTTCATCGCGATTCTGATACTATGGGCCATAACAAGTATATTTGCTCAAGGAATCATACCTCTAAAATCAGTTTCGAGTCTGCAAAAATTTCGATGAAGATATTTTGATGATATTTTCCATAATACTCATTCAAATTTAAAAAAATTAT
Source organism: Cordilura impudica (assembly GCA_963682025.1). Taxonomy (NCBI): domain Eukaryota; kingdom Metazoa; phylum Arthropoda; class Insecta; order Diptera; family Scathophagidae; genus Cordilura; species Cordilura impudica. Next base: position 82,950,947 of record OY821520.1, read on the forward strand.
TTTTCACATTTATTTTTATTTTTAACAGCCGCCAGGGATCGTTTTCATGCATTTTTGTGGATTTCTTTTCAGCTTTTTGGGGAAAATTAACGAAATTATTGCACAAATCGACGATCTTTGAATTTCCCATGTTTAAAATAACCCAAAATATTCAGGAGAGTTTTCTTTGGAGTTGTGGCTTCGTACTCATCCCATTTAAATTTAGAATACAAACAAAACAAACAAAAAATTATGATAAAAGTTCAAAAAATTGATTTGTGCAGTTATGATAAATCAATATGTCAGAAAGTACTGGTCAGAATTTTATGAAAATTTGACACAAGGTAGTCGTTTTTGACTTGACTCGACTTATGATGTTGTAGCGTAACACGACTTTCGTAGTGTGCTGTATAATACCCACACTGCATAGCGTACAATATTTGCAAATGCGGAAATAACAAATATCAATATTGTTGACCACTGCATTTGCAAAACATTGTATGACTGCGTATATTCTTATTGTTTGTTGTTGTTACGCTGGCACACTTATGTTTATGCTGACCCAAGTGCAGGTAACACATTGTTGTTGTTAATATAGGTTGAAAATATGTATATAAAGAAGAACCTTTTATAATCAATTACTCATTAATAATTTATCAATCAATCAATTAATAGTTTAGCTCCTAGATAGAGCTGAAATAATAATAATAATAAATACTATTTAAAACACAAAAGTATCTTGTTTGCTATATGGCGATCCTGCCAGTGCTCCTTAGATGAGCATTGCAGAAAATATATATAATTCAAGGATTATGCTCTTAAATTGAGCAATCCTGAATAGAATAATAATAAAAAAAAAAAAAACACATAATAATTTTGTCCTGGTGGATCAGCCACAACGATCCATCAGCTGCGTTGAAGGAAGATACTGTCTGGCCTAAAGACAGTGGAGCTTAAAATCAATGGCGGAAGGGCCAAAACCTATCTCCATAGAAGAGTATAGAAGAAGGACGGGCCAGCAGAAAAAGAAGGAAAAACACATCAAAAGACCTCTGGTATATATCAATATACACATCAATATGCCCCTAACAGGTTCATCCTAGTTTTACCAAAAACAAAAAAAAAAAAAAAAAAAAACAAAAAAAAAAAGTGGAGCATCCCGTTATGCACCCGTAGGTCAGAAAGCGTTAACCGCTCTTGACAAATAAACAAAAACAAATAAATAGAAAACACAATAATTTATAAGAGAAAAAAATTGTAAGAGATATAAAAAAAAAAAAATAAAAATCCACAAAGGAATGTAGTTCAATTAATCTGATTTGTTCTGTATAAAAAGCTATTATTTAATCTTGATACAATTATGTAAAGAGAAAAAATAACTTTTGTAATTATGCTGTTTAAGAGAGAAAAAAAAAACACAAATTAAATTAAAAATTTTTTTTTTAAATTAAATATATACATAAATAAAACTGATGCATGTAAAATAGTATAAGCTATTGATAAAAATAATGAATTACTAGGGAAGATATATAATTAGCAAGATATAAGATTCGGTTAAATTATTGAGGCAGTCAGAAAAATATTTAATAGAAATAAATAATAGAAAAAAATACAAAATAAATAGCAAAGGAAAATGGGAGGTCGTCAATCAAAAATAGAGAATCCCAATGCAAATGTTATTAATGAAGTAGAAATAAAAGAAGACTCAATCGACCTAAAATTAATTGAGTGTTGTTTACTAATAATAACCGTACTGATTAGCTTAAATTTTGCATTACATATTTATGCCTTAAACACCAAGAAATTAAAAAAGAAATATTTGAGCAGAGCCAATGACTTAAACAAAATTTAAATAATTTTCCAATGGATTGGCAAGAAATAATTCAGAAGGTGAGACTAATCAAAGAGGAGTTCGACAAATCTTATAAATGTTTAAATATAGATAGAAGCACAAAAGAGGAAACAATAATAAAACATATTAGAATCTTATGCGAAAAGTTAGAACAAATCAGGGTTTTGCTAAATGCAAATTATAACAGACTCACGACACCACATAGGACAGCTGCTGAAAGTTTTTTCTTAGATGTCAAGACTAGAATCCTGATTATATCATCTAAGAAGGGTGTTAAGGTAAAATTACCAGATACACTACACGAAGAGGTAAAATTCTTAGTAGAAACTGAAAATTCAGAGAATATTGGAACCTCTTTGGAAAGTAAAGAAGTAAAAATGACACAAACAGTCATTGACTTTCTGAACACAGCTTCAAAGCTGATCATAGAATTTGATGGAAAACCAGAAAATTTACGTTCCTTTATAGACTCGTTACAGTTAATAGAATCCATCAAAGGTGACCACGAATCTATCGCAGTCTCTTTAATAAAAACAAAGTTAAAGGGGAGTGCAAGAAATTTAATAGGTAATGAACAAACCATTACTGAGATAATACATAAACTAAAAAACTCAGTAAAGGGCGAGTCGGTTGAGGTATTGACAGCAAAAATAATGAATACCCGACAAAACAATAAAACTGCCAATAACTATTGCAGTGAAATAGAGAATTTAACGAAGTCATTAGAAAATGCCTATTTATCAGATGGTTTGCCATGCGAATTGGCATGTAAATATTCAACACAGGTAGAAGTAAAGGCACTAACCAAAAATTGCACCATCGATAAAGTTAAACTTATCATGGAAGCAGGCCAATTCAGTAACATGAATGAGGCCGTTGGCAAATTCATAAACAGTTGCACTGAAGCAACAGGGCAACAAAATGCCGTATTGTATTTCGGGCAGAAGTTTAACCGAAATAATAACTACAGACAATATCGTGGAAGGTACAATTACCCACGCAATAATAGTAATAACAGTAACAACGGCAGACCCCAACAAAAACCTATTCACAACAGGGTTCAACAAAATCAGAACCACACACGTAACAGAAATTACGTCAGAGCAGCAGAGTCACATGAAAATGATTCGGAAAACTGCTAAAATCCTCTGAGATATATCATAATAACAATACCAACTACATATACAACCTTAACCTCAGCTTAAGTTTTTATGTTAATATAAAAATTAACGACACGAACAACACGGTAACACTGTTGGTAGATACAGGAGCAGACATTTCGGTTATAAAAACTAAACATTTTCATCAAACACAAATTAACAGAAACAGAACAACCACATTGAGTGGAATAAGACAGGGTAAAATTCGTTCAATAGGTAATGTATTTATTGACCTAAAATTTAGAGGGTTTTTGATACCACATGATTTCCAAGTAGTACAAAATAATTTTCCAATACCTTGCGACGGTATCCTTGGAATGGATTTTTTTAAGAAGTATAAATGTATACTAGATTTCAATGGGAACCATGATTACCTCGTACTACGACCACCCAATCTGTCGCATGTAATAGAAATTCCACTTACGAACGGCTTCAATGGAATAACACTCCCACCAAGGTCAGAAGTGATTCGTCAAATCAGGTTTCCGAAGCTTGAAGACGATGTACTAATACCAAAACAAGAAATCGTACCAGGTGTCTTTGTACCAAATACACTGGTAAAATCAAATAACGCATTGGTTCGTTTTTTAAATACCACACATAAAATAGTAACAATTAGGCAAAATAACATAAAAACCGAGAAAATGTCTGACTATGAAATAGTAAAACAAAAACCACATAAAAATAGCCAAAGAAAATCTGAAGTTTTGGACCTTTTGAAGGGAAACTTTCCTGAACAGTTCAGAACAATTTTAACTGAGCTTTGTTTAGAATACAATGATATTTTTGGCTTAGGGACTGAAACAATTACTACCAACAATTTCTATGAACAAAAACTGAGAGTAAAAGATAATCAACCAACGTATATTAAAAATTATCGCATACCAGAATCTCATAAGGAGGAGATAAACAAACAGGTTGAAAAACTAATAGATGACAAGATAATCGAACCATCATTTTCGGAATACAATAGCCCAATTCTGTTGGTACCAAAGAAATCACTTCCCGGAACAGATGAAAAAAGATGGCGCTTGGTGATAGATTATAGGCAGATAAATAAAAAACTAATATCAGATAAATTCCCGTTGCCTAGAATAGACGATATTCTAGACCAACTAGGTAGAGCAAAATATTTTTCTTGTTTGGACTTGATGTCCGGGTTTCATCAAATTGGTTTGGAAAAGAACTCTAGAGACTTGACGTCATTTTCAACAAACAATGGTTCATACAGATTTACTAGACTACCATATGGCTTAAAAATAGCACCGAATTCATTCCAAAGAATGATGACATTAGCCTTCAGTGGTCTGAAGCCGAATCAAGCATTCCTATATATGGATGACTTGGTTGTATTGGGATGTTCTGAAAAACATATGCTTTCAAATTTGAAGGATGTATTTGATCTTTGCCGTAAACACAATCTTAAACTACACCCCCAAAAATGTTCATTCTTTGTGAGAGAGGTAACCTACCTTGGCCACAAATGTACTGATAGAGGAATATTACCGGATGATAGTAAATATTCGGTGATAGAAAATTACCCGACGCCTACGGACGCCGATAGCGCACGAAGGTTTGTCGCGTTTTGCAACTATTACCGCCGATTTATTAGAAACTTTTCTGAATATTCCAGACACCTTACAAGGCTATCCAAAAAGGGAGTACCATTTCAGTGGACAAAAGATTGTGAGTGCGCGTTTAAATACTTAAAGAAGGCATTAATGAGCCCAACATTGCTTCAGTACCCAGACTTTACGAAGGAATTTTGCATAACAACAGATGCGAGTAAGCATGCTTGCGGTGCAGTTTTAACACAGGAACATGAAGGTAGACACCTACCTGTGGCCTATGCATCTAAAACTTTCACTAAAGGCGAAAGCAACAAATCGACCATTGAACAGGAATTAACTGCCATACACTGGGCTGTCACATATTTCAGACCATATATATATGGAAAACATTTTTTGGTCAGAACAGACCATAGACCACTTTCATACCTGTTCTCCATGAAAAATCCAAGTTCTAAGCTAACGAGAATGAGACTCGATCTGGAGGAATATGATTTCACAGTAGAATATCTCAGGGGAAAAGATAATTATGTTGCCGACGCACTGTCGCGCATTACAATAAATGACTTAAAGGATATTAACGACAAGATTTCATCCGTTTTAAGGGTCACGACAAGATCGATGGCTAAAGAAGAGAAAATTAGTAAACCAGTAGTAAATCAGCAAAATATCAATAATAATAATAAGCCCAAGGTATATATACCATTGAATAATATAGACGTCAAAAGATATTATAAATTAAAGATTTTACCCAACAGATGTTACATCAAAAAGGGAAAATCCATATATGCTAGCATAAGAATAGATGATTTGTTTACTAAAGGGAATATTGACTTAGGACAATTTTTCCCTAGGCTAGAACGAATAGCCTGTAAACTAAATATTAATAAGATTCAAATTTCACCACATGAGAAGATTTTCGAATTTGTCTCGATAAGTGAATTTGAGAATATGGGCAATAAAACACTGAATGAAATCAGAATAGCGCTATTAAACGAAGTAACTAAAATTGATAACACGAATGCAAAGGCAATACGTGAGATAATGCTGAAATACCATGATGATCCTATAGAAGGAGGACATTGTGGGATATATAGAACCACTGAGAAGATCAGGAGATACTATTACTGGAAAAATATGACAAAAGACATTGCCAAATATGTGAAAACATGCCATAAATGTCAATTGGCTAAAACGGAGAAACATATAAAAAGTCCAATGACAATAACGGAGACACCAAATAGGGCTTTTGATACGGTGTACGTAGATACAATTGGACCATTTCCAAAGTCATATTATGGAAATGAATATGCAGTCACAATGATATGTGACTTAACTAAATACTTGGTAACAATACCAATAAAAGATAAATCAGCTAAGACGATCGCAAAAGCGATATTTGAAAATTTTGTGCTTATATACGGTCCAATGAAGACGTTCATTTCGGATATGGGCACAGAATACAAGAACTCTATACTGACAGAGCTTTGCAACCTATTGAAGGTAGATAAACGCACATCGACAGCATATCATCACCAGACACTAGGTACGATAGAAAGAAGTCACCGGACTTTTAACGAATACGTACGAAACTACATATCAGTAGATAAAGACGACTGGGATGAATGGCTCAAATATTTCACGTACTGTTTTAACACTACACCATCTACAGTACATGATTATTGCCCTTATGAACTTATTTTTGGAAAAATTCCAAACAATTTTAGACAATTTAGTGAAGTAGATAGAGTTGCACCACTTTATAATATAGATAATTATGCTAAGGAAATTAAATTTAGATTAGAAGTAGCAATAGATAGAGTTAAAAAACTATTAGATATAAATAAAATAAAACAAAAAATTAATTATGATAAAACAAAATTAGATTACAATTTTAAAATAGGAGATTTAGTCTTAGTAAGAAATAATGCAGGACATAAGTTAGAGATGGCATATAAAGGGCCATATAAAATTAAGAAAATAGATTTCAGAAATAATGTAACCATAGTTGATAAGAAAACAAATAAAGAACAAATAGTTCATAAGAATAGACTTAAGTTATACAATATTAAATAAACAATATGCATTCTTTTCTTTAAATCTATATTTGTAAATAAAATAAAATAAATTTATTGTAAAATGTGAAACTTGCACTTGATACAACCACAAAAAAAAAAAAAAAAAAAAAAAAAAAACCCAACAGTACAAATAATAAAAGAATGTCCATAGAACAAAATGTTATATGAACATTCTTAGAAAAAAGGAAGGTGTAGCGTAACACGACTTTCGTAGTGTGCTGTATAATACCCACACTGCATAGCGTACAATATTTGCAAATGCGGAAATAACAAATATCAATATTGTTGACCACTGCATTTGCAAAACATTGTATGACTGCGTATATTCTTATTGTTTGTTGTTGTTACGCTGGCACACTTATGTTTATGCTGACCCAAGTGCAGGTAACACATTGTTGTTGTTAATATAGGTTGAAAATATGTATATAAAGAAGAACCTTTTATAATCAATTACTCATTAATAATTTATCAATCAATCAATTAATAGTTTAGCTCCTAGATAGAGCTGAAATAATAATAATAATAAATACTATTTAAAACACAAAAGTATCTTGTTTGCTATAATGTTTTTCCCCTTTTGCTACAGATATGGTAGCCAAAGCGTTGGCAAAACTTTCGAAAATCAATATTAAAGAAATAATTCATACTCTTAATAAAATTAAACCATAAGAAATTACATCACATCCAAATAAATAAGTAATTGATATAAAATAATTTCTATACACATTTATTAAAATAAAAATAAAACTTAAAAAAAATAAATTTCTTTGAATTAGTGCAAGTGTTAAATAAGTTTAAAATAATTTTGTAATAAAAACCATATTTGAACTTTAAAGATACCATAGAATTTAGCCCATCAGCATCAGTGGTTAAATGGTAATCAATTTATTAATTATAAATAAAGTTTAAGCTTTAGTTTAACTTAATTAATGTTTAAATGAAAACTTTAAATTAAAAAAAAAAATTACAGAAATATATTCTTATTCCATTTCATATATTTTTCTTTATTCAGGTTACTATCAACCAACTGGACCATTGATCTCACCACATGTCATACCACCAGTTACAGCTGGTCCTCCCATACCACCTAATGTGCCATTGTTGCAGGTAAACACAACTAAAATTAAATCTCAACCACCAACAACACCTACATCAGATGGTAGTGATCACTTATCGCCAACGGCACAAAACTCATCTGCAACTGCGGATCCGCCCGATGCAGATATGCTTATAACGGGCGGTGACTTAACTCCGTTTCGTTATCCACCACACAGTACAAGTGGTGGCAGTTCCACAGCAGCGGCAACACATCACAGTCAACAGCAGCAGCATCAACACCAGCAGCAGCAACAGCAACATCAACAACAACAGCATCAACTACATCAACATGCTGCAGCAGCAGCCGCAGCGGCGGCCGCGGCAGCAGCTGCGGCACATCAAGGTTCACCATATCCCCGTTCCATGCATGCACAAATGCATTATTCTACAGCATATCCTGCTAATTATTATTCACCATATCCTGGTGAACCCATGTGCTACTCACCACCTGCCTATCAGCCTTACTTCCCAACCAAAGTCTATCAGAGCGCGCCGCCACCACCACATCATTCGGCCTATCGAAGATATCCATATTATCAGGCTGGACATCCGCCACCGCCTGCGGATTTATATGAACAAGCACCACCACCACCCACAACAGCTGGTGCAGCTCCACCACCTGGAGGGCCGCCACCTACACAATCGGGCGCACCACCACCACCACCTCCGGCGGGTTCACAGTTAGTACCGGCTGGTCCGGCAGCCCATAGTCAACATTTGGAACATTATCCGGGACCTCCGGGTTATTATCCCAGTTATAGTCCTGGAGGTGGCGCCGCTGGTCAGTGTTATACACGCAGTATTCAGGCTCCGTATATGGGTAAGGAAAAGTATGGTTCTTACTTAGGGGGATTAATTAGGGAGAATGTAGATTTCACTTACGGAAGAATAGTTTCGTTTACATATAGCGGATAGCACTAATTAGTGGTAACGTGCTTAGGACATCCACTAGGAATTTCATAAGAAAAATAAATAATTATCGCTTCAAAATAGATATATCGAGCTGAAACGTTAACATAATAGAAATATTCTGAAGCATCTGAATCTAAATCAAAAATTCTCTTGCTACATCAACGTTTTCCAAATAGAAATTGTGTAACTGAAGTTTTTAAATTCTCCACACCACTGTGCAGAGGGTATATATCAGTTTGTCAATCCGAGACATCATAAACTATATATACTCCTCTAAAGTAGTTATTTGACCATTCGTGTGGTTATATTTTATATTTAAATTAAGCTATTAAAACCTATAATATTTAATGTAAATAAGAGGGAGGGGGTTTTTTTTCTATTACAGTTTTCCCAACATTCCGTCAATTTTTACATTAAATTTAAATTTTCACACAACATAAAACAGAAATTAGATTAAACATAAAACTTAAAAATATAAAAGAAAGTTTTTTAACTCCTAAACTCCCTTATGGCAACTCCCTTATAAAAAGAGAAGTCGATCTGGCGATGTCCGTCCGTTTGTCGGTCTGTCTTTCTTTCTGTCTGTTGACAACATTTGTTACAATATTACGTTTAGAACACGCGTGGAGGGTACAAAACTCTCGTTGGTTTAATTTATTCCATTCTATAGAAATTTTGATTAGAAAAAAAAACCATGCATTGTTATAATTCCGAAAAAGTAAATAAAATGTTCTCTAATTACCTGAATATGTTTTTATAAAAAATTTAAGATTATCCACCACAATGTCCGTGTCCAATGCAACAATCGTGTCCAAAAAACGTCCATACTGGGCCTCATATTGGTAGCAACAGCAGCAGCAACAACAACGTCAATCACTCGCACAACAACAGTACTTCAACCAACAACAACAACAAGAGCAACAGCAGCAACTCAACAACAATGGTCAATCACTGCAACAGCAGCAATTTGAATGTGACTATGCAACACAGCAACAGCAACAACAACAACAACAGCAACGCCAACCAACCAATGAACAGCAGCAACAACGGTACGAGTACCAACAACAGCAACAATTTGATGATGATGAATGCCAGCAGCAATAACAACAACAACAACAGCAATGCATTGACTACCAGTAGAGGCCCAGTTAAAAATTTAACACCCTCAACTCAATTAACAACAACTACAATTGGAACACGACGAGAATCGACGACAAATACTTTGCCGTTATTATCGATAGCCGTCAAAACTGAAATGAACTCGGATGATACGGATAATAAAAGTCAGTATGAGGAGAACGTTATGACACCCCTAACACCTCCCGAAACTTATAGCACGAATGAAGATAAACTGAGAGATTCATTGGATAAGGAAACAGTAACAGCCATACCATTAGATGAAGACATAGAAGAAGCCATAGATAAATTACAAGCCAACAACAATACAGCTGCACAGCAACAAAAAATGCCACAGCGAGCACCTAATCCACATTTGTTGACCATAGCTCCCTCAATAGAAGCATATGATTTGACTACGACTACGCCTCCATTGCAAAGTAATATCAATCAAATGACAAGTCAAGGGACAACGCAATCACCCCAGCTAACGGTGGGAAGAAGGGCAAGAATCGGAAAATCTATGGCTAGGAATATGGTATATGCAGGAGCTGCCAATACACACTCCCACCCCAACATTAATGCAACTAATTTGCCAGCAAATCCTACACATCCATCTGTACCCATACGATCCAATTCCCAACCTTCTTCACCATTGCATAGCAACATCATAAACTCACCACAAAGGGTGGTGACAATGCAACATTCTTCTCCGCAACATAATAAACAATTACCACAAAACGCCAGTAACGTGTTGCCGAATATATCGACACCTACGACAACATTTGCCAATAATGTTGCGACAAAGCAAGAAGTGGAAGAAATTACAGTACCATTACTGTTAAAGGCAGAAATTAAAGCTGAAAAAATTAAACTTGAAGATGATTTGTTAGATACCATGTTGCAGCAACATTCAAGTGTTTCACAACATACATCAACCTCTCTTCACAAACATATCATACAAGACAAAAGCGAGCTTAAAGTTATTAAAGCTGAACCCATTACGTTAAGTGAGGTTTTGAATGAAAGTAAAGTAAAGATTGAAAATGACTGTGAATTTCTTAAAGCTACAGAATCTAAGCAAATTTTAGCTGATTCCATTAATAATACTAACCAACAATCATCTATTTGCAAACCTATGGGACGTATGCGTTTATTGCCATCTTGGCAACAACCAATACTTTCTACACCTTCACCTCTGCCGGCTGTAAATTGTGACATTGATCTCTCCAATATCTCCGATGATGAGGTATTAGATTTATGCCATAGTCCGGTGGTAGGATCTTGCTCAGGAAAGCGTATGAAAATATTAGAATTCAACAAAAACCAATGCAAAAAATCACCACCCAACAGCTATAAAAGTTTAATAAAACAGGCTGAACCGAAAATGTATCTTTGTTTAAGTCGCAAATTTGAAAAGAAATCAAGATTTGGCAAATTACAATCCACCAAATTTAGTAAAAGTAATGGTCTCAATAATGGTATACGTAGAAGAGAGCTAATACTCACAGATCAGCAAAAGCACAGGCTAAGAGTACGTAAAAAGAAACTAGCAGCTATGGAGAAAAGTAAAAGAGAGGCTAAAGAGCTAAAAAGAAGCCAAATGAAACTAAAACGCCAAGAAGCTAAGCAAGAGCGTATCAAGAATGAGCAACAAGATACGAAAGAACTGAAACATCACATTGAAAAGCCCAAAGAAGAAAAACAAGAACATGTCATAGTAAATTTAATAGAAGAAGAAGAAGATGATGAGAATGAAACTAAAATTGAAAATGAAATTAAAGACTCGACACAACTTCATACTTTAGCAGAAGCTAAACTTATAAAATCACAAGATAATTCTCCATTAATCACTCCAAAACCTTCACCTAAACGAGGAAAAACTGCTAAAAAGCCAGCTATTCCTATGCACCTTATAGAAACAATAGATGCAGTAGCTAGAGGATACTTCTCAGAGCCCGAATGTCGATCTTCGTCAACTTTACAAACACCTTTCAATAAAACCAATACCGATGAACAGGACACCAGAAAACCATTGGCTACAAAAACTAAAAAGAATATTAAATCATCATCCGAAAAACGATCAAAATCCGAAACTAAGAAACCCATACAAATTACTGATCTAAACTTAGAACCTCTGACAAGACCAAGTTTAGACTTTCAATCAACAGCACAAACTCAATTTACTATGACGAATGCGGTAGACAAAGAAGAGCATACTCGAGAACAGCAAGAGTCCAGCAATCAAGGTACGAAAATTGAAAACACAAAAGTTTCAATTAAAATAAAAACCAGCAAACAATCAACCAAGAAATCCAGGTCTAAGGATTCAAAAATTAAAAAAGAAAGAAAATCGAAAAAATCGTCAACAACATCAACAAGCAGAAAATCAAAATCAATGAAAAAATCAAAACATTTTAATATTATAACAGAAATCGAAACACTAACAGACACTCAGCAAACAATACAAACAAAAGATACAGATAATAATGATTCCAACACCAGTTGCTGCATCTCAAAAGAAACTAATAACAATGATTACGATAATTTTACTACAGATTCATCAGGAACACTAAAAGATTCTCAAATTTCTGAGGAATCAAGAGATTCAAAAGTATCAAACGATGAGGAAGTACCAATAACAACACTGGCTGGAACAGTGGAAACAACTGGCACATTAAACGCTCAAATATCAACAACTCCCACCCCCACAATAGTTCAAAGTGTACAACCACCCCAGCAGCAGCAACGACATTCCAGTGATTCTCCCTCGACATCGGTATTTCTACAGCCTACTCTACCGCCTATGCCCCGAGTAGTGTGTCATTCACATCATCATCAGCATGGTAAACGAAATCGTTCACGTTCCAAGTTTGGCAGTCGTAAACGCCAAAAGCTTAAACATTCCACAGTGTCCTTTGAGCTAGATGAAACTCTGCCGGCCGTACCACGTGGGGATGTAGTGCCAAAATGGAACAATGGTTGGACATGGGAAGGAGAACCATTCCAGGGTGCAGTATTTTTAAATGTAAATACCATATTTTGCCAACTTTTTTTTTTTTTTGATAATTTTATAACTTAATTTAATCAAAATAATTTTCTATTCCAGAGTGACGATCCTTTGGTCATACGCACTTGTTATCCAGCTATGCGTCATCTTGAGGGTGATATTATACGCTCTCGAGATTGTGTTCTCCTGAAAGCAAATGATGATAATGAATTACCGTATGTAGCAAAAGTTGCTCATCTATGGGAAAATCCTGAAGATGGTAAATATTTTCACTTTGAGTCTTTGATAACTAACGTTCTTAACATTATACTTATACTGCATTAGGTGAAATGATGATGTCTTTACTTTGGTATTATCGTCCAGAACACACAGAACAAGGTCGACAAGCAAATGACAGTTCTGATGAGGTCTATGCTTCTCGTCATCGAGATCATAATTCAGTGGCCTGCATTGAAGATAAATGTTATGTTTTGACGTTTAGTGAATATTGCAGGTAAGTCAGAGAAAAAAAGCTTTTACTCTCGGTTTGAATTTATACCCTCCACACCACTGTTCAGAGGGTATATATCAGTTTGTCAATCCATTTGTAACTCATCGAGATATATTCCGGAGACTCCATAAACTGTAAATATTCTTGATTCTTAAAAAAAGAGAAGTCGATCTGGCTATGCCTGTCTGTCTGTCTGTCTGTAGAAAAAATTCTCCGGTCCGCTGTAGATCGAGCAGGTCGAACTACTTAGGCTTAAAATGTTCGCCATAATCTGCAGCAGTTTGGTATTGAATGTAGAGTCTCTAAACCCAATAGGTGAGGAATGACGTACGCAAAAACTTCGTATTAAAAATTTAAAAAATAGTACAAAAATGTTATGCGTAGCGTGGTCCTACGGTATGTGGACATTTTTTAATTGGCGATTTTGGGTTAGTGTCGGAGTCCAGTTTGTTTCTTTTCTATATAAAACTAATAAATGCGAAGTTTGGGGACAATCGGAAATCGATTTCAAAGTGTGTTTATATGGGGAATATATGACTTTTTTCAGATTTAACGAAAATTTCGTTCTATAGTTTATTATGTTCGACATATTGTTATATGAATCGATTTTGGTATTAAATTATATTTTCAAAAACCTATATAACTTTAAAATCGAATAAAAACTCGCCAAGAAATATCAAATGCCCCAATTTTGTGCCAAAAAACACTAGGTCATGAAATTTGACGGCACTTTTTTAAGAAATTGTTTAAAGCCATAATTTTTTTTTTTTTTTTGTCTCTATGCTTATAAGTACTCAGATCTATAATATTAATAGGCTAGGCGATTTCTTGTGACTGATGTTTTGTTCTACCGTTTTATCCCGATTTTGACCAATCGTATATTATTTGAAAGGTATTTCTTTTTAGCCGATTTGCAGATTTACAGATTTTTAAATTTTTTCCTTTATTCCTTTATTTTCCTTATAATGAAAAAATAAAATTTCCTAGAATTTGCGCTCGAATTTCGAGGGCTGGAATCTGCTAGTATAATATTAATAGGCAAGGCGATTTCTTGTGACCGATGTAAGTTCACAGTTTTACTCCGATTTTGACAAAAAATTTATCATTTGAAAGGTATTTCTTATTCGCTGTTACCCAGATTTATAGATTTTCATCGTCTGGAATATTTTTTTGGAGTTATGATCGTTTAAAGGTGCTACTAACACATACATAAAATTATACAATTGTTAATGTGTTGTGTTAATGTGTTGAGTTTGTTTTCTTCATTTATAATGAGTTGAATTGTGAAGTATACCTTTAGGGTCTTCATTAATGAAAAAATAAAATTTCATAGAATTTGCACTCGAATTTCGAGTGCTGGAATCTGCTAGTAGTTTTAAAGAGGCTTGTTTTGACATTAATATTGAAGAATCAGTACACGAATTATCAAAAAGTTAATGAGAGCTAAGCTCTCATCTATTGTTAAAACTAATAAAAACAAGTAAGAAAATTATAGTCGGTCTAGACCGACTATACGATACCCTATACCATGCGCTTAGAAACCCTATCTCTCAGGCCCAACTAATTGGTTATAGAAAATAAGCATAAACCAAATTTGAGTGCGATTTTTATTAATTTTTTCAGCTGTAGATATGAAAAAGTTCACATCGGATGCTATATCTATATGGGGACTAGGCCCAAAAATGGACCGATCCTGACCATATTTGGTAAAGTCTCTTGTATTTTGCAATAATATATACAAACAAAATTTGAGAAGAATCAGTGCAATATTTTTGTTTTTTGATAGATTTAAGTGAAGCTCGGGAAGCAGCTCTATATGGGGTCTATGACTAAGAGTTGTCCAATAGGGATCATTTTTGGACTACTGATTAATGGATGTAATATATACATACAAACCCAATTTGACTAAGATTTGTATGATAATTTGGATCTTATGGCAATATATGTTAATTTCATAAGGGTCATTTGTATGGGGGCTAGGTCTGAACATGGACCGATTCTGACCAATTTCAATAGCGTTCATCCCATGGCCGATAAAAGATTAACTACCAAATTTCATCATAATATATTCATATTTGCGACCTGCAGTTTGATTACAAGCTTTACATGGACACACAGACGGACGGACGGACGGACGGATGGACGGACATCGTTAAATCGAATCAGATAGTGATTCTGATTCGATCGATATAATTAAAGATGGGTGTAGGTCAAATATTTGTGGTTGTTACAAACAGCAGCACAAAGTCATTATACCCAATCCACATAGTGGTATAGGGTATAAAAAACATTTCATAACTCATAACTCAAACATTCTTTTATACACAATTCCGATAATTATCTAATGTATATTAAATATGGACTAGAAATGTTAAATTAATGTCGTGCTATTATACAATTTAATCAAATGCTTCTATTTACTAAAATCATTTTAAAACAAAAATCGCTTTTAGCGCTTTTCGTTTCATTCTAAACTAGCGCCTTTTAGAGGTATAGTTTTAGGCTTTCGCTTGAAAAAGGTTAGCAACCCTGTTTTAAAACAATTTTTGAAAACTCTTTCTTCAAGTTTTAAAAAATTTTCTAAACAAAATTTAAAAAAATGGATCTGGCACTTTAAAGCTTTGTTAAATGCATGTGGAGATTAACTCTGTGAAGGATTTTTTGCGGATTTTGAGAAAAATTAGATTTTTGTGAAATATTCAGTAAATGTACTCTTTCTGTTTTCTTCTTCTTTTAAATGTTATATTTTATCTTAATAGTCTAGGGTTTCGGAAAAAAAATAATATTACCCCCATTAACCCTTTTGCCAAGCTAATAAAAGGCAATTTATTCAAAAAATTAAAATATGTTGTAAGTGCTGTTGAATTTTTATGTGACGCTTAAAATATGTGCTCTTCTCCGAGAAAAGGGACCTAGTGTGTGAAAATTAAGTTTTGAGAAATAAACGCATTTAAAGTTTCTACACCCTTTTAGGTACCAAAATCCACCGTTTTTGACACAACACTTTTCTCGGAGAAGGTCACATATAGTAACGACATGTGCAAATCTACCATGCTAAAAATTTGGAATAATTCGAACAACGAATCTAAATCCACAAAAAATCCTTGTAAATAAAAATCTAGCAAAGGGATTTACCTTAAAATTCACACACTTAATCTCTAACATGCATTTAACAAAATCTTAAAGTGCCAGATCCATTTTTTTAAGTTTTGCTTAAGAAAATTTTTGAAACTCGAATAAAGAGTTTTAAAAATTTTATCAAAAAAAAATACCCATTTTCGGTTTCATTGCGCAATAGGTTAACAACGTGATATTAAAACGATACTTCAAATCTGAGTACTTATAAGTATAGAGACCAAAAAAAAGTTGAAAAAAGTGCGGTCAAGTTTCATGACCTTGTGTTTATTTGGCATCAAAGTGGTCTGGGGCATTTGCTATTTCTTGGCGAGTTTTTATTCGATTTTGATGTTATATAGCTTTTTGAAAATATAATATTATACTAAAATCGATCTATATAACTTGTCGAAAAAATAAAACTAAAGAACGTAAATTTCGTAAAATCTAAAAAAAATCATATTTTCCCCACATAAACACACTTGAAATTTTCAATCGATTTCCGGCGCGACTTTTCTTTATCTGATTGTCCCCAAACTTCACATTTATTAGTTTCATATAGAAAGGCAACAAACTAGACCCCAACACTCCCCAAAATCACATTTTCATTTTAAGCACCACTCTAATGTCCAGATGTAGATGAAAAAACAAGAACAAAATGTGTATGCATCGTTAATAAGCAAACCAACAACAATGGAATTGTTTGTGTTTACATTTATGCTCATTGTATTCATTGCTTTCAATTAAAAAAGCGCGAAAATACCTAAAATTTTTATAATTATCTTATTAATTTTAAACATCATTATAAAAAATCTATCCATTATAATTTTAAATCTAGCCTTTTTTGTCTGTAAGTGTTGACAACCTTGGTTATAATATTGAGTTTAGAACAC
The DNA here is from genome assembly GCA_963682025.1 of Cordilura impudica. Lineage (NCBI taxonomy): Eukaryota > Metazoa > Arthropoda > Insecta > Diptera > Scathophagidae > Cordilura > Cordilura impudica. The sequence continues at coordinate 82,968,217 of OY821520.1, forward strand.
GGGTGGATGGTATTAAAGATTCGGTAGAGCCGAATTTTGTCACTTTTACTTGTTACTTTTAATTCCAAATTATTTAACAATTTCTTTTCTATCATTAAAGATATCGACGGCGATTACGTGCTGCTGAAGAAGATATAGAAGATGTTAATATTGTACCGAAACGACCCAATTATTACAGTATACGTATCGTGCCCGATAATACCAATCCGGAATTGGTAATGTTTTGTCGGCGAGCGTATGAGTTTCGCACAAAACGTCTTCTTAAGATGCCAAATAAACAGGATTATTATGTAGTTAAGTCATAAACAAATCACAAAAATGAAACCAACTACATTTTTTTTTTTAGATTATAGGCAAAATAAAGTGTATTGAAATCTGTAGGAGATGAAAAATAACACATAAACGTAAACGTAAAGCATAACCTCATGTATTGTAAACAGAAATTGCTAAGAAGGCCTTTTTGAAAACAAAAACACTAAAAATACTTAAATTTTATAATTTAAAAAAAAAATTATACAAGGAAACTTTTAATTTATATGATAACAATAATTTTGTATTGTTTGATAACATATTTTTTTTTTTTAACCGTGAAATCTTAAAAAATCGTTAGACTAACAAAAGAAATATAAAAAAAATAAAAACAAGGTAACATTTAGTATTAGAAAAAAATAACAACAACCACAAAACTATATACAAAATTTAACCAAAATTTTTAGGCTTAAATTTAAGGTAAAAAAAAAACAATTTACAAATTTAATTCATTCAAAATATTTATAAAATAATAATTTCTTTAAAACTATTTTATTCATAAGCAAAACAAGCAAACAACCCCAACTGAAGATTATTTTGATTTGACTATTTAAGTTTCAAATTATTGTATTGTTTATTATTATTAATTAATTTGTTTATAATTTAATTTTAAAGAAAAGAAATCCAATTTTAGTTACTTCTTTTTCGAAATAAGACCAAATTGTTTTTTAAAACAAACAAATTTTTGAGCAAGATTTTAGAAATCAAAACTTTTTTTATACATGAATGTTTTTTATACACAAAAAAACGAGGAAACAAAAACGAAAATACTAAAACACTTTTTAAAATTACATAACAATAAAACATGTACAAAAAATTTGTAATTTTTATATTTTGTAAATTAAATATTATTAAATAATATTTATTTATATTTATTTTTCTTAACTATTTTTTATATACATATATATTTTTTTATTATTATTTCATAGTTTGAGCATAACTGTTAATTTCATCATTATATTTTATTTATTCTACTCTGTATTGTATTTTTATTTAAAGTATGCATAAATATAAATATTTTTATTGTTTTACATTTATTTTATTTTTAATGAAATATTTGTTGTTTAGTTTTATGGAAATTTTTTGTCTCTTTAAGTTTCTAAATAAACAAATTATTAAACAGAAAAATGATTTTATTTTTTTAGTTTCATATTAAAGATTGTTTTTTTTTTTCTTTTTTATCATACTTTAAAATTGTTAAATAATTATTTGAGATTTTTTGAAAATAATTATTACAAAGGGGAGTAAAAGAATTAATACTGTTTAAAGTCTGGATTCATACTTAAATAGTTTACGTTTTTTAAGTTGGCAACACTATGCATGTGATCTCTTGTAAAAGGACTGAAAAGAAAAGAGATACAACATTGTGTTTTGTTAGTAAGAAAAATTAAAAATGTAAATTATTTACAATAAATGTAAAGTGCTTAATTGAAATAAATATAAAATAATTAATTTTCAATTAATCGTTTAAGTTTTCCATATTGGTGAGTGTTTTTTTATTGTAATATTAAATTTGTCGGTCATTTTCTTTGAGCCAATACTAGGGGGCAACATACATTGGAAAATTTGTTGAAACAATAGATAATTATTGTTTATGATGCCTTTGCGATCATTTACTCAATTAGTTCGGAAAAATTATGACCGCATGTTATGTTGGTTAAAAGTTGGAATATTGTTTAAAGTTTATTGCGATATACGTAAGATTATAAAGAATATGTAATTTGGAATTTTAATTGTTTATATTTATTGAATTTAGTTCTCGAGTAAGTTCCTTTTAAATTATTCCAAGATTTTCATTAATTGCTTAAAATAAAAATATGTATACCTACATATATATATATATATTTATATATACCTATATATATTTTATTATTCAGAAATGTTTATTCGAAAGTGGGCCTAATCGTTGGCAGGATTTCCAGTTTAAGGTGTTTCCTTAATAAGACGTATGCATTCTAACAATATAATTTAACAAGGTCCTTAACTTTATTATATTAGTTTACAATTTAGACGAAAACATTTAACTAGGCATCAAAAGTGTGTATTATCTAAAAACTATATATCAAAAATAAAATTAAGAAAACATTAAAGTAAATCACATAATGGAAAATACAATTGAAACAGTTTTAAGGGCATTTACATACAAACAGTCATTTAACAATATAGTAACAAGGTAAACAAACAATACTATTAAAGGCAAAAATAATAAAATAAAAAATGTATAATCTACATCTATAATTTTTTGCATAGTGGGATAAAATTTATCGAGCAACATTCATATGTAACATTTTAAGATCAAGTTTTAAATCTCAACATTGGTTACTTTATGAAAAATTTGTTTAATACAATTAGTAAGAAAGATATATATTGGGCTTACGGGTATATTCAAATCGTACCAGTAAAAATATTTTTTGGTTTCAGTGAAATTCTGTAACTTTTTAACGACAAATATCGGTAGTTAAGAACCGAATTTTTTAGTTAAAAGTTAGAGCATCCCGCCTTTGATATATCTGTCATCTATAATATTAATTTTGATTTTAACCATCAATAGTAGTAGTATTTCTTCAGAAATATTATAAAAAAGCAATCGATCAATACTTTTAGATTTAATAAATAAATTGGGTTTCCCCGCAGAAGCGCTTTTTTAAAATAAGTCATTCCCCTCCGTATATATAATTTTAATCGAAATCTGTAAAGAAATATATTTTGAAGTATTTTTCTAACTATGTATATATTTTTTCATTTCAAAACAATTGTAGACTTCCTATAGAATCTGTTGCAAATTGGGAAAATACTTCTATTGTTCATACATACATATTACGATATGTATTCCAATTATAATAATTTAATAATTATCAAATTTATCAATCGTAATTTTTAAAAGTTGACTTATGCAAATGATTTCTTCATAACTGGTTCACAATGCTGCTGCAAACGAGCACTTTTAAACTGTATAAAATATGGAACATTTTAATTCCATTCGATCCGATGAAAAGAATTATTTACAAGTTAAATTTGCACACATATTAGTCCCACTGTGCGATTTGAAAATTATGCTGAAAAATTAAAAACTATGGAATTTATATACTAACGTACATATTTCGAAAGCATTTAATGCATTCTACAACAAGTACATGTAAGGACAAAATATATTGGCCATAAAAATTTGAACAAATCTAAGGCCGATATTTAAAAAAAAGGGATTTCAAAATATAAAAATTTTAAATAACAGCAACAACAAATTACCTTTAAAAATTAAGAACAACTACACAGGAAACAGAAATTCAATTAAAACAAATATGTAAAATAATATTTTATTAATACATAGTAAATTAAACATTTTTGAAAATTAAAAGAAACTTAACAGCAACAACAACAACAAAAAACAATTATATTTATATACAATTAATTATATATACATATTAAAATAGTTAATGATAAGATATTTAAAAAAAAACAAAAACAGCAACAAAAATATTAGTAAAAATAAAATTAACTTAAACTTAAATTGAGTAAAAATAAGAAAGAAAAAAGGCCTCAATAATGTTATAAACTATTAATAAGGGTGAAAAGGAACTGGCATAACTAATGTTTAGCAAAATTAAAATTTTTGTACAATTTAAAAAAAATTGTAATGTCTTTTAAGATTTTTTTTTAATAGAGTATAGAATTTATTAAGCCAGTTCTCGCAGAGATAAAATAAATGGACACTTTGAGTTTCATTAATAGAGAAAAAAAATTCAAATGATAGTTACATATATTTTAAAGTAAAGGACAGGAACGTCCAAATAATTCCATGAAATGTAAAAAATTTCTTTATCTCTCTTGTCTTAAAAATTGTGTCGGCTTTAAAGAAAAAATAATAAAACCACGTCTAGTGATTTGTTTTAAGCCGACACAAAGATTAAGTCGATGAAGGCAATAATGTTCTTTTAAAATGGCCCTGTTAAAAACTTCGCAACTCAGAACATTTTTAATAATAAAAAATTTTTTAAAAATGAAATGTTTGTAATTATTATTGAAAAGATAAATTCTAATAATGATGACGCTAATGAAGTATTGTTTGTTTTAAACATTTAAATTTTATTAGAAATTATTTGAAAAGATTAAATCAACTCGTTAGAATTTTAATAAAAAAAAATATTAAATATGATTTTGTTTTAGGTTTTTTAGCAAACAAACAAATTCTTAAGCATTTTAATAGTTTTTATGTTTATCTGACAAGATGAAGACTCTATCAACATTAAACATGAAGAATACAAATCTTAATTTTGTTATTTTAATAACTGAAATAAGAATTTAGTAAATTATGTAACTCAATATATATAAATGTGTTTAGCAAATTAATAAAAAAAAAAATTGAGAAAATTCGAAGAAAACCACTTTTCAAGCTTATTATGTATTAATTTAAAATTATTTTTTATTTATTGCTGGCCAAATTTTATTTGCCATTTTTAGAACCATAAGAATTATGTTACAATAAAGTGCGGAAATCAATAAAAAATAAAAGCATTAATTCATTATTATTATTTAAAGTTTATAAAATAAAAACAAAGTATAAGCGTTTTATTCATAAAATAAACCTAGACATATTTTCATATCAATTCTTGCCTTCTGACAAGACTTGGTACACCGTGGCAGTATGTATTTGGTAGTATTGGTACACGGTAGAGTTATAACTTCGTTGAGGTTTAAAATTATTAATGTTCTATTAATAGAACATTTTAAGTGTGAGATAAATTTTTAAATATAAATTTGAAAAAATTGTGCATATTGTTCCTGTGAAACTCTTTAGAAATGTCCCAGATGTACTAAAATAAATATTAGTTTACTAAAATTGTTATATCTGTGGTCACAAGCATTAACCGCCTAAGTCGAAAATCATGCTTTTGAGAAAAATAACTTTTTATATAAATGTAATGGGGCTTCATTACAACTTAGATCAGTATGTTTTCATTAATAACTTTTTAATAAACAGCGCTAGAGAAATGGGGATTTCACGTAAATATAAAGCGTTTCTAGTAGAATATGCTAGCATACATAAGTCAAATCAGTCTTAAGTCGACTTAGGCGGTTATCGCTTGGGACCGCAGATATATATATAATTTAAATAATCTCCATTACGTGTTACTGTTACAGCTTATTGTTCGTAATCGTTGCCAACCACTTTTAAAAAGTAATGGCAATATGCAAAAACTGCTGAGCTATGGCAACCCTTCGTTGTGACTACCTATGTTAATACAACTATGTGTCTAAGAGATTTTTTTTTTGTGCCGTTTTTCAGACAATGACGCATTTCAACACGAAAGTCATATAAATTTAAAAAAATAATATATTTACGGAAAAAAGTTGTATGTTAGCTTAAAAAAACTAAAGACTATTATAAAATTCAATTGAAAATATTTTAATATTACAAAAACGAATATAAAACAAAAAGAAAGTGAAAAGCAAATTGCAAATAACCCAAAAAGAAGAGGGAGTAATGTGAATCGCACAACAAGGCAGTCAGCGAAAAAAAAGCAAGCAGCAGCCGACAAAGCCAGCCAATCAATATTTGTGTGTATGTGGACAAAGTGATTACAAGTGTTGGAATAAAGATTATCGGAGACGCAAGAGGAAACAATAGTTTTTCCAAAGTCATTTGACTTTATGCGAAAAAAAGTTACAAAGACGAAAGTGAAAAATATTGCATAAAAAACTAAAAATTGAAGCGGATTAGTTACGAAGTCATATCAATAAAATAGCATTTCCACTTTACATTAAAACAAAAACTGTTAAATGTCCAACCAAACAAATTGGAGAACAACTGCATTGTTTTATATATGTGAATCGTCTTAAATTTGTCAAAAAAAATATCCGGTCATCTAACGCCCTTATTCCACAGGAATAATATAATACAAAATTAAATAATATCAACCAACAGCTTGGAGCAGACGAGAAAGAGGGTGTAACAAAAATATAAATAAGAACGAACAAGTGATTTATCAATCGTCATTTAAAGCAAGCAAATATACACCAAACTTACCAACGTAACAACCAAACAACAATTTTGAAGCTGCATAATTATGGACTTTATAGTTCTTTAACAATTTTTTTGATAAAAAAAAACCCCACACTCTTATATAAAAAGAAAGTGTGGCTGTGGTAGTTAAAGCATTTCAAATAAAATAAATTTCTTAAAAGTGGATATTTTTATCATATTCACTTTGGGCAATAGGATCCATATAAATACAACTCATAACTTCTTTATTCAACATCATCTTCCTTGTCAGTTCATTAAATATGGCTCGTGGTTTTGACCATCTTTTCAAACTTTTAATTATTGGCGATAGTGGTGAGTTTACATGTACTTTAAATTGGTATATTGAACTTTTTAAATTTATAAATAAATTTCATATGTATTCCCAGTTGTCCTAATTTATGAAGATTTAATGTAATTTTTGTTATCTGCATTTTCGTACATATTCCCTGTCAAAGTTTTAAAAGAATGTATTTCATTTTTAATGCATGTTTACTTTTTATTAATGTTTTATTTTTTGTTTCGTGTGTAAGGAGTCGTCAAAATTAATTTTCTAGCATTCCCAACATTTTTTTTTTAAATTACATATTTGGATTGTTATTAAATTAAAAACAAAATCGTTTTAAAAATAGTTTAACAATATTTAACTCTCCGAAAATTACTTTTAAAGATTAGTTAAGTTTTGTCATATTATAAATTAGATTTAAACAGGTCTAACATAACTTGTGAATATATTTGAATAGCATGTATGCTATTAAAAATAATAGAAATTGATTTAGTTTAAGAATTTTTATTGCAACGCTGATTTCTAATACCAAAATTTAAAGTTTTATTATGAATTCGAACAATAAGAAACGTTTAATTCATATCATATGTTCTTTAGATTTTTAATCGAATCAGATAAAAGCACTAAAGCTATTTAGTTTTTTATGAAAAGCCCTAAAAGCAATGAATTCTTTTGAATATCTGCGTTTTCCTAGATGATTTTTTTTGCCTTGTTTTTCTCAGTAATATTGCGTTTTATGAGATAATTCGCATAAATGCAGCCATTCAGTGTAGTATTAAACAAGTGTGACTAATGTGCATAAGATGAACATATAAACTGACCCCCATGATTCCATCTACATGTAGATGCTTAAGTATATGATATAAGTAGATACACAAGACTGTGATTTTATTTGTACACTTTTACTATATTTGATTATTTGAAAATTTGTATGGTACATATATACTAGGTGACCCGGCAAATGTTATTAAAATTATTTTATCATCCTCAGTTTAATTTTGGTTGCGGAAGGAATTTATTTAATAATAATGAAATGAAACTGAAAATGTTATTTTTTATGCTAATTTATTTTCGATTTTATAAATTACCGGTCTAATATTAAATATTAATTTATTGCAAAGCCACTATTTGTTTGTTTCTCTATTTTTTGCGTATACAAACAGATCGTTTGGCTTACCAACTCTGGAGCGACCTACATATAATTGACCATGACCGAAAAACTTTCCAAATCCAAGCGACAAACTTTCATTAGCTGGCATTAAGATTTGTTGACTGAATCACTGTGATACTTGGCAATATAATATGCTCTCCTTTGAATTTGCCATTGATAATTATCGATTCTATAAAGTTACCCAATATTTTCTTTCTTATTCCCTATCTTTAATATTAATAGGCTAGGCGATTTCTTGTGACCGATGTTATATTCTACCGTTTCATCCCGATTTTGACCAAATATATTATTTGAAAGGTATTTCTTTTTAGCCGTTTTGCAGATTTACGGATTTTTAAATTTTTTCCTTTATTTCGAGTAAATAGCATTTAAAGTTGCGACTAACACATACATAAAATTACACATATGCTATGTGTGTTTTACCAAATTTGTTGATGAGTTTGTTATCTTCATTCACAATATTAATAAACCATAAAAGTGTTGGTTTGTGAATTAGCTAAGTTGAAAAAAAAGCTTCCTAGAAATTGCACTCGCATTTCTAGCGCTGGAATCTGCTGGTTTATAAATGGTACATTTGAGGTTAAATGATCGTTGATGTTCTGTTTATTTTACGAAACGTACCACGGTTATGTATTTGTAGTGTTTATTCGATTTTGAGTAAACCGCATTTAAAATTTCTAGTAACACTTACATAAAATTATACAATGTTATGTGTGTGTTTATTAAATTTGTTAATGTGTTTGTAATAATTGATTAGCATACCTTTAGGGTCTTTATTTAATGAAATAATAAAATTTCCTAGAATTTGCACTCGAATTTCGAGGGTTGGAATATGCTAGTATAATTTTAATGTATTTAGTTTCGAAGCATATAATTGGTGATCCAGCTTTCAAGTGAATTTAAATAATGAGTTCCAAAATTCACTCCAACTTCTTCTATAATAACAGATGACGACACACAAATTTGCAAACCCCTCCTTGTCATAGTATTCAAGATATGTGATGTTCAATAATTGCTTTGTAAGGGAGATCTACGCCCAATTATCCAATCTCGTTCAGTTACAGCACGACAACTAATATTAATAACAGACGTCGTGACGAAAAATTTGCAAACCTTGCCCTGTTATGTTTACTTGGGAGGGGCCACGCCTGCTGATCCCATTTTCAGTAAAGCTACTCACACTAATAATCTGTGATATCACAAAGTATCGTTAATATCGTTGCTAAAGGTATAGGATATATTCACTTTGCATGGGAGATGCCACGCCTACTGATCCGATTTCGCCCATTTTTTAGCAAGTCTGCTCTGAATAATATCTTGTGAAATCACACAAAATATCGTTGCTCTCCGTTTTATATTAAGATACAGGCTGTTGAGAATTCACTTCGCATGGGAGGTGACATGCCCACTATCCGATCCCGCCCATTTTCGGCACGGCTACTCTTATTTGTAACAGATGACCTCACACAAATTTGAAAGTTTTCCCTGTCATAGTACTTTAGAGATGTGATATCCCATTTTTGCTTTGTATGGGATGAATTTTTGTAGGAATTTTTAGATATTAAAATCGGTTAGCCTTTCTTGAGTTATGAATGGTGTAACTAAATCAACTTGTTTTATATACAGTGAAAGCTCCCATAGCCGCACACTCACTGTCGCGCTGTTTTTGTCCGGCTATAAGAGATTTCGACATATGAGAGAAGTACATAATGGAAAATCAATTGACTGTGGTCGAAAACTTTTATTTACAGTAGCCTGTTTCAACATGGATTGGTTCATCTTGAGCTGTTGAGTTTCAAAATGCTTCAAACGAGCAATTTGTTTCAATGATTCATCATACGAAGTTATGGAGTTAGCTATTTCGACGTCAACCTCGTATTCAGATGCAGTCATCTTCAGTGTAGAGACTTTCGTCGACTTTTAAAAATTCGAACACTTGTAATTTTGCATACGTTGCCAGTGGTATATCATTCTCGGCATCAAATTTCGGGAGACTATAATTAACTCTTAAGAATCCAGCTTTACGAAAACAGTTTTAAATGGTTGTAGCTTCAACTTTATCCCAATAGGCTTTGATGAAGTATAAGGCTTCAAGAACATTAGATTTTGACAGATCTGATGCTGAACTTGCCGTATCGACTTTTGGTAGTAAGTGCTTTAATATTAAGCCTGTATAGTGAACCTTGAAATTTTGAATTATGCATTATCAAGGGTGTTGGCAAACTGAAGTTCTATTTGCAGACAAAAATAAATTATTTTTATATTTGTTAAATTTAATTCCCTAGAATCAGATGCCGCATTCCTGCTGAACTGCTGCAGCCATTCAGTCATGATGTCTTCATGCTTTTTGTTGGGTTTCCAATCCACTGGTAGTTTTTTGATAAGAAGATATTTGAAGGCTCAAGGGCGTGCTGCTTTACCTATGACCAATACCAGCTCTTTCTTTCCAGCCAACTTTGCACACAACAAAACTGTTAGTCTTTCCTTCGATAATTTTCCATTAATACATTTTTCGAAATTTAAGGCCAGAGTTTTGTTAGGTAATGCGCGAAAGAAAAGCTTGCTTTCATCTACATTACAAATATCTTCCGGCTTATATCCATGCCACAGAGATGGCAGCTTAGACTGAAACTCCTCGACATCCACTTGATTTACATCTGCAGCCTCACCAGTTACAACATTATTCCTTTTGCGCCATTTTTGTAATCCATCTGACGAAGAAAAATCAGTTACACCCAATTGCACTGCTATTTCGCTTACCTTAGTCTTTACAATGGGACTAGAAATTGAAATATTTCAATCAAAGCACATTTCGTCGATTTCGGAGCCACCCGCCTTAACAAACATCCTCTTTTGATAAACATTTACTCCAGAATCCCATTTGAAACGATGGGATACTTTATTTTTTATTAATTTCACGGTCAGTGTTTTACCAATATTCAAAAAAAAAAAAAATTATAAACAATTGGATTTTAAAAAACAAGAAATTCCACCTCTTCGCAATTTCACGTACCGACAATTTCTCTTTTTCAAACTCACTAATAATTTAAATTTTTTCTTTAATACTTATTAACATTTTCTTCTTTTGTGACATTTTATGGCTTCGAGGCAGATAAAATTGTGTAATTAATTTTTAAAACGCAATATCATTGCCATACTCAACACAAATGACATGAATATGCAAGATTACGCCATCACGCATACAAAATTAAAATATTCTGCATATGGTGGAACTCTGACGTCGCACAATTTGTGTTCCTATTGGCTAATAATTTCCAGTCTTCAAACTGTTATGTGTTATATGTTTACACATACATATACAATTTATTATTTTTCTGCTCAAATTATTTGTTAGCAAAAAAAGAAATTATTTTAAAAAAATTGTTAATTTATTTATTTTATATTCACAAAATAAAAATGGTCTAACAATATATGAACAAATATTTAAAGGTCATTGTTCTGTATATAAGATTAAGGTTTCTAAATGTTTTTATCACAGTTCAGAAAAAAACACACACTGAATAAAAAACTCGTACATATATGTAAACAAACACAACTTAGACCAACACACACACCCTATACCACTATGTGGTTTGGGTATAATGAATTTGTGCTGCTGTTTGTAACAACCAAAAATATTTGACCTAGACCCATCTTTAATTATACCGATCGAATCAGAATCACTTTCTGAGTTGATTTAACAATGTCCGTCCGTCCGTCTGTGTGTCCATGTAAACCTTGTAATCAAACTGCAGGTCGCAAATATGAATATATTTTGATGAAATTTGGTATATAAGCTTTTATCGGCCATGGGATGAACGCTATTGAAATTGGTGAGAATCGGTCCATGTTCAGACCTAGCCCCCATACAAATTACCCATATGAAATGGACATAAATTGCCATAAGATCCAAATTGTCATATAGATCTTACTCAAATTGGGTTTGTATGCGTTCATTACATCCATTAATGAGTAGTCCAAAAATGATCGCTTTGACCCCATATAGAGCTGCTTCCCGATCTTCACTTAAATCTATTAAAAAACAAAAATATTGCATTTATTCTTCTCAAATTTTGTTTGTATATATTTTTGCAAAATACAAGAGACTTTACCAAACATGATCAGGATCGGTCCGTTTTTGGACCAAGTCCCTATATAGATATAGCATCCGATATGAACTTTTTCATATCTGCAGCCAAAAAAATTAATAAAAATCCCACTCAAATTTGGTTTTTGCTTATTTTCTATGTCCAGTTAGTTGAGCCTAAGAGATAGGGTCTCTAAACGCATGAAATAACGAAATATTAAAACGAACACAGTCATGGTTGTGTTGGGCACCGTAGAAAATTTCGAAACGCACATAATTGATATGAAAATAAAGATATGTGTTGGCTGCTTTTGAACAGAACATTGTGTGTTTCATGTGTGTATTTTCTGAACCTTGGTTTTTATACTACTTTGTTATTTTATTAATTTTCCTCTTTCGTCTATTGATATTTTGAGCAATTTTGGCATTTAAGTAACATTATACATCTAAAAAAAGTTTTTTCACTTCTTCAGTTGCTGCAATGTCCTTTGCTTTTAACCAATGTTTTTGTAAATAGCGTGTGAGTGATGGCTTCCATTGTAGGCCCAGTTCTCTAGACTTGTTTTTTACTGATACTTTGCTTCCATTTGCCCATTGTAGACTTCATATATGAAACAGATTTGGTAACCCTTGCGAGGGAACTACTACATCATATAACGGGAAAATATGCACATGTCGTAATCTTTATCATTCTTGATGAATATAATGTACATTTATGCTAACAGGGGAATCACCAATTTCATTGGAATCAACACAAATATTAATCAGAGGTGGTAAAGAGAGGAACTACAGGGATCTAATCGTCTGATTCGTTATTGAAATTTTTCGATCGAAATTATATTTTTATTTTCCAAAATAAAATACTAAAAATAATTTTACTTTGTCACACAGCGCTTCTGCCCGGTTATGGGAATGCATTTTGTATAGAAAAAAATTCTGAAAAGCTTGGGTCGGTGATATTTGTCCGGTTATCGGAGCCGTCGGGTTATAAGAGCTGTCCGGTTATGAGAATTGTCCGTTATACGACTTTCACTGTATATAAATATACAGTGAATCAAACGGAAAATCGGACAAGACTCTCATTAATTTTCTTTCAAGAGAAATTTCATAAATTATTTTTTTTTATTTTTATTATTAACTCGAAAAATCTTTTATTTACCATATTAGCTAACGGATTTAATATAAATTTGTAAAAAAAAAAAAAAAAAAAAAAAAAAAAAAAAAATTTACAGCTAAAAAATATTCTACAATTATCAAAATTATTCAAAATTTTAAGTCAAACGGAAAATCGGACAACCAAAATAGGCTTCGATTTTTCTAGAATTTTTTAAACAAAAATTCAAAAATTTTATTCAGTTGAATTCTATGTGTGTAATAATGTGGACGCTAAGAGACAAAAAATTAAAATGGCTCCTACAGGCAAGCAGAGAAGGAAAAACTGTGAGAAATATAGCTTAAATTGTGGATAGAAGTCGTTCAACCGTACATGATGTTATACAAAGATACAGAGACGATTATAGATTGGAAAACAAAAGCAAAGACGGGCTAGGAAAGGTTTTAAATGATCATGCTGAAAGACGCATTTTAATCGAAGTAAAGAAAAATCCCTTAAAATCCTCAGTTGAGCTATAAAAATATGTAGAAACCAACATAGGAAAGTCTGTATGTTGTGAAACAATAAGAAACACGTTAAGAGAACATGACTTTCATGGTCGAGTTTTAAGAAAAAAAAACCGTTTATAAGCCCTAAAAATAAATCATTACAATTAAAGTTTGCTAAAGAATATATTGCTAAAAATTAAGATTTTTGGAATACGATAAAATCCGTTTAAATTGCAGAATTTCTGAAAAAAAAAAAAACATCCTGATACTCACTATGAGTTCTTTATAAAGATGAAAGCAAATTCAATCTACATGGATCAGATGGAAGAACGTTTGTGTGGCGAAAAGCAAAAACTGAATTTGAACCAAAAAATACTAGAGCTACAGTTAAACATGGAGAAGGTTCTGTGAAGGTTTGAGGCTCTATGTCCAGTGCTGGAGTGGGAAGTTTGCATTTTGTTGATGGAAAAATGGATAGATATGTTTACCCAAATATTTTTAAAAATGATGATAAAAGATAATTTTGCATTTTATCAAGGTAACGATCCAAAGCATACATACGAAGTTTGTAAGCTATGGCTAATTCATCACTGCCCCAAACTATTGAAACATTCCCCACAATAACTTTAGTTTTATTTTAATTATATGACCTTAAGCCGAATTAAAACAACACTAAATTTCAAATTTTGTCCGATTTTCTGTTTGACTTGCAAAAATTATGTTTATTTAGGCCCTTATTACGAGTTTCATTCGATCTTCGATCTTCGCTGGCTATCGAACATCGACTATCGAATGTCAAATTCGTATTATGAGCTGGCAGCACGGTCGAATATTTCGTTGTACAACGAATGTTCAATCGAACACAATTTTGCTTCCGATGCTGGATGGCAGTTTGTAAAACTAATTGAAAATAAAAGTTGTAAATTAAATTAATTTCATGAGATTGATCTGCCTTGTGTGCATTGCCGCAGCAGTTCATCTGTAGCAGACAGCAATTCCATAAACGATTCCTTTCAGTCGAAAATTTGCTATAAATCTGCAAACAAATGGCACCCTTGTTAAAACCTCGCATACTTACGTAGTGGAATCCATTTCCAAAATGTTGGATGCATCTATCATGAAGCATTCATCTTCATCAGACGATCATAGAACCATAATTCCATGTTAATAAATAATTAATTATTTTTTTCTTTAATAAATTTGTAAACAAACAATAGCGGTATTCACTCTTGGTGTTAAATTAACAACCCTGTTATATTTACAACGATTTTATATTACAAAGCGTGAACGTCTTTTCCGTGTATATTGTATTATGTATTGTAAATTAATGAATCAGCTGATTTTTGTTTTGTTTTCCATGAATTTGAAAACTAAAAAATATCAAAAAGCATTTGAAGATTAGAAAAAGGCCGAAAATGCTTAAAATACCTATCGGTCCGTCTTTATTATTAATTTATTTATTATTTTGATCCATTTTTTATTATTTATTTTAATAGTGACCACAAAAGGAACAATAAAATTAAACAATTGTTTTGGCAGCTCAACGATCAGCTGTTTTAGTCTTGTAAATGTTTAGTCTTGTTAATGTACTATACCTTTTACCCTTGTACTTTAACCACAGCGTAGTAAATTTTCATTTCATACATTTTGTTGTTGCGGTGTTGTAAATAATAGTACTTTTACTATATCTACAACATTTACAAGGTTTACAAGGGTACTTTACTACCAAGAGTGAAAACCCTTAATGTTTATTCATAGTGCCAGCTGATAAATATGTACTATTGTGAATAATCCAATTGAGTGAAATTCACAATAGCGCTATTTTATCGAATGTGCGCCATAATACCAAATGAAAATTCGTTCGATCAGTTAATTCGATCACAATCGAAAATCGAAAGTTGCTCACAATAGGCACCTTATTGTTATTTTTTTTTTTTTGCATAAAAAATTTAAAAGTTTTATTTTTTCTTCTTAATAATATAAAAAAATATCTTACTTTAATATAAATACACATTTTCGTTAAAAACTAATTGTTTCGTTTGAGATATTCGTTAATGTAAATCAGGTTTGTCCGATTTTTCATTTGATTCACTACTTTTAACTATCACCTGGAAAATCATATCATTAATTGGAAACCCAGAATTAAGAAACATTTAACAATTATGAAAAAATATGTGCTAGAATGTTTGATTATAATCTTCTATTTTTACAAGAATTAATTATCTTATATTGACCTTGTTAAATAGTAATTATTAATTTTCATAATCATTTGATGCAAAAAGTCTCAAAATTATTATTAAATCCTAGTTATTGATTACAATCGTACAATCATTTTAAAATCAAATATTTTTTTTTTTTTTGTATGTAACAAAAACAAAATAGAATACATTATTAAGTACTGCTCCAGATTTTGTACATAATATCAAATATTTACACATTCTCTTTGTGGGAGGAATTAAGCTTTATTTACAAACAAAATAATCTTTATGCTACACACATTTTTATGTAAAATGAATAGATTAAACTGCTGTGCAAAGTTTAATTGTATTAACACGAAAATCACATTTATATAATTTTTATTTTACTTTTTTTGTTGCCACAGGTGTTGGAAAGTCTTCACTATTAATCCGTTTCTCCGATGACACATTCTCAGGCAGTTACATAACCACAATTGGGGTTGATTTTAAAATACGCACAGTTGTCATTGATGGCCTGCGAGTTAAATTACAAATCTGGGATACAGCGGGTCAGGAAAGATTCCGTACAATAACAAGCACCTATTATCGCGGAACACATGGTGTTATTGTCGTGTATGATGTAACGAATGGTGAATCGTTTGCCAATGTACGACGATGGCTGGATGAAATTCAAAACAATTGTGAAGTGGTGAATAAGGTATTAGGTGAGTATCAAAGAAAATTGGAGTCCTATTGTTTGTTGATGCAATAATTCCTATCATTATATATATATATATTTTTTTTTAGTTGGCAATAAAAATGATGATCCTGATCGAAAGGTAGTTATCACTGAAGATGCCCAACGTTTTGCCCAACAAATGGAAATTGAATTATTTGAAACATCTGCCAAAGATAATATTAAAGTTGAAGAAATGTTCCTGTCCATAACACGACAAGTCCTTCAGAACAAGTTGCTCAATGCACAAAATGAACTCCACAAAGATGTTGTCAGAGTGAAACCCGGAAATGGCAAAAAGAAGAGTAAATGTTGTAGTTGAAAATGGAAAACATCGAAGAGAACAATAACATTAAGATCAACTTTGCCACCGCCGCGCCATCGTTATATATTATCACTATCATCACTACTACTCCCTCACACGTTTCCAAGAGATGTGTAAAATTGTATTGAAAATGAGAATGTAAAAAAAAAGTAAATTATTTTGTATAAAATATAAAAATATTAAAGAAAATTATATATACATATGTATATATAAGAAAGAAATAATACTATACACCGCATGATATCTGGTGCATAATGATAAAAATAACGATCGAATAATATAGTTTTCCAACATATTGTTTAGTTTGCATTGCTGTTTATACAAAATTTAAATTAATCAAAATCCTGCTTCCTTAAGGTGTTAATTTACTCTGTTTATATTAAAATTTCCAGAAATTTAACCATAAGTTCTTTTTTCTTTTCAATATAACTGGTTAAAAATACTCACCTTTAGTTTATTTCTTATGTTAATACTTGTTGTGTTGTATCTTATTAAAAACTATTTAATTAAATCAATTTTTTTTTTGCCGCAAATTTTAAAACTTTTTAAGTGTAATGTCATCTTACCAATCTGCTACATATATTTTTAGTTGTCTTGTAAAACAAACAATTATTTTTTAAAACACAATTTAGTGGAAACTATGAATTAAATAAACAAACATACAACCAAGAAACAAATAAAAAAAAAAAAAATATGTATAATTCAAATCCAAACCCAACCGTATATATAAATAAATATAAACACAAATATTTATACATATGATATAATCGATTTTTAAGTACGTAAAAGAAAAATAATAAAAAAAAAACATGATATTTAAAAACAAACGTTTGAATTCATTTTGTAGATTTTTATACTCTATACCACTATGAGGTCAGGGTATAATGACTGTGCTGATCTTTGAAACTACCAAAAATATTTTACCTAGACCCGTCTTTTATTATACCCAGAAAGTGATTCTGAGTCGATTTAGCGATGTCCGTCCTTCCGTCTGTCTGTGTGTCCATGTAAACCTTGTAATCAAACTACAGGGGACAAATCGTGGCATTCGATATCGAGTAAAATCAATCGAAATTCCATATTTTAGAGTATTATTTAAAGAAGACGGACATTGTCAGATCTCGTTTCATTTTTACTATTAACTATGGACCATAACTCGATAGCTGTGACAGAGTAAAATTACTCTTAGAATTTTATTTTGGAAAGTAATAAAATAATTTCGATAACGAATGCGACGATTCGACCTCAGGTCGGAAGTATGAATATATTTTGATGAAATTTGGTATATAAGCTTTTATCGGCCATAGCATGAATGCTGTTGAAATTGGTGAATATTCAGACCTAGTCCCCATACAAATGACCCCTATGAAATCGACATAAATTGCCATAAGATCAAAATTAGCATATAGATCTCGGTCAAATTGGGTTTGTGTATGTTTATTACATCCATTTATATAAAGCTACTTCCCGATATTCACTTAAATCTATGAAAAAACAAAAATATTGCACAGATTTTTCTCTAATTTGGTTTGTATATGTTTTTGCAAAAAATAATTGACCATAACAAATATGGTTAGGGTCGGTCCATTTTCGACCTAGTCCTTATATAAATATAGCATCCGATATGAACTATTTCATAATAAAAGTAAAAAAAAATTAATAATGCCACTCAAATTTATTTTATGCTTATTTTCTATATCCATTTAGTTGGACCTAAGAGATAGGGACTCTAAAGGCATGGTATAGGGTATTGTATAGTCGGTCTAGACCGACTATAATTTTCTTACATGTTTCTAAGTAAAGTTAGAAACAACGAAAAACCGCTAACAAATATTTAAATGCTGCACCATCTTTGTCCAGAGCCTTGATAAAGTTCTTAAAAAGGCCCAATTTTATGTGCAGCGGCGAAAGAAACACGTGATTTGAATCAATGGTTTATTTGAAATGTTTTGTTTTCCTGGTGAATACTCAGTTCTTTTGTCTATCCCATAGATAAAGGAAAGAACAATATTTTGTGAAATCTCCTTGCATACCAGTCAACAAACCAATGACCTGAAACAGATTAATTTACAGTTATTTAGGATGGTCTAAACTATATATACAAAGACATTTAAATCACATACCTTAAGGTCACCACAGATCTTCCATTTATGATCGTTGTATTTGAGTATGGATGGTTTTTCATTCCCATTAAGCAAAAGAAGAGCCTTTAAACTGTAATTAGAGCCATCAATAAATAATCTCCATTCAGTTTTGTCATATGGCTGGTTCATTTTTTTAAATAAACCATCAACATCAGTACAGTACAGAATAGAGTGTTTCTTTTCAAAATATGCAGCCAATTCCAAGCTTCTATCTCTATTGATTTTTACTTTTGTCCCAACTGAAAGATGTTTCCACTGCTGCATGCGTGAGGCTAGTAATTCTGCATCTGCTTCCTTAAATATAAATCCCGAATTAGATTATTCCGCTCAGCTTGAGTCACTAAATGACGTTCATCATCAGCCTCATACAAACTACCACTGCTGGTGAAAGATGTTTCGGACTTAATACTCGCAGCACTGGGAATGACTGGTAATGGATCATTTGGTGGACGTTGAACTGGTTTGGAAACCGATGGGACATTCGCGTAATATTCTTTCGATTTTTCATATTGAATCCAGCAACTTTTGTTAAACAGAAATAACTGGAATTCAAAAATCGAAATAGATCTTCTAGCCATTTGATCACTTGTATTAAACAGTTCTGCAACTATTGCAAAACATTGTCGGTGTCCACGGTTTGTCCAAGTTTCTGACAGCAAAACTAAAATAATGTAAATACTCGTATGCATATTTTAATGATTCTGATATTGCATATTATTTTTTTTCCAACCAAATATTCACCACACACAAGGAAAAAATAGCTTGAATCAGTAACACACGATCTCGCTGACATGCTTAAATGCCTCTACAAGAACAGTAACGGTCATTTGACCGGTCATATGACTATCACTGCTGACTACTGTATGAAGTCATGGCGTAGAACAAAGTTTCTATCATTTTATTAAGGGCAATATGCAAAAACTGACCGAAACTTTTGTGTACATGTGATTTTGCATCTTACTCTAACTTATGAAAGTATGTAAACCATGAATATATATCTGAACTGCTCACTCTACCGTTGTTCAGTAGTCATGATGGATATGTCCATCATCGTTGACCGGTCACACTTGATGGATATATACATCATCGTTGACCGGTCACGATTGATTATAATGAAACACAATTTATTTTTTTTATTTATTTATTTATTTATTTATTGTATTAAAAATCAAAAAATTCAAAATTAAAAATAAACATTAAACATTAAATATTAAAATATTAAAAACACAACAATCACTAATTCCGAAACGTGTTGATAACTTTGAGCCAATAGACATAAAAACAATGTTGAAACAGACATTTAAACAACTTTGCTGACTTTTCAATCGAAACATCCCTCAAAGTGGTACGTAATTTAGCATTGAATAAATTGACCAAACTCAATAGAAATTTCCGGTAATGGGCCTTATTGAATCTTTAAGAAAATAATTTATTATAACACTTTTATATAAAAAATTCGGCCAAAACTGATATACTTCATTTGAAAAATTGATGAGTAAATGATGTATCCATTCAAATACTGCTACCTTTGTTTGTACAGAACCGTGTGTGAGATATTGTGATAATACCTCCATAAATCAATTTGTTCGATATTCTGAGATCTTTGTTCTTTTGAAGAAACTAATTTCATTATGGTTGTATTTACGGATATTGCTCCTTCCTTAATATTCTTCATATTATCAACATTATATTCCAGACATGGTAGAATGGCATAAACTAAAACATTCGAGCCAAATATTAAAACAAACTCCCATATCCATGTTATGGCAATAGACTGAAAGATAGATATAAGGATTAGTGTAAAATTCTGCAAGGAAGATTTACTTGGTTTCTAGATAGAATTTTTAATAAAATGTCAGTACATTACCTTAATAACATGATTTGGTGATTGCGCATTTATTATCAATATATTTATAGTGTCTTCCATGTGCACTGAACTGGAATCATTACGAATCGATTTAAGAAACTGTGTCAGCGTAGTTTCATACATTTGTATTTCTTGTGTATAATCTTCCAACATCATAAAAAGTCCATCAATAATATCAAATAGATAACCATATTATTTTCTGGTACAGCATTCACAATCGAAATCCAGTATATAACATATTGTCGCACAATATAATTTTTTACATAAATGCTTCCTTTCTAGATTGAGTTTGTGAAGATTCTGTAACAATATCTTTAAGTAAACGACCCAACAGGAATAGGCCACAAGACGCCATCAGCAAATAAATCGGGGAAGAAGGGTGTAAAGGAGGGACCTGCGACCACGTTATACAAGGATCGATCACACGCAAAATACCGGACACGCAAATCTTGATCGTTTAAACAATTGAGAATGGAACTAACGAATTCACTGGCATATTTTGAAGCGTCCTAAAGAAACAACAAAAATTAACTTGAACTTTTAATTTAATTAATCACTTACCTTTCGTAAACCTAAACTTGTAGCCTCCCTTTCTTTTATTAGAATCCCGGGAGGAGGCAAAGTCATTCTATAAGTTTTCGCGTATGGGCAGTTATTTTTCATAAAGGGTCCGCCATCTAACGTTTTTTTTTCAACTAGTGCTTATTTCGTGAATGGTAATACCTGGCTCATGTCTGATATGACAGATAATTAGTTTTATCCTTCCGCTGAACGAATATGGTTGTGTATACGCTTGAACAACGCTGGGAAATATTGCGACATTACTTTGAAAATCATGGTAATGTTGCAGAATGTGTGCGAAAATTGCGTACGGATTTTGGAAGAAGAGAAGCACCGTCAGCTCCGTATGTTCGTTATCTTGTGAAAAAAGTGAAAGAAACTGGCATCCTCATCGATAAACCAAAGCGTGAAAAGCCAAAAACAGTGCGCGTGAAGCGCCATTAACATCAATTCACCGTCGTTCATTTGGTTTCAACAGGATGGCGCTACGTGCCACACAGCCGAAGCTACACTCGATGTTTTGCGCCCTGTTTTTGAAGATCGCATTATCAGCCGCAGAGCTGATGTCGTTTGGCCACCTCGGAGCTGCGATTTGACACCGTTGGACTATTATTTGTGGGGTGCCCTCAAAGATAAGTGTTACGCCAACAAGCCAGAGACAATTGACGCTTTAAAGGACAATATTCGTGAAGCCATTGGTGAAATACAGGTGCACACAATCGATAATGTGCTTAAAAATTGGACCGATCGTGTAGGATACTGCATGGCCAGCCGAGGCAACCATTTGAATGAAATTATTTTCCATTATTAACCGGAAGGATTGTACTTTCAAATAAAAAAAGAAAATTGAGATAATATTCAGTAGTTTTTTTTTATAGCATTTTCAAAAAAAAAAGTTATTTGGCGGACCCTTTATAACATAAATTCGAACCTGATGGAATGATTGGTTTGGTCTAATTGTTTTTGTAATTTACTTAATATTAATTCATTTCATAAAAAGTAAATTTAAATTTAATGTTATTCATTTATTTCACTTAACCAAATATATTTTAGAGGTAAAAAGAGAAATTTTTTTTTTATAAGAATTCAACGAAGAAAGCTAAAAATTTTATAAAGAAAAAGAAATACACAAAATGTGAACAATGAAATTAAGAAATGAAATTGACAAGTTTTGCGTCGACCTTGCTTATGGTTGTTTTGGGTATTTTTTTTATGCAGGACAAGCTCCTGCACCGGTCTGATTGTGCTTTACTGTTGAATGTCCCATTGGTACAGTAACTAAAGGGTCCGCCATCTAACGTTTTTTTTTTCAACTAGTGCTTATTTCGTGAACAGATAATTAGTTTTATCCTTCCGCTGAACGAATATGGTTGTGTATACGCTTGAACAACGCTGGGAAATATTACGACATTACTTTGAAAATCATGGTAATGTTGCAGAATGTGTGCGAAAATTGCGTACGGATTTTGGAAGAAGAGAAGCACCGTCAGCTCCGTATGTTCGTTATCTTGTGAAAAAAGTGAAAGAAACTGGCATCCTCATCGATAAACCAAAGCGTGAAAATCCAAAAACAGTGCGTACACCCGAGAATATTGCTGCTGTGCCAGAAAGTGTGCGTGAAGCGCCATCAACATCAATTCACCGTCGTTCTCAAGAATGGAACATTTCGGAGGCATCATTGAGACGAATTTTGCATAAAGACCTTGGTATGGCGCCATACAAAGTCCAATTGGTTCAGGAGTTGAAGCCAACTGACTATCCAATGCGTTTTCGCTTCGCTAAGTGGGCCTGCGATCGACTTACAGAAGATGCCGATTTTGTCAAAAAAAAATCATCTTTTCAGATGAAGCTCATTTTGATCTTGGCGGGTATGTAAACAAGCTAAATTGTCGCATTTGGGGCACAGAAAACCCGCACGCATACATAGAAAAGCCGATACACCCAAAACGAGTCACTGTTTGGTGCGGATTTTGGTCCAGAGGCATAATTGGGCCATTTGTCTTCGAAAATGAGCAAGAGTGGCCGTTACAGTCAATGGCGATCGTTATCGGGCCGTGTTGAACGAATTTTTGTTCACAAAAATTGAAGAGGAGGATATTGGCAACATTTGGTTTCAACAGGACGGCGCTACGTGCCACACAGCCGAAGCTACACTCGATGTTTTGCGCCCTGTTTTTGAAGATCGCATTATCAGCCGCAGAGCTGATGTCGTTTGGCCACCTCGGAGCTGCGATTTGACACCGTTGGACTATTATTTGTGGGGTGCCCTCAAAGATAAGTGTTACGCCAACAAGCCAGAGACAATTGACGCTTTAAAGGACAATATTCGTGAAGCCATTAATGAAATACAGCTGCACACAATCGATAATGTGCTTAAAAATTGGACCGATCGTGTAGCTACTGCATGGCCAGCCGAGGCAGTCATTTGAATGAAATTATTTTCCATTATTAACCGGAAGGATTGTACTTTCAAATAAAAAAAGAAATTTGAGATAATATTCAGTAGTTTTTTTTTATAGCATTTTCAAAAAAAAAAAAGTTATTTGGCGGACCCTTTATTAAGCTCTTTAACCATTTTATGTGCGATATCACTTGAATCATTTAAATATTTTTGTTTATTTTCACAATTTAAGTTAACACTTCACAATAAATTTCACTTTCCGACAGCCAATAATGAATAATACCCGGTAATTTACAAATATTGCTGTTTAACGAAAAAAATTTTAAAAAAAATAACTACACCAGCAATAATGACAGTCATATGTTTTTCAAATAGAAAAAAAACTGCAAGTGTGTTAGTACAAAAATTGTTTATGAGTTAGTTTCGGTCATTCATTTCTTGTAGGGAAGACGTGATAGCCCAATTTTTATGCCAGATTCGAATTCAGCGCACCCAGACTAGTTAAAAAACATGCTTCGTTTCTGCAGTCAATTTTTTTTTTTAATTTGTAGACCAGTGTAAATATCTATATATGATGTTTAAATCAAAGTACATTTAGTATTTATGTATTTCAGTTTAATAATACCACCTAATCTTGTGAGACATTTATCTATTACATAATAGTATTTCAAAATCTCACAATTTTATAGCACATGCCTGATTCAGAGTCTGATAATATCTCTGATTTCTGAGATCTTATACTATAGTTATTTGAATATTTTATCCAAAGGTAAAAAAATATTTTTTGAGAGTTTATCTATTTTGCATAACACATTTAGCATTGCAATTTATATTTAAAAAATTTAGCAAGAAATTAGGAATTTGTATAGTTTATGTTTTTAAATCATTTTTTTTTTTATTATTATTAAATTTGTTTAAAAATAAATTACTACTGTTTAGAGTTGCAGGTGTTATTATGATTATATTAAAGTCAATAGCATTTAATTAAATAATGTTTATTTTAAAGTGTTTTTATTTTACAATAGTATGTATATCTTTGTGTTATTAAAAAAAAATTATATATAATATTGAATCATGTTACTATAAGACACTGCAACTATTGAATTTTTGTTTTTTTGCTTTTAAATATAATGAGGAAAAGTGGGAACGAAAGGAATGGTAAAAAAATAACTCACTCATTAATGTGAGCTCTAAAAAATATACTTATAATTGTAAAACTATTTATGAAAATGGTATCTCATAAATATCAATTAAAAAACTTAATTAAATCTTATATCATTTTGGACAATTTTTTAACAAAACATAAGCACACATTTTTTCTTTATATCTTAAGACATGTTTTAAGCTATAAAGAACATTGCCACAATGTTTATATTTATAAGTAATCAAGTCAAACATCTGATCCCCTAGAACATTAATTGATTGTGTTATTTGTATATAAAACATGTTCTATATAATTTTTTGATTTTCTATTTATAGTATCTTAAAGTTAAAGTTTAAGTTTATAGCATACAAAACTATTACATTTTAAAATTATAGTTTAAAAGTTAGTTTATTTAAATACTTGACATTTTGTATTATCTGTTTTAGATTAAATATTAGAAATTATTATAAATCACTTTTACGATAAAAGATTTTAATTAATTTTTTTATTATTTTGCGAATTGGAATGTGTTATTTATTTTTAATTTTCTTAAGTTTTTTAAGGACATTTTTGATTATATATGTTTCTATATTACTGTAAAATAATCTCTATTTTAAAATAAAATCTAAAAAAAGAAAAATAAAAAAATAATACGCACAACAAAAAGTTGCAACATTATAAATGATAAATATATGTATATTCTTATATGAATGGGACTTTAAACTAACCGTTACATTTTCAATACCGTAAACGATGGAAAGTCAAATTACAAACATTATCATTATCAAAATTTAACTATTTTTTTTTTTTAAAAGCTAATAAGTTTGAATTTAGTCAAAGAATTAATCAACTGAATTCAGTTAGATGTGAATTTGTTATATTTTAGGAATTCATACAGATAACTAATTAAACGGAGAATTCTTCGACAAAACGCTAAAACAATAATTATTTTTTTTTTGCATGCGATTTGATTTTTATTAAAACTGTAGTTTTAATCCCTTTTCGACCGACGCACAGTGGACCATATTTTGTTACCGATTTTAAAGTTATGTTATTCATTTGAAAGTAAATACTAGTAAACCTCGGGAGCCAAAAAATTTTGACTCTATCTCAACTATATCACAGCGAACGGGGTCTTCGAAAATGGGCTTTCTAAAATTTTGCTAAAATTAAAAATTTCTTTGTAAATTTTTATTTCTGAATGACTGTAACTTTTTTTGATTTAAAAGATTTTGAAGTAAAATAAATTTTGTATAATTTTGTGGCTTCCATACTATTAATGTTAAAAATGTAAAATCACTGAGTCATTCCGAAATTTAAAAAAAAAAATTTTTAAAAAAGGTCAAAATTTTCTGAAAATCTCCTACTTAATAGAGCATAACTCCTGCCAGTCAAAAGCAGTCAGAAAAAATTTTGCACTCTTCTATAGTCCGAACCCTCCCCAATACTCCTATACCCCATTATACACCCGCCAGTTTCCGCCCGTGTGCACCAGAACAATTTTTCTGACCCAAGGTTAGATATTTTCTGCAAAATTTATGAATACAAAAGTTGTCCACTATGTGGTTAGGATATATTAAGTTTGAGGTGATGTTTGTAACTGCCAAAAATATTGGACCTTTATCCATCTTTTATTATACGGATCGACTCAAAAACACTTTCTGAGTCGATTAAACGATGTCCGTCCGTCCGTCTGAGTGTTATGAATACAAAAGTTGGTCGTACCGGTGCACCGCGGTGTATTTTTTGCGTGTCGGTAGAGTTGTCAGGAGTTGTTATATACTTATAAAAAATGGTTGAGATATAATGCGCTTAATTGTTACAGGTACATTTACATAGGTATCTTTCAAAAACATTAATAGTCTGAATTAGAGTTATGTAGTTTAAATACCTGACAAAATGGGAAACAATTTAAATAACAGGTAAATGGTAAAAAAAAAACTATTGCGACATAGCCCTTTAAGATATGAGCAGGTATGCTTCACCTTTTAAAAGGGGTTAGGGTGTGGGTTTTTATTTAGAAGAAATTTTTATTAAAATTGGTTGATTTAAAGTACTTTTTCATTACACTAATAATAAGTTACACTTTTTTTATATAGTTAAAAAATTTTCTTGATTTAAAAATTTATATATTTTGTAAATTTACAATAAAAATTTTTGTTTCAGAAATTTACCATAAAAATTGATATAGAAATATTTAAAAAGACAATAAAAAAAAATTTAACTAAAGCAAAAACATACAAGTTTTTCATTGAAACTTCTCTATCTTAAACCAATATAAGGTAACTTTTACGTTTGCTGCTTAATAAATTATATTTTAACTCGGGATCTTTCAAAAAAAAGTAACCTTTGGCCCTTATGCACATTAGGACTAAAAAGTTTACGGGGGCCAAAGTTTGGCATTTTCTGAAAAAATTAACACTTCACTTTTGTACTAAAATTCAACTACAAATGAAAAAGTATTTTAAACCCTCCGTAACTTTTTTTATTTTCGGTCGAGAATTACGTTTAATAGCAAAACTTAAAGGCTAAAGTCTCACCTACCAAGCAAAAAAAAAACCGCATATCAAAATTCCAATCCAATCAAAAGTTATAGATTTTTGACCGCCTTCTCGTCAAATGGTCCACTGTGGACGGTAAAGTACCTTTACAATTATCAGCTCATAAAATCGTTAAAAAAAATGATTTGTATACTTTTTGGCCGTAGGTACGTAAGAGTACACTACAGTTTATCTAATAATACTTTTTTTTTGGCAACCCCGTCTTCCCAGAATAACGGTCATTGGATATATGACATAAGATTTGGTGTCATTAATTTCGATTTAAAAAAAAATAGTAATATTTCAGTTATTTCATCCATAAAAGTGTGTTATTATACAAGAATAATCAATTTAGTACACGTACAATATTTCTACATTGGATATTTGTATTAGCTGGAGTTTTTTCTTAAATCGAATTTTCGGTAAAATCGAATTTCACAATACAATCACAAAAACAGCGTAAGGGAAATATGTAAGTGTATTGGTGTATTTAGTAAGCTGTCTCTTTAGCAAAATCACAAATCTTTTTCATTAATTTAAATATTCAAGCTATTGACCGCTAGGTGTGCTGTGAGTATAACGTTCACAAACTTACAGAGTTGTTTTTTTTAAATATTCAAGTATATATTTGTTTAGCAAAATCACAAATCTTTTTCGTTAATTTTAAATATTCAAGTGTATATATGCTATTGACAGAACTTTTTTAGTAAGCAGAACCGCTAGGAAAACTCTGAAGAAGTCGAAAATAAACTTAGGTGTTTTTTTAATTAAAGGGTTTTTCAACAGGGACGCTACAAAAGTAGAAAGACAGGGACAGCAAACGACGCCATATTTCAGGCCGCTCTTTTGACATTTCTCTTCAGTAAGGTTTGCCATTTCATGATGGAAAGATATACGAGCCAACAACGCCAATTCGGAGTCAGTGGCCTCAACGTTAAGAGCGCTACGTCCAATTTATGGTCGTCATAATCGTCCTAGCAGATCAACAATTGAGCGTCTAGTGGAAAAATATGAACCCACAGGCACAGTACAAAATGTTCCCGTGCCAGTGAGACAAAGAAGTGCCCATAGTGTCGAGAATATTGCTGCCGCTAAGGCTTCAGTTGAAGAAAGCCCAAATGTGTCTCTCACACGTCGTTCTCAAGCGTTGGGCATCTCTGTGACGTCGTTGTGGCGAATTTTGCGAAAAGATCTTGGCCTACATCCTTACAAGATCAAATTGACGCAAGAACTGAAGCCGCTTGACCACCAGAAGCGTCGTATGTTCGTGAATTGGGCTGAGCAACAACTTGAAAATGATTCGGATTTTCATCGAAAAATCATCTTCAGCGATGAGGCTTATTTCTGGCTGAAAGGCTTCGTCAATAAACAAAATATGCGTTATTGGTCAGACAGCAATCCACACGAACTCCATGAGTCATCATTGCATCCCGAAAAAATTACGGTTTGGTGCGGTTTATGGGCCGGCGGCGTCATTGGGCCGTACTTCTTCCGTGATGATCAAGACCGGCACGTTACTGTGAATGGGAATCGCTACCGTTCAATGATAACCGAATATTTTTGGCCCCAATTGGATGATATGGACTTGGAGGACATATGGTTCCAACAGGACGGCGCCACAAGCCACACAGCGAATGTCACAATCAATTTATTGGAAACCAAGTTTGGAGAACGTGTTATCTCACGAAATGGTCCAGTCGATTGGCCGCCTCGGTCGTGCGATTTGACGCCGTTTGACTATTTCCTGTGGGGCTACGTCAAGTCTATGGTCTATGCCAACATGCCAGCGACGATTGATGAACTTCGTACGAATATCGAACGTGAAATTGCAGCAGTATCGGCCGATTTATGCTTGAAAACCCTCGAACATTGGGTTCAGCGTCTGGACTTCTTTCTGCAAGCGTGCCCGTGGTGGCCATGCAAAAGAGATCGATTTCCATACATAATGGCATCGAACGTACTTTCACAGGAATAAAGAATTTCACTGATATCCAAAACCGTTTTTGTTTTATTTAAAAAAACTTTTGTAGCGCTCTTATTGAAAAACCCTTTACTATGTTTACCTTTTCCAATTGTATTTCAGAAAACATCAATTGAATTTCAGAAAGTATCAATTGTATTTCAGAAAACATCTATTGATTTTCAGAAAGTATCAATTGAATTTTAGAAAACATCAATTGAATTTCAAAAAGTATCAATTGTGTTTCAGAAAACATCAATTGATTTTCAGAAAATATATATTGTGTTTCAGAAATGATCAATTGTATTTCAGAAAACAACAATTGACTTTCAGAAAGTATCAATTGAATTTCAGAAAACATCAAATGTATTTCCGAAATTATCAAATGTATTTCTGAAAATATCAACTGTATTTAAGAAAACAATTCAGAAAATATGAATTGAATTTCAGAAAATATCAATTGAGTCTCAGAAAAATTGTCAAAACGCTATATAAATATATATTTTTTAAGTATTACACTGGGTTTGTAATATTTCTTGAAAACTACATATCGTCACCTAAAATACAAATGGCCGTAACTAATATTTTTTATTTTTTACAGGAGAAGCAAAAAACATCATAAAACAAAAAAAAAACTACTTTAAACTTAATACCCAAATTTTAGAATCAAGCTGAAAAATAAAGATCGATTTTTATTTATGAAAACAAATTTATGGTAAAATAGTAGTTTTTAAATAAAAGGCCGTAACTACAATACAAAAAGTCAATTTTGAACTTTTTGTTAGTTACGGCCTTTTGCATTTTAGGTGACGAAACAATAATAATTTTTCGGTATTGTAGGGTAAACTACTTTTTAATTCGGAATTTTCTGAAATTCAATTGATATTAGCTGAAATACATTTGATAACTTCTGAAATACATTTGATGTTTTCTGAAATATATTTGATACTTTCTGATTACATTTGATGTTTTCTGAAATACATTTGATACTTTCTGAAATACAATTGGAAAAGGTGTAGATGTTTACACATCTCCCCTGTGATCGGACTCACTTGATAGCGCTATGGCTGGAATTCGTAATAAATGTCTTGATACCGATACAATTTTGGAAATTCTGGAATCAATTCCTATTGAAAATGTCGAGAACACCGATATTGAAAGCGATGACGAGTGTGATGACCAAATTGAGCCAGGTAATGACGACATAATGAACCACTATTTGTGATAATTGCTAGTGGAAAATAATTTGACCCATGATCCTGGGGAAATTGAGATAATATAGGGAGAAAATAATCCTTCTTCTGCCAAGCAGAAGTCATCGAGCATTGATGCTGAGCCTAATCGCCACTGGAAATAGAGAGACCATGAGACATGTCTTCCCGAATTCTCCTTACCAGAAGGACCTATAGCAGGAATTTTTGCAAACAATGCTACATCCGCGGAATATTTTCGTTCATTTATTGCCGACCTAACAGAAAATATTATATTCCGCCACCCAGAGGCACAAAAATTTAAATTTGAAAAAAGTGAGTTTTATGCTTTTATCGGCATAAACTTTTTTATGGGATATCATAAACTTCCAACTTGGAAAGATTACTGGAGCACGAGCGAGGATTTCTATTTGCCTATAATTGGGAAAACTATGAGTCGCAATAGATTTGATGAGATATTGAGCAACCTTCACATGAACGACAAATCCAAAATTCCGATAGATAACAATGATCGCCTCTTCAAACTTCGGCGTATGATCGATGGGTTGAATAACAAGTTTTAGCAACTTTACCATGGCACTCGACAGCTTTTCGTAGACAAATCTATGATATTGTTTAAAGACCGAAATGTCATGAAGCAGTTTGATGTTTGGCTGACCAGAATGGCTACACAAAAAAGTTTTCAATATATCCAGGTAAAGATGAAGCTTTAGAGGAAAAATTCGCCGGTTTTGGTCTTGGAGAAAGAGTGGTTTTGTCAATGACTGAAAACGAGTGGCGAAAAAATAATATGATTTATTTTGATAACAATTTTACATCAGTTCGGCTTCTTGAAAAACTTAAAACAGAACGAACATTAGCATGCGGCACTATTCGCTCTAATAGAAAAGGAAACCCTACAAATTTGAACATCGATAAGATGAAAAGAGGAGATTGGGACTTTAGAAATAAGTTTCTACAAGTGGATGGACAGCAAAGCAATTTTTTGGCATCTAATTTTCATGGAAGTGAGGCTACAACCCTTGCCAGTAGAGGTCGCAAAGGCGAATGATATAACTTGCCCAACAGTTGTGAAAGACTATAACTCATTTATGGGTGGAGTCGATCATGCTGATCAATTGCGAAGTGCATATGGTCTTTGCCAATCATCAGAAAAAATAACGCTTCTGGAATTTAGACGATCTGTTGCTATGGGATTGATGATCCAGAAAAATCCAACTACAAGACCAAAAAGTTTGAAATCAGTATCAAAAGAGTATCGGTCAGTTCCAGCCTCTAAGAGACGCCGAGGAAAAGCAGAATCAGTTTGTAAGAATGTTCGATTAGGGAATCTCGGTGTACATTGGCCAACTTGTCGACCGACACACGAGGAAGATGTGAACTATGCAGCATAAGCAAAATTCAATCAAAATCATATTCTAAATGCGGTCATTGTAGAGTTTACTTATGTATGTTGTAATGATAAAAAAAAATATTTTTCGAAATACCATGGAATCAATCAATTACACTGCGGAACAAAAAAAAATCAAAAAATCTGCAGCATTTATTTTGTTAATGGTTTTTGTGTTAGACACTTGTATTAGACATACATAGTATGCATTTACTTTTTTTGGATTGACTCTGGTTCTCGCGATAAAACGCTATTTAAAAAATTAAGGAGGCTTCACCACATATTTTAGCGTAACTCAAGAACGGTTTGTCCGATTTGGTTAAATAAAAAATATGAAAATCCACAGCTAAATTACCTCCAAGTTATATCTACACTATTTTTTAATTAGGGCAATAATTTCGGAAATATTCATAAAGTTTTTCCTAATAAATAATTCTTTTAATGTCAAATTTAAATATTTTTGTTGTTTTAAAATTCATAAAAAATCAAAAACATCAAAATTGCTCTTTTTTAATCTTAGGTTAAAAACAAATAAAACAAGCCATATTTAATTAAAATCGATTGACAAGTTTTGATTTAATTTACAATTTAGTGATGTTATGGGATCTCCGGAATTTATTTCGGTGAGTTACAAACGGATTGACAAACTGATATATACCCTCTGCACAGTAATTTGGAAGGTATAATAAGTTAAGGGCAGGTTAAGGTTTTAAAAAAAAAATTTTTTTTAATTTTTAACTTTTTTTCTGAATGTACAACAAGCCAAGAGTGTTGCGTCAAATTTTAAGTAAATCGGAGCAAAACTAACGCAGATACAGCGTTTCAAGCGACCTGCCCTCATACGGTATATCCTATATGTTAAACACTTCGATTTTCTCGCAAACAACATTTTTGAATTCCGTTAACATCATAATTCAAAATCTACTTGACCGATCGTTTTGAAATTTTATATACTATTTCTACACATAAATCAATCAGGGAGAGTTTTTTTTACCATTTTTTAACAACAAGTACACCGATATTTTATAGCAAAAATCGTGTTTATCACTTAAAAATGCTGCCAAAATTAAAAAAAAAAACTCTACCTGATTACCTAGGGAAATATTTCACATTTTACATACATTTCGATTTTTTTTTCACATGATCCGGTAACAAGTTATAATGTTCACCGCATAACAACTATTTTTCAAGGCGCCTCTAGAGATTCACTGTCACGGACTTAACATTTTAGTTGAAAATTTTTTCAAAGATACTTCAAATGTTATGCTAATATAACATGTATGTATATGTAATAAATAATCCAACATTATTCATAACTTTAAAAAAAAAAAATCATGAAAATACGCCTGTTTTTCGCCTGTAAAACCTTATCTCGCCTTAAAATTTATTTTACTGCAAAATACTAATAGAAACACTTTTCAGTATTTTAGGGTAAAGTGCTTTTTGATTCTGAAATTTTTTTAAACACATTTGATTATTTCTGGAATACATTTGATATTTTCTGAAATACATTTGACAATTTCTAAAATACATTTCCGAAATACATTTAATACTTTCCGAAATACATTTAATAACGGGTGATTTTTTTGAGGTTACGATTTTCATGCATTAGTATTTGACAGATCACGTGGGATTTCAGACATGGTGTCAAAGAGAAAGATGCTCAGTATGCTTTGACATTTCATCATGAATAGACTTACTAACGAGCAACGCTTGCAAATCATTGAATTTTATTACCAAAATCAGTGTTCGGTTCGAAATGTGTTTCGCGCTTTACGTCCGATTTATGGTCTACATAATCGACCAAGTGAGCAAACAATTAATGCGATTGTGACCAAGTTTCGCACTCAGTTTACTTTATTGGACATTAAACCAACCACACGAATGCGTACAGTGCGTTCAGAAGAGAATATTGCGTCTGTTTCTGAGAGTGTTACTGAAGACCGTGAAATGTCGATTCGTCGCCGTTCGCAGCAATTGGGTTTGTGTTATTCGACCACATGGAAGATTTTACGCAAAGATCTTGGTGTAAAACCGTATAAAATACAGCTCGTGCAAGAACTGAAGCCGAACGATCTGCCACAACGTCTAATTTTCAGTGAATGGGCCCTAGAAAAGTTGGCAGAAAATCCGCTTTTTTATCGACAAATTTTGTTCAGCGATGAGGCTCATTTCTGGTTGAATGGCTTCGTAAATAAGCAAAATTGCCGTATTTGGAGTGAAGAGCAACCAGAAGCCGTTCAAGAACTGCCCATGCATCCCGAAAAATGCACTGTTTGGTGTGGTTTGTACGCTGGTGGAATCATTGGACCGTATTTTTTCAAAGATGCTGTTGGACGCAACGTTACGGTGAATGGCGATCGCTATCGTTCGATGCTAACAAACTTTTTGTTGCCAAAAATGGAAGAACTGAACTTGGTTGACATGTGGTTTCAACAAGATGGCGCTACATGCCACACAGCTCGCGATTCTATGGCCATTTTGAGGGAAAACTTCGGAGAACAATTCATCTCAAGAAATGGACCGGTAAGTTGGCCACCAAGATCATGCGATTTGACGCCTTTAGACTATTTTTTGTGGGGCTACGTCAAGTCTAAAGTCTACAGAAATAAGCCAGCAACTATTCCAGCTTTGGAAGACAACATTTCCGAAGAAATTCGGGCTATTCCGGCCGAAATGCTCGAAAAAGTTGCCCAAAATTGGACTTTCCGAATGGACCACCTAAGACGCAGCCGCGGTCAACATTTAAATGAAATTATCTTCAAAAAGTAAATGTCATGGACCAATCTAACGTTTCAAATAAAGAACCGATGAGATTTTGCAAATTTTATGCGTTTTTTTTTTAAAAAAAGTTATCAAGCTCTTAAAAAATCACCCGTTACTTTCCGAAATTCAATTTATTATTTTTGAAAAAACAATTGATGTTGTCTGAAATTCAATTAATCATTTCTGAAAAACAATTGATATTTTCTGAAATGTTGTATACCCAATATTTTATAAAAAAGGTAATTATTTTTATTTAAAAAAATAAATATAAAAATGGCTACATTATCCATTTAGAGGTTGATTAAGTGATAACTTTTAAAAATTTATTAATGCGACTTAATAAAATTTATGGTAATTTTTTAAAACAAGGTATTACGACATAAACTCAATAATACCTGCATATTGACTAACGATAATAAGTCATAGTTCTATTTTTAATTATAATGTTTAAATTTATAATTTAAAGAAATGAATGGAAAATAAAAAAAGAAATAACTAACAACACAACTAATACCGGCATTAGACCGTATCACCTTACAGGCACAAAAAAAAAGTTCACCGTACATTTGAAAAAAAATTTTTTTTTTTTTTTTGCCGAACGTAGGGTCGCCTTTTTAGTTTTTTCGTTATATATTCCATATTTACAGTCCGATCTTAAAGTTTGATATAGCGAATTTTTTTGTCTCAGGGAGGCCAATAATTTTGCTCTTAGGTCCATTGACCTCAAGTGTACCGTTCTAGTACCTACTCCCCAAATCTCATTTCCTACCACCCTAATGTGACACCCTAGTGTTAGAAATTTATAGCTCGCGAAAAATCATAAAACTTTTGCTCAGAAAGTATTTCGATAATTACAGCACAACTATTTAAAAATCTTTTATAAATTCATTGTTGCAGACCGTAGGGGTCACCTTTTTAAATTTGTCATAGCTTTAGTATTTACATTCAGATATTAAAGTATGGTATATCGATGTGTATATAACACCGTTACTTCTCTCTCTTACTTTATTTTGACAGTGATATTCGGTTTACCAGTGCAATAACTGTCACCGTAATACGTGTTACGTCTTTACATTGCTAAAATAATTAATTGTGTTTTGTTTATTTTAAATATAAAACGTTAAAAAAAAAGAGCTAACAAATGTCTTTCAATATCAGTGAATTAAACAACACTAAATTGCCGACGAAGCGCGATGTAATTAGTTACTTTTTGTATCTGCGACATAACTCTGACCGAAACCAAAAGCTGGGTGCTTTCAAAGACTTTTGAATTTAAAAAAATTGGTCAGCCACAGACAAACCCATCGATATGTCATACTTTAATATCTGAATGTAAATACTGAAGCTATGACAAATTTAAAAAGGTGACCCCTACGGTCTGCAACAATGAATTTATAAAGCATTTTTTAAATAGTTGTGCTGTAATTATCGAAATACTTTCTGAGCAAAAGTTTTATGATTTTTCGCGAGCTATAAATTTCTAACATTAGGGTGGCACATTAGGGTGGTAGGAAATGAGATTTAGGGGGTAGGTACTAGAACGGTACACTTGAGGTCAATGGACCTAAGAGCAAAATTATTGGCCTCCCTGAGACAAAAAAATTCGCTATATCAAACTTTAAGATCAGACTGTAAATATGGAAGATATAACGAAAGAACTAAAAAGGCGACCCCTACGTTCGGCAAAAAAAAAAATTTT
The DNA here is from genome assembly GCA_963682025.1 of Cordilura impudica. NCBI lineage: Eukaryota > Metazoa > Arthropoda > Insecta > Diptera > Scathophagidae > Cordilura > Cordilura impudica. The sequence continues at coordinate 83,004,612 of OY821520.1, forward strand.
TTTTTCAAATGTCCTTGGAACAATACTTTATATTCGCTGGTGTACGGAGAACTTTTTTTTTCGATACGGTCTAACCGGCATGCTTTGTTTGATTTTTTTTTATTACGTCATGCTTTGTTTTAACTTTTTGTAAGCGGTATTACCTTACCGAAAATACTGTATTAAGTGGAGCACCTGGCTTATAGCATGTTAAGACAGCAAAATGAACCACTTGATGATTGTGGAACTTGGTGTTCAGACGAGTGTTCTTGTTTCATTTTGACGTTTATATTTTTTGTACAAATATTTGAAGACATCCTTCTACACTTTACGTTTCACTATTTCATTTTTTCCATTTTTATTTGAATATATACATACATATATGAAAATATATACTTTTTATTTGTTAAATGTTTCTATTTATTTTATTGCACAAATTAATTTTTTGTTTTTTCTTTGTTTATATATTTTTGACAGCTAGTTCAGATAAACTAGCGATAATTTCTTATCAAACTTGGAGATGACACTCAATGTTTCTAGGTTCACAACTAGGTTAATTTTGAACCAAGTAGATTCGCTCTCAAAATTTTGTATGGCGAATCATGTAGATTCAATCATGATTCGGGCGCGAACCGTGAATGAGAGAGCGAACCGCGAATCTTGCTGTCCGTGTGAACATAGCATTATAATGACTGTTTCTACATGCTTTTATTTAACTCTCTGTCTGTCAGCTTCCCAACTAGAGCTAGAGCTCTGAGACGTTCAGCATTTACTTTAGTTTGATGACAATACATTATTTACTCATTTTCTAAATAATATCATCATTTTTTCTCGGGGTTAACCTGAAGGCGTATAAAAAAACCATGTCTTCAATTTTTTTTTCTTTAACTTGTTTTACATTTTACATGTTTTTAATTAACTCTTTTTGTCTGTTTGTTTGTTGTGGCCGATTTTTATGATTGAATTTCCACCAATTCCCAACTAGCTAGAACTTTGAAACTTTCACCAATTATGTAAAGTAAATGAACACCCATTATTCAATCTTCATTTTATCATTATTTCTCGTAGTTGGTTTTTATTCTTACAATTTAACAATTAACATTTAACAATTTTCATGTATATTTTTTTAAATTAAATACTTAGGGCCGTATGCAACAAAATTAAAGTGTACTTCAAGTAGACTTGATTGTATATTTTTCATACAAAATTGTTGATAAAGTCTACTTGAAGTACACTTTAATTTTTTTGCATACGGCCTTTAAGATATAATTTTGTACCTTATACATGTATGTGTGTTAATGCTACAACTTTTTCAGTTGTATTTCCGAAAACATCAATTGATTTTCAGAAAGAATCAAACGTATTTCAGAAAACATCTATTGATTTTCAGAAATTATCAAATATATTTCAGAAAGTATCAAATGTGTTTCAGAAATTATCAAATGTATTTCAGAATGCATCAAATATATTTCAGAAATTTTTAATTGAATTTCAAAAATATCAATTGAATTTTAGAATCAATAAGCAGTTTACTCTAAAATACTGAGAAGTTGTTATTGTTTCTATTAAGTCCAATATTTGCACTTATTTCTTAAGTACTAGAAAATAAACTAACAAGGGCGGGTATGAAGTTTTGACTGCATCGTGGCACCCGATTTTGGTGACATGATTTCAAAAAATAAACGAAACGTCGAGCAAAATTGTATTTATTAAAATTGACTTTAATTCCATAAAACTTTAGGCCTTATTAGCTTAAGAAAATAATACAATCGAAAAAAACAATTTTATAGTTTACGAGAAATATTTTTGCTTTTGTATTTTTTTCTGAAAATTAATTGAAATTTTTGCAAATCAATTGAAGTTTTCTGAAATATATTTCATATTTTCTGAAATACATTTCGCATCGGTCCCTCTAAAGGGGTGAAAAACTGTTTTTTTTTTTTAATATAAAATTTAATATAAAATTTAAAAACAGTTGTTTCATTGTAAACAAGTGCGAATAATAAGTATACAACAGTAGTTGTTTTTGCAATTTTTTTAGTGATTATCGAAAAATAGCAAGTTTTTGAGGACAACTTAAAATATGTATCTTTAGTTAATTCTAAAGAAGCCAATCCTATATCACAAAGTGGGATACAAGTGTTTTTTTTTTCTGCGAAAGAGTAGAGAAAATGATGCAAGATTCTTACAGTGAGTCGATATCACCACTGTATATAGTTTTCTTAAAAACAATGAACATTTAAACATTTTGAAAATACATTTCTGGAATACATTTGATAATTTCTGAAATACATTTGATAATTTCTGAAAATCAATTGATGTTTTCTGAAATACATTTGAAGAAGAAGATTTCTGAAAATTATTTTATGTTTTCTGAAATACAATTGATACTTTCAGAATATCAAGTGATGTTTTCTGAAATACAATTGACTATTTCTGGAATTCAATTATATTTTCTGAAATTCAATTGATATTTTTTGAAATACATTTGATTACTTCTAAAAAATACATCATATTTTCCGAAATACAATTAATTATTTCTGAATATCAATTGAAGTTTTCTGATATACAATTGATTATTTCTGCAAATTAATTGATATTTTCTGAAACATAATTGGAAAAGGTGTAGAAACAAAAAAAAATGTAGACAAATTTTTACACTTCCGACGCCTCCCTGTCGAAGTTGACTTACTGTGCACACGATTACGGGGGTATTTTTTATCTGAATATCATGATTTTTTTTATTTGTTTGAAAGTTGGTTAAATTCTCTTTTTTTAAATTGTTTTAAAATTTTTGTCCTGAGGCAATAAAAAAGAGTTTTGTATCTTCCTTACAAAAAAATGTTTTAGGCAAATAAACTAAATTGAATTAAAAAAAATCCGGAGTTTTTAATTCATAATCGAAAAATGTCGTTTTGAGAATAACGTGTTTTAACTTTTTCAAGCTAGTTTTTATCTAACGAACTTAACGTTACGACTGGGTCAAATACCTGTAACTTTTTGTTTTTGTTGACTCTCACTACCGGCTTTAGTAAAATAAAAAAATCGATTTCTAAATCGGTGCTTCCCATAAAATTTAAAATATCCTTAGCGAAATGATTGAAATACATAATTTTTAAAGCCTTTTTGAAAAGTTTTTAATTAAATTATTATAACTAGCAGAGCCCAGCCCTCGAAATTCGAGTAAAAATTCAGGAAATTTTATTTTTTCATTCATAAATAATTTTATAAGAACCTAAAGGAATGCTAATCAATTTTAGACAATTCACAATTCAACACATATTTTATTAAACACACACACAGCATTGTACAGCTTTTTCTTTGAAGCTTTAGTATGTGTTTTATGTATGTATGTGTTAGTAGCAATTTTAAATTAATTTTACTCAAAAAAAAAAAAAAAACGTACCAGATGGTGCACATCTATAAATATGGTGAATATCTGCAAAGAAATACCTTTCAAATGGTATGTTTTTTGTCAAAATCGGTTGATATCTGAAGGTGTAGAATATGTCTCAGGAAATCGCCTTGCCTATTAATATTATTATATATATTGATCTCTATTAACAAAAAATACATATCTATAATATTAATAGGCTAGGCGATTTATTGTGACCGATGTTTTGTTCTAACGTTTTATTCCGATTTTTACCAAACGTATATTATTTGAAAGGTATTTCTTTTTAGCCATTTTGCAGATTTACAGATTTTTAAATTTGTTCCTTTATTTTGAGTAAATTGCATTTAAAGTTGCTACTAACACATACATAAAGTTATACTTATGTTATGTGTGTGTTTTTTAAATTTGTTAATGTGTTTGTTAATGAGTTTGTTATCTTCATTCAGAATAATAATAAACCAAAAAAGTTTGGTTTTGTGAAATTTGAAAAATAAAGATGCCTAGAAATTGCAATCGAATTTCGAGCGCTGGAATCTGCTAGTATTTTAATAATAGCTCTGTTCGTTTACGTGATAATGTGTAATTATCTGTACAAATTATCACAAAATTTACTGGATCCTGTTCATTTACTTCAAAAACCCAGTAAAAGAGCACAAATGAGAGCGTAAAGTGACAGTTCATTTTTTGAAAGCTTGCTAGTTTTTACTCGATATATTTTGCCAGTAAGAATTAGCAAGCAAGAAAAAACATATGTTTGAAAAACATATGGTTGAGTTTTGTGGTAAAAAATGTTTGTCAAAACGAATGTTTCTTACTCTCTGAAATTTCGGTTTTTTACTGGGAAAGTAAACGAACAGAGCTAATATAGCCGAAGTTATTTGACCACCTTTAGGGGAGTCGTTTAAATTATCTATTGATTTATTTTCTTAAACCAATTTTAAACCAACACAATTTAAATTAAAACTTACTTAAAACAAGTAAAAGTCTTTAATTCGGCTATGACAAATCCTTGATACCGTCCACGTGGGCTTTACATTTACATTAATGTCTGGAATTATTGAACTATTTACAACAAATGTAAACAAGAAAACAATTTGATAAACTTGATACTAAATTATTACCGTAAACACACTGAACTTGTAGGATTTTTTAGAGGTGGCACAATGATGCCTGATTTACCCCATTTTAAATACTAATCTCCATTAAATAATTATAAACAATATTATCCTAAGATTACTCAGGCAAATGGTTTATTTTGTGAATGAGCGTGATTTCAACAGGCAGACAGGCGGTCGGACAGACAGACATCCCTATATCGACTCCAGTTGTTAGAAGTATCAGGAATATATATACTTATTGAGGTCGCAAATTAATTTTTCGATACGTTTCAAACGGAAGAATAAACTGATTTACCTATACACTCTGCACAGTGGTGTGCAGGGTATAAAAATACTAATTCATCTTGAAATAATATATATTAACGAGTTAGACAGATTACATCTAAACGTTTCAGTAAATAGTAACTATCTATAAAATTAAGTAAAAACTTTTACTAATTGATTGTGACTCGCTGTATTAAGTTGGTGTAAATTATTTGGATAACTCTTTTTGTTGGCTTATACGATATTTTATTTTCGAGCAGCAGAGAAAAAAAAAATTAGTTTGACATTAAAATGTTACTTTTGATTACTTAAGATCAACTTTTCGTGGTTCGCGAAACTTACTAAATCTTGTTAAATTATTTCTATTAACAAGATGACTAAACAAAAGGTCACGGTATATTTGTGAAACTTTGTTCATTAGGATTATGTATATCTTTTTTTCAAAATTCAAACTTGCTCCGGCTTAGTCGAATAGACCATTACATTTTTTTAGGAGCATATTACTTTTTCCCGGTTTTTTAAAAAGTTCCCCCAGAAAATGCGTTTAAGTAAAATATTTTTTATCAATGCCCACCCGGTATATAAAGTTGAGATGGATGGAAACTTTCAGCTATTTCAATAAATTAAAAAATATATATTTTTAAAAATTGCACTTGGTTATATCACTATTATCCATACACTGAAAATAATCAATACAAAATTTTACTATAGAAAGTCTCATTATTTTCACAAAAAAAAATATAATTTAAAAACTAATAAAAACTTTCGTAATAAATCTCTTGAAATGTGTAAAGTTTCTTTTATTTCACGAAATAAAATATGGAAAAGACTTTTGAAAATGCTCTTTCTTAACTAACGAAAAATTTTTGGAATAACATTTCGAATTAATTCCCAGTAAATAACTTAAAAGTATTTTCTGTAATACACAAACAAGAAACAAACAAAACAACAAAGTTTTTTGTACAACATTTTTTGCATGTAAGATAGATACTGAAATATTTAGATATATAAAACTGCTTCCTACATACATCTCACCTCCTAATAAGAGTTTGAGATTCGAGTCACATAATAACTTGTGAAGCAAATAAATAAAATATGTATATGGTTTTAAAAAGCAGACTTTGAAAATATGAACTTCAAGTAGGTCAAATTAAAAATGAAGGCTTCGAAAATATGAATTTCAACTAGGTACAAATTAAAAATAAACATCAACAAAATCACATTTTTATATGGATAGGTTGTTATAATGCATATCGGACTATACACTAAAAAATTCTTCTTCAAAAAACTATAATCTTGTTAAATATGCGAGATTTTTGTTTTCTACAGAGAAGAAAAAAAAATTGAATTGATAAACTGTTTGTACTCGCATTTCTCAGACATACAAGCAAGAGTCATATTTGGCAGTTTAAAATATTGCATTAAAAAATTGTAATTCTTTGCCTAAACAAACAGCCTGGGGTCTATCGTCGCATTCGTTATCGGAAATTTTCGATCGAAATAACTTTTATATTTTCCAAAATAAAATACTAAGAATAATTTTAATAATTTAAGAGTAGAAGTCAAATGAGTTCTGACGTTTATCCGTCTTCTTTAAATAATAAACCAAAACATAGAATTTCGATCGATTTTTCTCGATACCGAATACAGAGATTAATTAGCCTACTGATTATTTATACGATAAAAAAGAATTTCTATTTTTAAATTCAAAAACAAACTTTGCATTAAGTCCAGAATTAGTTTTTTTTTACACTAAAAACAATATTTTTTATTTAAAAAAAATCAACAACTATCGAGTTCTAAATAAAGTATTTTTTTTATTATTTTTATATTCATAAAATGAAAAAAATAATTTAAAAAACTCAAAATATATTTTCCATAAAGTGTAAAAATTATTCTCAACTAAAAAAATTTTTTTTTTTAAAATAAAGTAAAATAAAATAAATAAATAAATAAAAAATGTTAAAAATAAAATGTAAAGTTTTTTTAGATTGAAAACTTTCTTTTAGAAATGTTTTTTATAAAATAATTTCATATCGCTAATTCCGAAAATTTTTTGGGCATCTAATGATGTTTCACCAAAAACTTTTTTTAATTTTTAACTACTCGTTAAGCCGAAAGTTTTTTTTTTGAATTTTTCAGATATTTTGAAGTTCCGTGCAGAGTCGCGGATACCGATTTTAGCGAAAAAATTAGGTTATGGATCATAAATGTATTTGATTTTATTTTGTGCATTATTTTCACAAAATCTGATAAAACAATACTGAAGAGTGCCTACAAAAATAACCGCAGTAAAAGTAAAAATCCTATTTTCCAAGTTCAAACCTCAATAACTCAAGAGCTGGGCAATGCATTGGCATGAAATTAAATCTAAGTTCTTCCTTTCATTTAAAACCGAACTGGCACTTGAGATTTGACCAACAAGTGTGTAAATTTCATGATAATCGAATAAAATCATGAAATCGGATAAAAGTTACTACCGTAATCGTACACACACAGTAGGACAACTCCGGTAGGGAGGCGACATAACTCATTATGGCTTACACTACTTAAACAACGGTTTATAAATTTGAGTAATATTTCTCTGTTTCTAGAGACAATTAACACATATCTGTGGTTTTCTAGAATAACCGCGTATGTCATAAAATCAAAATGTTCAGGGGAGCCAAAAAACGTTATATTTGAAATTATAGGCTCGATATAAAGTTTTTAGAGCTTTTTATTTAACAGTCCTGTAGATATGGGCAATGAATACTTTATATAAAATTTTGAGTAAAAAATCTTCAGGGGAATAGATCCTAGAAAAGGACGAAAAAACAATATGTAAATTACACTTAAAGTGCACACACTTTAAAACAACTTATGTCGACAAATGTCGTTTTCTTTAAAAAAGAAAACTACCAATGCAACCACCCATGTAGACATAAGTTGTTGTTGCTTGAAAATTGGATTTTTTTTTGTTCGTCAACAAAAAGTTAACGGGACTTAGGATGAGAATATAAGAACGTATCAAGAATAATAGTGACAAAAAATAACAGAAATAAACACACAAGTTTTTATACGTGGTTATAAACTGAAAAATAATCCAAAATTATTTTGCATTTTTTTTTTTCATTAATAACAATGTATGTCAATATGTGTCGTTTTCTGAGAAAATAATTTGTCAACGATCAAACGTAGGTTGACATACGTCGATAGTGCTGCAAATTAATTTAATAAACATAATTTAATAAACAGTTACGTCGTTATTTAAAAAAAAAAACTCAGAAATGGTCAATATTTTTTTTTTAACTTAACACATGTAAAGAAAGTTAAAAATTAATATATTTGGTATCGTTAACTCAAAACTGACAAAAATGGACATACGCTTTTATTCCAGAAAACCAAAGATATAAGCCACAAAATTATATGTTAAGTATTAATAAACTTTTGATGAAAGTTGGTATAAAAAAAAGAGGCACTCAGAAATTCTTTCGGATTGTAATATTTCCATATTCCACTTTATGGTATTTATATTAAGATACATACATATATTTAAATATTTAAATTTATCTGTATACAAAAAGATTTTATTTTTCTTTTTAAAATGCTTTTCAGGGATTATTTTCTTTTTTTTTTTTGAGAAATATTTTTAGTAATTTTTTCTTTTCGATTTTTTTAGAGTTGAAAATTGTTATTATTTTCAACACATACGATAAATATTTTTGAAAAAAACCAAAATATAAAAAGTTGCCCTGTCCTTGATTCAAACGGTATTCAAAATCAAAAAATTAAGACAGCTTTATATTCTTAATATTTTTAACCAAAAGTTCTATGAGTTTTATGAAATGTAAAAATGTTAATACCTTTAAATGTGTAAAACAAAGTTTGTATTCAAATCCATTGTTAAAATGCTTTTATATATATTATATATATATATATATATATATATATATATATATATATATATATCTTTTTTTTAATTCGATTCACTAGATCTTTTTAAACAAAAAGTTCTTGAATCGAATGTTTCAGAAATCACCACAATAATTTTTCGCAGTTCTCAGGAAAAATCATTCTGAATGTTAAATTATCAGCTTAGTTAGAATAAAAAATAATGTATTAATATAATGCAAGACCTCTCTCTTATGCTGCCATAATATAAAATGCTAGAGTCCGACCGAATATTTGGTAGACGGCCAAATTTAGACCGAATAGTTAAATAAACCGAAACAAAAAATGTTTGTATTGTGTTTTTAAATTGTGCAAAATTAATAAAATTCAAACTTTTGTATTTGCAAAAAAATATTCATGTAAATAATTAGTTAAAAAATTTGTTTATATTTTTAATATTAGTTTTGGTTTCTATAAGGGAAAAAAATTTTTAATTTCGAAATTTTTCATAAATAATTTAAATAAAGTTTCGATTTCGTTCAGACTCCATAAATATCCTTAAATAGTACACAGAAAACATCCATGCGACATTTTACGAAAAAATGTTTCGTAGCCAATTCTTTCGCAAAATATACGAGAATTTCTTTTATTTTACGAAAACATTTTTAGCGGAACCTTTTAAAATTTTTAAGTAATTTTTTTCGTGTTATACAATAAATATTTATTTTTACGAAATAAATTTCGTATCGAAATTATTTTGTAGAATGCAAGAGTTTCTTCAATTTACGAAATAAATGTCGAAACTGATTTATGAAATTTAAATTCTACACATCGAGGGTTTATGCTGAAAAAGTCATAATCCAAAAAATTTTTTAGGTAGAGTGCGGAAATTCAATTTCTAAAAGTATTAATCAATCGGTTTAATTCAATATCTATTAGAAATAGTGTCCTGCTATTGATGTTGATATTAATATCAATATTATAGATGACAGTTATATCAGTTTTGAAACTAAAAAATTTATTTTTCTGTAAATTGCAGATAGCACTTCTTGAATATAAATCCTCGACATTTTACCTTCTTTTAACTTGTCATGAAGTTTTTTTTTTTAATTTTTATTTTTTTTTTAATTAAGCCAAATCATAGTTATTAAAATTTTCTCGATTTTGAAGTGTTTCTACTACTATTGGTACTTGGAATGTTCCAAAAAGGAAACGCTGTTTTTTAAATCCGAAAACAGGTATTACATTTGTTCTGTTGAGCAATTTACAAATTTATTTCTGAAATTTAAAGAAATATTTCTTAGCATATACAAAATTCTTTTGTAAATTGTAAGAAAGGTTATCGTACGTATTCGTTTAATTTACACTGTCTTATCATGGTGCGAAATAATGAACTTTTTCAAATAATCGATCCATCGACTTTCGTGCATATAAGGTCGGAATTTGTTTTTCGGTGTACTATCGATTGATATATATTATTAAATCTTGAGGTGAGTCATATTAGTAACTAATATGATAATGTTATGTTTAGTACTTTCTTGGTAAAAATATATATAATTATAAAAATAGAGTTATAAACAATAACACATCTAGAGAATTTAAACCTTAATTAGCAATGGAAGGTTTTAGGTTTATGTATTGAAAATGTCCTTGGTATTTTCTAATTATTGTTTTGAATGCCTTTAATCTTATATTATAATGTGTGAGTGTGTATAACTAAAAATAAAATTAAACTTACTTAAGTACGTTCATGTTGTCTATTATGTCTTCGCTTATGTAAATATAAACCAGCAGCCTGAGCAAATGCAGAACCACATATTTTACAAATATATTTTTTTACAGCATCGTGGATTTGTTTGTGATTATGCAAATTCTTGATCGATCTAAAAACCTTGCCACAAACATCACAACTGAATTCTTCTTCACTGTAGTGGGACTTTACATGTTCCATCATAGTGCTGCGTGCTGTAAACTGGCGACCACAACTGGGATAATAGCAACGGAAACTTCGACCATCATCAGATTGTGAGGGTGAACCATACGGTTTTAAGTCATCCGTGATTATCTCTTCTTCATCATCATCATCTGCATCCGGATCTGCGTCGGGATTAACAGTTGTTAAATCGGGTAGTAACAGTTCATCGTTATGCCTTCGCATATGCTCGTCAAAGTTATTCTTTTCACGAAAACTAGCTGTACATAGATCGCAGTGATATTTTACCTCCTTGAGAGCGGGGTGTATTTGTTTATGACGTGTAAATTGATCTAAATCATTAAAGCCCAGTTGGCAAATGGGACAATAATAGTTAGAACCACCCATATTGTTAGCTGATATACTCGCGCTGGCGGCACTAATATTTGGTTTTTGTGCTGATGTGACTGAAACTGGATGGGTTTGTTGATGTTGCTGGTGTTTAATCTTATGTTGATGTGTCAATAGATGTGTATCCATTTCCCGTGGTGAATTTATGATCATGGGACAATGTTCACATTTAAATGGTGCTATATCAGCATCCATAAACAACATGTTTTCATAATAACTGTAGGTGGCTGCAAATGCTCTTCCGGTCATTTCACACATTAATCTCTCTTGCTTTTGTTTTGAATAATCGAATCGCAACTGCGATATTCGCTTTGATATTTGTATGGTAGTCACTTCAATCAGTTGCGTTAACTCGGAGGCCATTTTTTGTAAGGCATCTCCTCGTTTTTCTTTACTACGGTAGTCTATATTGAATTTATCATAAAAGCATGGAAATCCCTTTAACAATTGTAACATTTTATTTGTGGAAATATCATTCCAAAGGGCGGAATAACGTCTGCGGTATACAGTTTCTTTCACAACTGCATCAGAGATTTTTTGATTACCACCATAGAGGCGATTAAGAAAATGCAATTCTTTAAAATACCATAAGGTACTGACGTTGGTCTTTTCCAAAGCCATACGATTACACTCGCGTTTGTAGACGGTTCGTAAATTATCCCACTTACGTGTTACAGCATCCTTGGCTAATATTAAATTAAAACGTTTCTTAAACTCTGTGTTAATGTAGTCAATAAATTGTGCTCGTCGTACACGATCACGAAATTGTGGATGGCGATGGTCCCATAGGAAGGTATTACGACGATAAGCATCAATAAGGAATTGTATCATTTTACGGTCCTTAATATGACTTGTTACACCAACAGCGGCCGTATTCTATAAAAATTAAAAAAAAAAATCACATTTCGATTTATTTTTAAATCTAAAATTACTCTTGGAAAACAAATTTTAAATTTGCATTATAATCAATAATATTGCAATAAACAGATTTTAGTTCAGAAATGAGCTTAGAACATTGGATATATTTTTTTTTAATATTCAGATTTCGAGATTTAAAAGAAAATAGATGATAATGAAACTTACATCCAATAAAGATTCTTCAACTAAATCATCATAGTTTGCATCATCACCATTATTGCTGCGTTCCATTATATCTTCCTCGTCAGCTCCAGTATATTCATCATTATAACTACCAAAAGAATCACCCATAAAACTTGAATCTCCAACATCCATGCTAATTTCGGGATCTGTTTGTTCATGTTTAACACTATAATAGCCACCTGTATAATCATCATCATCATCATTTCCCAATATAGGTTCATTTCGAATACGAGCTTGACCCTTAAAAAAAATCAAACAAAATATATAAATTCAAATTACTATCGAAAGAAACCGCCAACAATTATACACATACATCATCATTATCTTCTTCGTCTATTTTTTCTTCTTTAATCATAACAACTGGTGGTTCCAATAATGCAGGATGTACATCTGTTAAGTCTTCGTGGCCATCATCCTCTCGAAGACGTTTGTTTTGTTCGCCATTATTGTTTCTACCATAAGTGTCATCTCCTACACTTCTTCTACCCATTGTTGAGGACCCACCACCACCACTGAAACATCCCTTTTCATTATAAGACAAATGCATTGTTTGCATGTGTTCTATGAAAGCATCAAAATATAGAAATTTATCTGGACAAGAAATGCAACCAAGAGCAAAATATTGTTTATCTTCAGTGGATGTAATGATGCCGCATTCTTTGGTACAATGGCGAAAAATTTCTTCTTCATTTGGAGGTGGATATGTGAGCACACTCATTTTGTCCTAATCGATTCTTTCACTTTTTCCTACACAAACAATGTAATAACCTAATCAATTGTTAATGAAGTCTTGTGTTCTAGTTTTTCACGGCACATATGTACATATATTTTTTATAGTTCGTAATTAGTTTTCAGTAATTTTCTTTAAAATTATTTTCTTTTTTGTAAAATTTTTCCACCACTGCTTATTTGCTTTTTCTTGTTCTTCTATTGTTTCTTTTCGTTTGCTATTGACACATACAACTTTGACATTTGCAGAAGTTTTGGGTATTGCCAGATGGTGGAAAAAGTAAAATGGCGGTGCTTTACAATTTTTGATTATGACCGCATGAAATAAAGGAATCTAAATGATTAAAAAATGGTACATAAAAATATTTTACTCAAAAAATTATTATATTTGAATATGTACATTTTTAAGATTTAAATAAAATTTACATACTGCATTTAAAAATTAAACATACATTTTTTAAATCTAGATTTTCAACTACCGCGATATATGTTTCCGCAACAATAATTTCGGAATTATTAAATTGAGATTAATAGCTACAGCATATGCTTACAAATTTATAAAAGTCGACGAAGTAGTTTTATATTTTATTAAAATTAATTCAATTTGTTTTCCGATTAATTTTTGAGATTGAAACAATCGCAAATTTCGAAATGCTTTTGCAATACATAAAGGTAATCGCTTTCGTAAAAGAGTGAAGTTAAGGGCACTGCTACACGTTCAATATATATTCTGATATTTGGATCACGATTTACATCGCAAAATGGCCTCCTATTCTGAAATCCATTGATATGGATCGCGATCCATCAATACTGCATGCTACGCGTTCAATATATGTTGTATATATATATATTGAACATGTAACAGTGCCCTAATGTTTTTGATATTTGATAGAGTAAATGATGTCGGGTTTTATTCAACAGTTTACTTTAAGGGGTTGTATAAAAAGAAATTTATGTTTTAAACCTTTTTCAAAAAAAAAAAAAAAAAAAGAAAATAAATAAAATAAATAATAATTTCAATTTTTTAGAAACCCACAAAACTATACTAATATTTTTACACAAAAATTTCAAAAAATCGTAACAAATTTCAGTACGAATCCAGGGGGTTATTCTGTAATTATATTCGAAAAGAAAATACTTTGAAACTGAATTTTCTTTGCGAAAAGAATTTACATAGTTATATATTTTATAGTTTTTCTTAAGGTGTTTCAAAAGGTTATACGAAGACTAATTTTTAACAAATTCGAACAATTAGAATAGAGTTACACATTACCACCAGGATTTAAAAAGTAATGCAATTTATCGTGTTGCATTAATATTTTATATTAAATAAAAACAGGCACATTTTATCATGTAAGTCACTAAATAAAAGTTAAAATTTTATATATTTTTTTTTTTTTGAGCATAGGAAATAAAAAAATTGTTTCTGCTCGAAGAAATAAAAATCAAATATATAAAAAGCATTTTCTGAAAGACTAGTTCACATTGAATAAGATTGTATATAAGAATGAATTCTCCGACATTTACTGCTATATTTGTTTTTGTAAAAAAATTATTCTCGGATCCTGAAATAATGAGTTACGAAAATCGGGGGTTGCGTTAACCGAGGTTGCACCGTATATTAATTTACTATCTTTAAGTATAATTGAAGCTTTAAGCTTGTTTTCAAATGTTGATAAAATTTTATCAGAAAAAAAAAAAAAATTGTTCAGTAAGTTGTTAAATGAAGCTATATGAACTAAAAGCTTTTTAATGACGTAGTTTCGTTTACTATGAATATCATTAAGTATATAATGACTAACACCATTTTTATACCCTCCACATCTCAGTGGCAGAGGGTATATATAGGTTTGTCATTCCGTTTGTAACGCATCGAAAAACTAATTTCCGACCCAATAAAGTATATATATTCTTGATCCTTATCACAGCTCGAGTCGATATAGCGATGTCCGTCTGTCCGTCTGTCCGTCTGTCCGTGTGTCTGTTGAAATCACGCTCATTCAAAAAAAAAAGCATTTACTTAGGTCAGGTTACGAAAAAATTATTTGCCATAATTCCCACCAGGTTGGTATTGAAATCGGAGTAAATCGGGAGCCTCTGCGCTGAGAAATGAACAAAAGTTTATAGATACCTCTAAAAAAAACATGAAACCTAGTGTTTTCTTGTAATAGTTTAGTGGTTGAACATACAACAACATAAAACAAGTAAGAGTGTTAAATTCGGCTGTGCCGAATCTTTGATACCCTCCACCTCGGTTTGTGGCAATACTATTAACATAGCTCATGGTAGTTGTGTTCTTGTTATTGTTAATATGTATGAATCACATTTTTTTTGTGGCTTTTTTTATGTTGTTGTATGTTCAACCACTAAACTATTACAAGAAAACACTAGGTTTCATGTTTTTTTTAGAGGTATCTATAAACTTTTGTTCATTTCTCAGCGCAGAGGCTCCCGATTTACTCCGATTTCAATACCAACCTGGTGGGAATTATGGCAAATAATTTTTTCGTAACCTGACCTAAGTAAATGCTTTTTTTTTTGAATGAGCGTGATTTCAACAGACACACGGACAGACGGACAGACGGACAGACGGACATCGCTATATCGACTCGAGCTGTGATAAGGATCAAGAATATATATACTTTATTGGGTCGGAAATTAGTTTTTCGATGCGTTACAAACGGAATGACAAACCTATATATACCCTCTGCCACTGAGATGTGGAGGGTATAAAAAGCCACAAAAAAAATGTGATTCATACATATTAACAATAACAAGAACACAACTACCATGAGCTATGTTAATAGTATTGCCACAAACCGAGGTGGAGGGTATCAAAGATTCGGCACAGCCGAATTTAACACTCTTACTTGTTTTTATATATTTAATGCTTATCTTTATTGCCAGGCTTAAATCGATTAAAAGATACTCTATAAAATAAAAAATATTACAACAATAGTCATTGAGTTAACCAAGGATATTATAAAGAGGATACAGAAAGACGAGTTAAATACAATAAGATGTTACAATTGTTAAAAAAAAATATTTTTAAGCATCTACATAGTTTTTAAAATTATTAGATATGCTTAAACATTTTAATATTAAACATTTAATATATTTATCACAACTAGCGGATCCCAGCCCTCGTAATTCGAGTGCAAATTCTACGAAATTTTATTTTTTCATTTAATAAATTATTTTATAATTGATTAGCCTACCTTTATGGGGCTAATCAATTTTAGCCAATTCACAATTCAACACTTTTTATTGTCGTTATTGGTTTATGTCCAAAATTATTTTTCAATTCAACATAGGTTTTTTTGCAAACACATAATAAATTTAATAAACACACACAGCATTGTATAATTTTTTATGTATGTGTTAGTAGCAACTTTAAACGCATTTTACTCCAAAAAAATAAAAAAAAAAACTGTAAGCCTAGTGAACAGGTAAAAAGAAATACCTTTAAAATGAGGGATGTTTGGTCAAAATAGGATTAAAACTGACATACTTACATCGGTCACAAGAATTCGCCTATTAATATTATAGATATATAGAATTATATGAAACAAGTAAGTGTTAAATTTCGCTGTGCCTAATATTTGATGTCCTCCACCTGGGTTTTACGTTTACATAAATATCTGGACTTATTACGCTATTTATAACAAATGCAAACAAAGTATTCGAAAAAGTAAACAATTTGATAATCTGAACATACTTACAAACTTACACAGCATTTTTTATAGTTGTCTCCATATTTTAGGTCATATTTTGACACAATGATACCCGATTTACCCCATTTTAATTACAAACCTGTTCGAAACAATGAAAAACATTATTATCCTAAGTTTACACAGGTAAATGGCTTATTTTGTGAATGGGCGTTATTTTAACAGATAAACGAACATCGCTATATCGATTCGAGTTGTTATAAAGATCAAGAATGAATATATATACTTTGCAAATTAATTTTTCGATTCGTTACAAAAGGAGTGACAAACTGTAGAGGGTATAAAAAATATATTTGGAAATAGAACTATGACGGATTAAGTTTTACAATTATTGTTTAATTTTTTCAAAGTAACATCAAGATTTATAATTAGTGTAAACAATTTTTTCTCTATATATTATTGTATTATATTCTTCCTATGGAAAACTCTCACTACCTTTTGCGTGGTATCATAAACGAATTAGATCAAATTATTTTGATAATATATACCTAAAACTGTAATGGCATAATATTTACATTTTATATATAACAAACTTGTTGAATTTTTAAGTCTCTATATAAAACATG
Source organism: Cordilura impudica (assembly GCA_963682025.1). NCBI lineage: Eukaryota > Metazoa > Arthropoda > Insecta > Diptera > Scathophagidae > Cordilura > Cordilura impudica. The sequence goes on from OY821520.1 coordinate 83,021,693, forward strand.
TATAGTATCATAATTTATTTACTTGTTCTTTTTTAATTTAAAATAATATGCATATATTTATAAACGAAAACCTTATCAATCGACATAAAGAATTTGTACTTAAAAACCAACAAGAACTTATTTTCAGAAAATCAACATTTGAAAGGGAAATAAAATTAATCTGAATCAATGGGCAGAATTGATTACCAGTTGTAGGGTAAAACAGGTAACCAAAACAACAAAATCCCAGGGGGGGGGGGGGCATATATAATTTGGTCGCCACAGCTGATTAGAAAAACATATAAAACAAAATGCACCTAACTAGAAATATTTTTTTTAATTTATGTTAATTTGTTTTTGTTTTTAACAAAAATATTTATTTATTTTTTAATCAGTGTTTATCATTAATTTTGCTCTAGAAAATTATTTTTGAACTACAGTTGGAGATATCTAATACACGACGAGGAGGTGTCAAACAGTAGGCAAAATAGTAAGCAGTAGCTTAAATATATATTTTTGCCTTCATATCGACCACCCCACCCATCTTAAGTGCTATCTTTCGCCATGTATGTATTTAGTCTTTTTCTTTTGAGTACAAATAAAGCAAAGTTATTAAAACAACATCTCAAAACAAGTTCTAGGAGTGTGAATACATACTACAGTATTATATATGTAGAGACAATAACAAGCGGCCCCAAATGGAATTCATTATAAATTTTGTTTTGCAAGTGAGCAGACGCACTTACGCTATTAGCACAACAAGTACATACATAGTTTATAAAATAAAAACAAGTACAAATTCCATGAAACGAATTTGCCATTATTTGTTAAATTTTCATTACAAAGGTGATCCTCATAACGGTTCATTTTATATTTATAGGACAACTTGCAACCACATTAACAACTGCTACAAAAATGCCGTCTGCAGCAACTTGTGTTGATCGTAGTGTTCACTCGGCTAGTATTTCAGAGATTCATGAAGTACCCATGCATGTTATACACAGGCCAATACCTTCTGTATTGGATGAAGAAAAAGTTCAGTCATTGATGGATACCTTAAAAGTGTGTAAAGATGTAAATATTAATTCTATAATAAATATGTCCTTAATATTGTGATTAATTTTTTAGAATTCTAAATCTGCTGAAGATGTCCCTCCCATAGATGTTCTTTGGATTCAGGGTTCCGAAGGTGGTAATTATTTTTACAGTTTTGGTGGATGCCACCGTTTTGAGGCCCATAAACGTTTACAACGTGATACGATTAAAGCTAAATTAGTTAATTCAACACTTTCTGATTTAACCACTTATATGGGCTCAAGTGCTCCTAAAAATTTAAGATAAATTCTGTAAAAAGTGCAAAAAAGAAAAATGCCTTAAATATGTATGTACATAGTATATGTTAAGTAAATTTAAGTTTAGTAATAAAAACACACAAAAAAATATATATAATTAATTATTATTAAAATGATCGAGATAAGGCTCAGAGTCTGATAAACCTAAAATGTTTCCAAAGATAAGCCATTTATTGCATTCAAGACTGTTGTTTTCGCTTGAATTCTTGAATTCTTGTTCAATATTTACTTTTAATCTGATCTGTTGTTAAAATACTGTTATTGACATTGTAAGGGCAATTAAATTTGTAATCAAGATGGGTTGTTTTTCTGTAAGAAAATTTTATACATGTGAGTGTTCTATAGAAAAAAATATTTAGATTTATGTCTCCGGTTTTATACATACGGAAAGAAAAGATTTTGTGTTCAAATTTTTTTTTTAATTCTATTAAAATTTTTGATAGTTTAAAAAAAACTCAAGTTTTGTGGCTTTTTTCGGTTTCCTGAATATGAGGTAGCTCAGTTTTAAAGCTATCAATGTTGTATAAACGTTTATAATAGTTTTGTGTTAACAACCAACCTTAACATACATAAATTGTAAGTTGAATTGGACAGAGAGGAAAAATGCAAATAACCAGCCGAGTAATATGTATTTCTCAGGCAGAAATTGTTTAATAGATAAATAAAATGTGTGTTTTTTAAATTATTTCATTGTTTACCACATAAAAATGGCCTTTTCACGCAATATACGCAAGCCATACTTTTCCCAATCACTAGCAATTAGCCATAATTCGGGAGCACTTTCTAAACAGGACATAATAGCCGCTCCTTTCCAAGCAATCATGGCAGCATCCATTTCCTTAACGCATACATTCACCTCAAATGGTATTTGGTCTATTGATCGATTATGTGTCGTTGAGGCGGACAATTGTAAAGTTATTTTCTCTTCCAACCATTTTGAGAAACCTTGAACTTTACTACCGCCACCCACCAGTAAAATACAACCAAACATTTTGCGCTTCATATCATCCGTTAAACAACGTTCAATACTTCGTACTACAGCAACATCGATTGGTACAATTTGACCAGTGACAGATGAGTAATAAAGCTCTTCATCTTTTTCGGAGTTTCGTAAATTAGTGACACGTTCTTCGACTTCGTAATTATCAACCACGACAAGTTCATCATCTGCAGCTTCGCCTGTAACTGGCATAGATCCATCTAAGAGTTGGTCACCACGTCCAGTACGAACTCGTCCAGTCTCTTTAATGTATTCAGCATCAAAGCAATCTTCTGAATCTGATTGTTGACTATTTTGCATTTGTAAACGTACTCGTCTTTTTTTCCCCGTTATATTTAGTAGTTCTGTGTGAAAGAGTGAGAGTGGCGCTACAACACATTCATCGCCCAGCTGAAATGTATAACGTAACCTTTTTTTGGATTTTTTAACCTGAAATTTATAAAAGATGAATTAATTTTAATTTTGCAAACTTTTAGACAGTTCTAAAAAATAGTCCCACCGAGAAGTGAAGTGGGAATCTGAATCTGGCACCACAATACCTAGCTCGTTTGACTTTTGGTTATTCTAACGTAAAAATGACAAAATTTAGCCAATAGATTAAGATTCCACATGGAAAAATCTACAGAAATTATTATATTTTATTATTAAATTATTAAAATATATTCTGATATGGTCAAACTATTTATAGCAACAAATTTAATTTAATATGACTTATAACGAAGGAATTATATTTAATACTCTGTACCGAGTTTTTGGTATGTCAGTAAAACTAAGATTTTATTTTAAATTTATAACTTTCAAATTAACTAATACTGAGCTTTTTAAGCTTATGTATTTCATAAAAAAATGTATACAAAATTACATTTTGTAGAGAGCCCACTGAAGGAGTGGAGATAGGGGAAAAATTAAGTGGGGTCATATCTTTGAACCGTCTAGGGGAATCGTAGGCGCTGTAGGGGCCAAATTTAACGATTACCGGGCAACTCCTAGGCAGTTATGGGGCTTTATCTTCTATATATTTCTTGTCTGTAATCTAAATTTTGTGTGGAGCCCATTTAATTTTAGGAGAGAGTATATGGGCTAAAAAATTTTTGGGGTGGAAAACAATGGGAGTCGGTCATACATTTGACCCGTCTAGGAGCATGTTAGGAGCTGCGTATGGGAGCCCTCTTAAGGAATGGAGATAGGGGGTAGGAGATGTCGGAGAGAAAAATTACGCGGGTCGGTCCTACATTTTACCCCTCTCGGAGAGACTCTGTGGCAGTTATGGAGTTTTTTTTTTACAATTTTTTCCTTTTTGCCTCCACTTTGAACTCGATGAGAAGACACAATCTCAGTAGGGAAACAAGTCTTAATTGTGTAGGTTTGTTTTATTTAAAAGTTCAGATGTAAATGTATGTTTTATGTTTATTGACCACTATAAATACGTATATATGCACATCGCTGATTCCAATAATAACTGAAGTAGTTATTGAAAAATATATAAAATAATCTATTACGGATTAGTAAACATTTAACATATACTACTTTTAAGTTTGAAATTCAAATCATTGCAATCCATATTAACCACAATGACCTCAATTTTAAAAACCCTACATTCTAGTAAAACAGTGAGATACCAAATACGAAGACAATAATTTATATATGTTTACATATGTATACAAACAAAAAAAAATTACCTCAAACGATTTTTCCTGTGCTCCACTAATTTCCAAATTTAAACGACAAAATCTTTCCTTTAACTGCATCAATAGAAAAGCATCATTATAATCATTATCCACATTACAATCCTTGTAGGGAAAACAACATTTCCGCAATAAAGCATAAAATACTTGCGTCACATCACCGCCACCATATCCCAAACGCACACGAGTGTCGGGATGTGAGATGCCATCCTCAACGCAAGATATGGAACATTTTTGGTCGCCAACATCTACAACACAAGCATAACCTAAACCGGCTCCAAATGTAGCGGCTACATGATCTTGCAGAAGAAAGCAAGCACGAAATTTTAAACGTTGTAACAACACAGTCACCAACTCTCTTAGCACACTGCGATTGTAAACATCCGTAACGACCAAAACAGCTCCATATTGTGCTAAATTTTTACGTGGTATTGACATGCGCTCATGAATTGCATAAGACCAAATGGATTCTAAATCGGACATGACAGAAGTCAATGAACCACCAACATTTGAGTGAATATTTAATTCACCTCTTTTCATGGGAAAATGTATATTGTAATCAGAATTTTCATTTAAATTCAATTTTAACAAAGCCTCATCATATATATTTTCTTCTTGATGATCCACCCCTCCATTTTCTTCGTTTTTTATCGAATCATGTAAAGGTAATTCCTCTGGCACGGTACGTCTATTAAAAGTAGCTATTTGTTGCGGTGGCGTTGCTATGCGCAATCTTTTTGCTCCTCGCTCTTCATATTTTGGTATATGAGCCTGAATGACATGTGAAACGTGCAGTCTATGCTCCTCAAATTCTTCCATAATTTCATTTTGTTTATCTTTTGCTACCAATTCCGGTAGCAAAGGATCATGATGTTCAAATGGTTTATCGCTGTGCAGTGTTTGCTTTCGTCTTCTGCCAATTGCATGAAGTATTGTTAAAGGATTAAGATCACTAGCACGTCCTATTCGTAACATTAACGATCCGGGATGTATAACAATTATTTTTTGGGCTTGCATTATGTTTTTAATAAAAAATTAAAATACCCAAAACAAAACTAACGTCAATGGCCATTCATGTTTATATTTTCTTTAATTGATGTAAACAAAGTAATTCATTGTGAAATGATAACGCGGAATTAGATACCAATGTACACAGTTCATTCATTAGAGATTTTTGTACATTAGTGAGTTAATTTTTTAGTAAAAACAATATTATCAAAGAGAAATATTGCAATCCTTTTTATTTAAATAATATACTTAAATTTTATAACTTTACCTATGTGCTGGTAGGGCGCACAATTAGCTTTATTTAATCTTTTCCCCGATTACAAAAAAGTTTTTCTATCAATAACATTATAAGAGTTTTTCCGGTGATTGTTCATTTAGTAACAAGTCTAGTTTACACAAGCACAATTTTATTTCTTACTTTTCCACTTACGCACTTCGATAAGAAATCAAATATAAACTACTTAAGTTTTTAGGAAAATTCATTCCAATACTATGATTTTTTTCAATATTTTTTATATTTTTTCCCAGATATGCCTTGCTTTATTTGAAATACATATTTATATACATAAAATAAGTTATATTTTGTGATAATGAGAGGTTTTAGGTTTTATGATTCAATTCAAAGCCGGAAAAAAATTTTTGTATGGATTCATAATGGGTTAATTTATTTATTGAATGAAATGAAGGTACTTAAAAAGCTTTCTTATGATATATATAAATCCAATAATAATGAATGAAGTTATATATAAATAAATGTCACAATTTGCAGGACCTTTCAAATTTGAATTTGGACTCGAGTTCGAGTCAATACATTTTTAAAATTAGTAGTTTAAAAATTCTCCATATGCACACTTTTCTTTCTTAAAATGTAAGAATGTGCTCGAATAAATTTTGATTACTATCAGACCCAAAGAGCATGACTTAATTTTGCAAACATCTGGGAACTTTTTTAAACAGCTGTTTCATATTTTTTGACAATTACGTCTTTGTATGTGAAATGAGCGTAATAATAATAAAACTATGAAATATAATTGAAAAATATTTACTCACTGTTTTTTATTTATTCAAGGAGAGAAGAACATAATAGGAAACAAGTGAATAATATCAACTACATATCAATGAATTAATAAAGTTTAACGAAAAGTGTAACAAATAATAAAGCAAGAAATTACGAAAGTAAACGTGCAAAATAGTTCAATAATAGTGAAGAAACAACTACACAACATATTATCAACAACTTTATAAAAGATAAACAAAACTATAATAAATAAGATAAAGGTTATTATTACTTAGTAATTGTGAATTATCGATATGAGTTCAAGTAATAAGGATACATTTTTGGCGAAAGAGGCTGAAGAAATAGCTAAAGATAGAATGAATGCTGCAGGTTTAAATAAGGCACCATTGGCTACCCAAATGGCTACTTATAAAGTGTTTGTTGTTACATGGAATGTTGGCAGTCGATTTCCAGACAATATATCATTACGCAATTTATTGGGTTTAAACTCGGCCGTCGAAGATCATCATTTACCAGATATATATGCCATTGGGCTGCAAGAAGTCAATGTCCAGCCACAGCAACAGGTATTGGGTCTATTTAAAGAGGACCCTTGGTCGGCCAAAGCTAAGGAGCTATTAAAAGATTTTGATTATGTGATTGTTAAGTCCGAACAAATGCAAGGCTTGCTGCTGACTATGTTTGTGAGACGTCAACATGTACCGCATTTACGTGATATTGAAGCTGAATTTACTCGTACTGGCTTTGGTGGTATCTGGGGCAATAAGGGAGCTGTTAGTATACGTTTCAATCTCTATGGCTGTGGCTTGTCGTTTGTAGTTGCCCATTTGGCAGCTCATGATCAACATTTAGATGAAAGAATAGAAGATTTTAAGCAAATTATGGAAAATCATCATTATCATGTTTCTCGATTTAGAGAAATACTTGATCATGACTATGTATTTTGGTTTGGCGATCTTAACTTCCGACTAATGGGTGATGATTCTTCGAAGGAAGTTCGTGATAAGGTCGTTAAGGATGAAGCTTTGGAAGAGCTAATGCAACGGGATCAATTAAATTATGTCAGACAAGTAACCCAACAAGCTTTTCCTCTTCTACATGAACGTAAACCAGCCTTCCCACCCACCTTTAAATTTAAAGAAGGCACTTCAGAGTATGATTTAAAGAGAAGACCCGCCTGGACAGATCGTATTTTATATGCTGTGCAACCTCTAAACAGGCAACCCAATATGCCATTAGAAATTGAACAATGTGCTTACAAATCACATCCAGGCTACAATATAAGTGATCATAAGCCAGTTACTAGTGAATTTACCATAAAACTGTATCCCAATTATAGAGATCCATGTGTGGAATTTAAAGATATAACTATCTGGCAGATAGGAGAAGAAAATACAGTGGAATATAAAAAACCATTGGATTTAGAAGAACGCGATCATGATTGGATAGGTATTTATCGTGTGGGATATACGTCGCTCAAGGAATATGTAGCTTATGAATATGTCAATCAAGCTGAATCCCCACCGTCCTCTCCCGACTTATCTGAAGATCCCTTTTGGGACAATAATCCACGAAGAAGTCATGGTAAATCACACCATCATAAACGTGAACGTTTACGACGTCTACAACAAGCTGATGAAGAAATCGTACGTCTTGATTTTGCCGACGATGTCGAACTTAAAGGCGATGAGGAGTATCTTTTAATATATTTCCATAACACTGGTTTACGCGGTGTTACCTCGGTGGCTGGCATTAGCAATGTCTTTAAAGCGGAAAAGAGACCGTCATCGCCTATGTTTTCTACTGTTGATTAAAATGAATCATCGCGAATCATGTTAAAAGAAGCATCTTTAAAAGTGGTCTGTAATTTTATTTATTTAGATTTTATTTTTATTGTTGTTAAATGTATAATAATTAAATTTTGTAAGTAAAACAAAGACATTTAAGGATATTAAATACAGTATATGTAATCCAAAATGGGACAAAGTATAGGTCAATTTTCAATAAAAAAAATAGTTATTTAGTTCTTTTTTTTATCAAAAAGTAAACTTAATTTTTATATATTAAAGTAGATTTTGATTATTGCTTTACTGTAAAGTGTATAAAAGATGGTTAACAATATAGTTCAAAAATGTACATTAATTTACTTATTATTTTAATTTTAAATACATGATACTATTGCATAACAGCTATTTTTAATTCGCATTTTTAGTAATAAGTCTATAAACTTAACATTTCGAACTTGTTTTTACAACAAAAAATAAGAAAACAAATAAATGATCAAAAATAAATTATTTAAAAACTATGATTCAGAATAATGATAAATCATTTCGTAAAACCATTTGAACATGGAAAATAATTAAATTGTTTTCATCTTCTCCCCGAAAGCGTCTCCTATATTGTGTTTTGGTTTGTGTCTTTGTTTTATTTTGAAATTGGTGGTGTCTAATATTTAAATCCTGTTCTAAACTTATTTGTGTATATTTTTGTATAATGTTTTTGTGTAGCTGCAATTTATTAATTTTTATTTGTTTTTATTTATATGTTGTAAATGTAAAATTGTCACTTATATAAAATACAAAAAAGACATCAATTACATTTTTTTAATAAATAAAAATTTTAAAATATTTCTATCATTTGTTTCTTAATGGGCTTTGGCTAACAAAAAATTTTTATTTATTTTTTATAAGTGTTAATATAAATATAGTCAGTTTTTGGACTATCACTCTTTGAATACTTCAAAACTATTTATTATCATATTATGCTCATCAATTAGAAATTCTTTTTTTTTTTCTTCAATAAAAGCTATATCTTTTATACTTATATTTATCTGAACTACAAAGAGTTTATCGTTTACTTCTTGTATACTGAATGTAAACAAAAAACATCAACCCGCGTGCATTTGATAAGAACTTATATACTTTTTTTTACCGTACTTGGTGCTGCTGATAAGAATATTTTCTGTTTACGATACAACAACACATTACATTTATGTAGTACACATGTATGTAACACAATAGTAAATAAACTATTTTTCATGTATGGTTTTTATACCCTATACCACTATGTGGTTTGGGTATAATGACTTTGTGCTGCTGTTTGTAACAACCAAAAATATTTGACCTAGACCCATCTTTAATTATACCGATCGAATCAGAATCACTTTCTGAGTTGATTTAACAATGTCCGTCCGTCCGTCCGTTCGTCTGTGTGTCCATGTAAAGCTTGTAATCAAACTGCAGGTCGCAAATATGAATATATTTTGATGAAATTTGGTATGTAAGCTTTTATCGGCCATGGGATGAACGCTATTGAAATTGGTGAGAATCGGTCCATGTTCAGACCTAGCCCCCATACAAATTACCCCTATGAAATCGACATAAATTGCCATAAGATCCAAATTGTCATATAGATCTTACTCAAATTGGGTTTGTATGCGTTCATTACATCCACTAATGAGTAGTCCAAAAATGATCCCTTTGACCCCATATAGAGCTGCTTCCCGATCTTCACTTAAATCTATTAAAAAACAAAAATATTGCACTGATTCTTCTCAAATTTTGTTTGTACATATTTTTGCAAAATACAAGAGACTTTACCAAACATGATCAGGATCGGTCCATTTTTGGACCTAGTCCCTTTATAGATATAGCATCCGATATGAACTTTTTCATATCTGCGGCCAAAAAAATTAATAAAAATCCCACTCAAATTTGGTTTTTGCTTATTTTCAATGTCCAGTTAGTTGGGCCTAAGAGATAGGGTTTCTAAACGCATGGTATAGGGTATCGTATAGTCGGTCTAGACCGACTATAATTTTCTTACTTGTTATTATTGGTCTATATATGGGTCATTCCATATTAGATAAGTTATCAGAATGCATTTAACTCTCAAAATGGTTTATTAATAATGTTTATAATTCCAGCGTTTATTTTAGGACTACTGATTAATGAGTGTCATAACCACACACAAACCAAATATTACCGAATCTATATTATAATTTGATCTTATGGCAATTTAATTCGATTTCATAGGCGTCATTTTTCTGCGGACTAGGTCTGAACATGCTCCGATTTACACCAATTTAAATAGCGTTCCTTCTTTGGCCGATGAAATATACCACATTTCATCAAAATATATTTATATTTACGACTTACAATTTAATTACAAGGTTTACATTCAGTCAGATGGACAGAGAGACGGACGGACTAACAGATGTTCTAAATCGACTCAGTAAGTGATTCTGATCGGTATAATAAAGGTTGTGTCTAGGTCAAATATTTTTGGTAGTTACAAACATCATCTCAAACTCATTATACCCTGACCACATAGTGGTATATGGTATAAAAAAAATCATGTGATTTTTATACAGGGAAGATGTGTAAACCATCTAGTAATTAAAGATTTTTTAGGGCAATTTTTTAAAATCAAACAGAAAGCGTCATCTATGTAACAACTGCAAGGGGCTCTGCTAATATAAAACAAGTAAGAAAATTATAGTCGGTCTCGACCGACTATATGATACCCTATACCATGGTTTAGAGACCCTATCTTTCGGTCCAACTACTTCGATATAGAAAATAAGCATAAACCAAATTTGAGTGGGATTTTTATAAATTTTTTTGGCTGCAGATATGAAAAAGTTCATATCGGATGCTATATCTATAAAGGGACTAGGTCCAAAAATGGACCGATCCTGATCATGTTTGGTAAAGTCTCTTCTATTTTGCAAAAATATGTACAAACAAAATTTGAGAAGAATCAGTGCAATATTTTTGTTTTTTAATAGATTTAAGTGAAGATCGGGAAGCAGCTCTATATGGGGTCAAAGGGATCATTTTTGGACTACTCATTAGTGGATGTAATGAACGCATACAAACCCAATTTGAGTAAGATCTATATGACAATTTGGATCTTATGGCAATTTATGTCGATTTCATATGGGTAATTTGTATGGGGGCTAGGTCTGAACATGGACCGATTCTCACCAATTTCAATAGCGTTCATCCCATGGCCGATAAAAGCTTATATACCAAATTTCATCAAAATATATTCATATTTGCGACCTGCAGTTTGATTACAAGCTTTACATGGACACACAGACGGACGGACGGACGGACGGACGGACATTGTTAAATCAACTCAGAAAGTGATTCTGATTCGATCGGTATAATTAAAGATGGGTCTAGGTCAAATATTTTTGGTTGTTACAAACAGCAGCACAAAGTCATTATACCCAAACCACATAGTGGTATAGGGTATAAATATCTATTATTTATTATTTCAACCGTTTAATTTTTAATTTTTCGTTTTTTATACCCTATACCACTATGTGGTTTGGGTATAATGACTTTGTGCTGCTGTTTGTAACAACCAAAAATATTTGACCTAGACCCATCTTTAATTATACCGATCGAATCAGAATCACTTTCTGAATTGATTTAACAATGTCCGTCCGTCCGTCCGTCTGTGTGTCCATGTAAAGCTTGTAATCAAACTGCAGGTCGCAAATATGAATATATTTTGACGAAATTTGGTATATAAGCTTTTATCGGCCATGGGATGAATGCTATTGAAATTGGTGAGAATCGGTCCATGTTCAGACCTAGCCCCCATACAAATTACCCATATGAAATCGACATAAATTGCCATAAGATCCAAATTGTCATATAGATCTTACTCAAATTTGGTTTGTATGCGTTCATTACATCCACTAATGAGTAGTCCAAAAATGATCCCTTTGACCCCATATAGAGCTGCTTCCCGATCTTCACTTAAATCTATTTTAAAACAAAAATATTGCACTGATTCTTCTCAAATTTTGTTTGTACACATTTTTACAAAATACAAGAGACTTTACCAAACATGATCAGGATCGGTCCATTTTTGGACCTAGTCCCTTTATAGATATAGCATCCGATATGAACTTTTTCATATCTGCAGCCAAAAAAATTAATAAAAATCCCACTCAAATTTGGTTTTTGCTTATTTTCTATGTCCAGTTAGTTGGGCCTAAGAGATAGGGTTTCTAAACGCATGGTATAGGGTATCGTATAGTCGGTCTAGACCGACTATAATTTTCTTACTTGTTTATTTTTCACTTTTCATTTAAAATTTTTTATTTTTCATTTTTAATTTTTCATTTTTAATTTTTAGTTTTTAATTTTTTATTTTTAATTTTTCATTTCTTATTTTTCGTTTTCTATTTTTTAATTTTTATTTTTAATTTTTTATTTTTAATTTTTAATTTTTTATTTTTCATTTTTAATTATTACATATCATAATTTTTTCACCAATACAATCATAAGTCACACCGATTTTGTTCTTCGTCTCGTTTCACAGTTACGCTGTTTTTGTGTTGTACTGTGAAATAGAAAATTACCCCCTGCGCGTATAGATGTTTACACATCAATATTGCTCAAAATAAAGTTTATTTCCATTTATATATTTCATATTCTTCAAAAGATGAAAAAATAATTTTCTTTGTAAAAATATCACATCTCTCGAGTACTATGATAGGGACAGCTTTGAAAATTTATGTGATGTCATCTGTTAAATTCACTTGATTTGCCAGATCTTCCACACATAATTTACTCTTGAAAGTTTGATCACCAATTACACTACTTCGAAACCTAAATGCACCAAAATTATATAAGGGAACGCGGTTCGTTATCAACAAAATATGGAATAACATTATTGAATCGCCAATTATCAATGGAAAATTTAAGAGAGCATATTATAATGCCAAGAATCACGATTTTCTCTCTCTTAAAATGTTAAGTCTTACAATTCAATACCAATGAACAAATCTCAATGCCATACAATATACAATGAAAGTCTTCCGCTTGGATTGGGAAAATTAATTTTTCGGTCATGGTCAATGATATGTAGCCTGATCAAGAGTTGGTAAGCCAAACGATCTGTTTGTATACGCCTAACACAGAGAAACAGAAAAATATTGTCCACACGATGGCTTTAAAATAAATTATTTAATACGATCAGACGAAGATAGTATTATATGAAATAAAATCTGCATTTAAAATGACATTCTTACAAAACATATCTTGGGATACAAGAATTATTTTAGGCAGAACAACGTTCGCAGGATCAGCTGTTTTTCTATAGTTAAAAATAATTTTCACCCACCTTAAAAAACCTTATTTTGTAAAAGAAAGTTTTAGTTATTTTTTTTCTCGAAAAATGCATTATCGTTAAAAACGAAATATTTAGAGAGTAGTCAGAAAAGTACCAAGTTCCTTTTTTAGGAGAAGATCGCATGCAAACTTGTACCAGAAAAACGCTGTCTGACAATATTTGTAATTGATATGATTATAATTCCATATAATTTTTTAATTCAAAATGGATTTTTTGTTTGAATTTCAATTCAATTCAAAAAACTCGATTTGAATTTCAATTGATGTTTTCAAAATTACAAATTATGTTTTGGCAAAATCTTTTCGACCAAAAAATAAAAAAAGTCTCAATTTAGACGTTGACTTTTTAGTCTAAATTTTTTCAATAATCTTTTGACGATAAGTACTACGTAAAAAGTGAATTTTTGGTTGCAACTAATATTGACTTTTCTTTTGTTTAATTTGCTTTAGCACCTTATTCGAAAAAACAATTTATTGGAAATATTAAAAAAGAAAAATGGAAAATGTGAATGAAGAACAAATTATTGAAGAAATTTCGGATTTGAAATTTCGTAATTGAAATTATAAAATAATCATTTTGTTCTCATTCAAATTAAAAAAAAAAAATTGAATTTGAATGAGAACCAAATAATTATTTTCTAATTTCAATTAAAAAATTAAAAAAAAAAATTGAATTTGAATGAGATCAAAATAATTACTTTTTAATTTCAATTACGCTAAAAAATCACCTTTCACTTTAAAAGCAGAATTCGAAAAACGTGACAAGAATACGAAAAAATGTAGAAAGAAACGGATAAAAACCCATCATAAAAAAACACGAGACTTTTTTCTAGCCCCGTTCGCCAACAAACACAAAACGCATGACTTTTCAGGCAGGGTGGAAAGTCATCGTGTAAATATATTCTGACAAAACTTACTTTTTGAAGAATTTTTCTTGATTTTGGGTAAATAAAACTAGATTATTTTTTTAGTTTTGTAAACACATTTCATATGCGTATATATTTTTTATATTTCTTAAAAATTTCGTTGTAAATATGTACATTAAAATGTATGTACTTGTTCCAGTACAATATTAAATTATTGCTAAGTTGAATAAAAATAATACAATATTTTATTATCTTTAAATATACATACATTGTTATAATATTAATTTTTTGTTTACATATTTGGCAGAATTTTTCTTTTTTTCTTATTATTGTTTTGTATTCGAGTTATTGAGTTAAAAATCAGTCCTTAGAAATGAGACAATACAATGCCATAATATTATGATTATTCTTTTACATATATTTTATTAACTTGTTTTAAAGCTTACAATTTCTCTTTTTAATGAATAAGGCTGTGCGAATTAATTGACTTAATTTTTTTTGCAAAATTAAAATCTTAAAATGTGTTTTCTTGAAATTTATACTACTACAGAAGCTACGCTTATCTGATCCTGTAACTCTGCATGATTCATAATTAATTTCATAAAAAATAACTATTATTTAAGTACTTTTAATAAAACAAAGTAAATTTTCTACCAAAAAATGTAACTTCTCATTAAAAAAGAACCTTACTAAAAAAGCAAATCTTCTTAAAAAAGTACATTTTGTTGAAAAAAAATATTTTCTTAAAAAAGTTATTTTTCTTAAAAAGGATATTTTATTAAAATTGAACTTTTTCTTAAAAATTTAAATTTTTTTAAAAATGTACCTTTTCTCAAAAAATCAAATTTTCTTAAAAAAGTATTTTTTCCTAAAAAGCAAATTTTTAAAAAAGTACCTTTTCTTAAAAAAGTACCTTTTCTTAAAAAAAATACGTTTTCTTAAAAAATACATTGTATTAAAAAAAATACATTGTATTCAAAAAATACCATTTCTTCAAAAGTATATTTTCTTTAAATAATACCTTTCTTAAAAAATTATCTTTTATCGAAAAAAAACCTTTCTTAAATTTTCTTAAAAAAATAACTTTTATAAAAAAAAGTACCATTTATTTAAAAAGTACCATTTATTAAAAAATACCTTTCATTAAAAAAGTACCTTTTATTAAAAAAGTACCTTTTATTAAAAAAGTACCTTTTATTAAATAAGTACATTTTATTAAAAAAGTAGTTTTTATTAAAAAATTAAAAAGTCTATTTTCTTAAAAATTTAACTTTTCTTCCTTTTCTTAAAAAAGTGAATTTTCTTATTTACTTTTTAAAAAAGTAAATTTTCTAAAAAATAACCTTTTATTGGAAATGTATCTCTTATTAAAAAGTACATTTTTTTAAAAAGTACATTTTCTTCAAAAAGTATATTTTCTTAAAAAAATTAAATTTTCTTAAAAAAGTAAATTTTCTCAAAAACTAAATTTTCTTCAAAAAGTACCTTTTCTTAAAAAACTAAATTTTCTTAAAAAAGTACCTTTTATTAAAAAATACCTTTTCTTAAAAATTACCTTTTATTAAGAAAGTGCCTCTTCGTAAAGTACCTCTTAAATAAATAAATTTTCTTCAAATGTGCCTTTTCTTAAAAAAGTACATTTTCTTAAAAAAATACGTTTTCTTAAAAAATACATTGTATTAAAAAAATACATTGTATTAAAAAAATACCATTTCTTCAAAAGTATATTTTCTTTAAATAATGCCTTTCTTAAAAAATTTTCTTTTCTCGAAAAAAAAACCTTTCTTTAAAAATGTAAATTTTCTTAAAAAAATACCTTTTATTAAAAAAAGTACCATTTATTAAAAAAAGTACCATTTATTTAAAAAGTACCATTTATTAAAAAATACCTTTCATTAAAAAAGTACCTTTTATTAAAGAAGTACCTTTTATTAAAAAAGTACCTTTTATTAAAAAAGTACCTTTTATTAAAAAAGTACCTTTTATTAAAAAAGTACCTTTTATTAAAAAAGTACCTTTTATTAAAAAAGCAGTTTTTATTAAAAAATTAAAAAAGTATATTTTCTTAAAAATTTATCTTTCTGCCTTTTCTTAAAAAAGTGAATTTTTTTATTTACTTTTAAAAAAGTAAATTTTCTAAAAAATAACCTTTTATTGGAAATGTACCTCTTATTAAAAAGTACATTTTCTTAAAAAGTACATTTTCTTCAAAAAGTATATTTTCTTAAAGAAAATACATTTTCTTAAAAAGTAAATTTTCTCAAAAACTACATTTTCTTCAAAAAGTACCTTTCTTAAAAAACTACATTTTCTTAAAAAGTACCTTTTATTAAAAAGTACATTTTCTTAAAAATTACCTTTTATTAAGAAAGTGCCTCTTCGTTAAAAAGTATATAAATATAAAGTATATAAATAAATTTTCTTCAAAAGTGCCTTTTCTTAAAAAAGTACCTTTTCTTGAAACAAGTAAATTTTCGTAAAAAAGTAACTTTTCTTAAAAACGTAAATTTTCTTAAAAAGTCCCTTTTTCTTGAAAAAGTAAATTTTTTTAAAAAAAGTAAATTTTCTTAAAAAAGTACATTTTCTTAAAAAAGTACCTCTTCTTAAAAACGTAAATTTTCTTAACAAGTTCAATTTCTTAAAAAAGTACATTTCCTCAAAAAAGAACGTTTATGAGAAATGTACCTACTTTTTATTAAGAAAATAAATTATCTTTTAAAATAGAATATTTTCTTTTGAAAGTAATTTTTCTTAAAAAATACTTTTTCTTAAGAAAGTACCTTTTGTTAAAAAAGTACGTAAATTTTCTTAAAAAGTTCCTTTTCTTGAAAAAGTAAATTTTCTTTAAAAAAGTACATTTTCTTAAAAAAGTACATTTTCTTAAAAAAGTAATTCTTAAAAACGTAAATTTTCTTAACAAGTTCCATTTCTTAAAAAAGTACATTTCCTCAAAAAAGAACGTTTATGAGAAATGTACCTACTTTTTATTAAGAAAGTAAATTATCTTTTAAAATAGAATATTTTCTTTTGAAAGTAATTTTTCTTAAAAAATACTTTTTCTTAAGAAAGTACCTTTTGTTAAAAAAGTACGTAAATTTTCTAAAAAAAGTTCCTTTTCTTGAAAAAGTAAATTTTCTTTAAAAAAGTACATTTTCTTAAAAAAGTACATTTTCTTAAAAAAGTAATTCTTCTTAAAAACGTAAATTTTCTTAACAAGTTCCATTTCTTAAAAAAGTACATTTCCTCAAAAAAGAACGTTTATGAGAAATGTACCTACTTTTTATTAAGAAAGTAAATTATCTTTTAAAATAGAATATTTTCTTTTGAAAGTAATTTTTCTTAAAAAATACTTTTTCTTAAGAAAGTACCTTTTGTTAAAAAAGACGTAAATTTTCTTAAAAAGTTCCTTTTCTTGAAAAAGTAAATTTTCTTTAAAAAAAGTAAAATTTCTTAAAAAAGTAGCTCTTCTTAAAACGTAAATTTTCTTAAAAAGTTAATTTTCTTAAAAAAGTACATTTCCTTAAAAAAACCTTTTATTAGAAATGTTACCTACTTTTTATTAAGAAAGTAAATTATCTTTTAAAAAAGTATATTTTCTTATGAAAATGCATTTTCTTAAAAAAGTACTTTTTCTTGGGATAGTACCTTTTGTTAAAAAAATACCTTATCTTAAAAAAAGTACTTATTCCTAAATTTTTCGTTAGTTCGCTCCAGTTTAAAAGCCTGTTTTCATAAATTAAAAATGTTTAATTTTCTATACAAAATTTGGTGCTGTTATTTAAAAAAATTGTAATTTTTTAAAAATAATGTATTGTAACATTTTTGAGTTTTAAAATAAAAATAAAATTTTTGAATAACTTGAATTGTTTGTTTTGTTAAAACAGTCAGGTTATATATGATTTTTTCATGAATAGAGTATGTGCCTTAAATATAAGAAAAGTATAATCTTAAAAGTATTTTTGGATAACAAAGACTTAAAAAAATATTTTATACAAATTATCATATTGTAAAAAATTCATTTTATTTTACTTGTAAAGAGGATGGGTTTTATTATATATTTTAATGCAATAGAACTTATTTTGTAAAATTAGTTAATTTTATCATACATTACGAATTCGATACATTGGGTAATACGATTACAAAAAATAGTCATTACTATTAACGGATAATAGTGGCTTTTTCAAATATTTATATTATTTATTTAAGTAATTCATTTAAGCCTTTAGATTTTTTAACTTTTGTGATTTTGCTTCTATCGATTTAAGTTATTACTCAATGTCAATACTATTTTTTGTCGATTATCTAATATACTTCGTTCGGATAGTTTATTTTTATGTTATAACAATAAATTTGTTACATTTGTTAGTGAAAAGCTTATAATACAAAATAATAGTTTTCACACAATTTTCTAATTACAAAAATTTTAATACATACAAGTTTAATAAAACCTAAGTTGTTTTCTTAAATAAGTATTTTTTTAATCAAAAGATTAATAGCTGCATTTCAGTCATAAAAGTTTGCAGTATTTTTATTTTTTTTTTTTTTTTTGGGGGGGGGGCAGGGGGTTTTGGGTTTGGGAAGCAGACGGGAGTCTTACAATTTATTATTAATGATTGTTTTTTAAAACTATAATTTCTTAAATTTTAATTTCACAAGTATCTAATTAGTTTTTTCGTTTTCTTTTTCGTTTTATTTTTATTTTGCATGAAATTTTAATTTACATATTGATGACATGCTGAGCAAGGTCGTATTAATATTTATTTATACGCGTACCTACTGAGTGACTTAAGATTGAATAAGAATAATTTAAACTTAAAAAACGTGAACTCATAACAAACATCTACTTTTCTAATAACAAAAAAAAACCGGTTTCATTTCATTTTATTATTATGGTTTTGTTTTAAATTTTTTATAGCTGTGTTTTATTATTTTTTCTTGTTCTTAATGCAGTTGTTAAGAGCTTGCTTGACTTGAGAAATATGCATATTTTTCTTATTTTTTTTTTAGTTTGTATAAAAAGTTTTGTTTTGTTTTTGTTTAAAAACGGTAGACATTTATTTAGGTTAATGTTTTTAGCTTTATTAACATTTTACAATTGTGTAAACTTAATTTCTTGATATACACTTTGTATTGTTATTATTCTGGTTATATAAAATGAGTTTATAACAATTAATAAAATTGTATTTTTATACGGAAATCGACTGACAATTTATTCTGCTCTTAAAGCAGCTTTTCCCTATTAGATTTTGTTTCAAAATTTAAAAAAAAAAATATCTTTTTCTATTTCTACTTGTCACATCATCATCTAAAATGCAAAACCACTTAACTGACAAAAAAAAAAAATTCAAAGCCGGTTTTTTTGATTAATTATGATGCATTTCATCACAACTCAAGTTCCTTACAAATTGTGTGTCTCATATGATCAATAATAACTATTAAGCTTTCGAAAATCAAGAGGTCATAACTACAAGCGTATGTATGCGCATTAGGGCTTTGCAATTTGCAACTCTTAAAGCGGAGTACAGTAAAAGCCCAATTATCCGGCTCCCGTTTAAGTAGAACACAGTTAACCAGAATTTTAATTTTTAGAAAATTTGTTTTCTCTTTCACAAGAGATATATATTTTTTTCTTATTCGGGGATAAGAAAAAAATAATGAAATAAAGCGAAATCCTCGGAAATTTATAGTTTAAATGAAACATTCAATTATCTGGAACTTTCGATTATCGGGAAAGCTCTCACCCTCAAGCTTTCCCGATAACAGGGCTTTTATTGCATGAATTCTATAGTACAAAAGATTTTGAGAATTTTTTTAAATGTTTTAAGGTCTGTATCTGGTCGCTAAAATCGATTTTACCAAAAAAAAAATAGGTAATAAAAATATTTTTTAACAAAACTTCTTATGCTGAAAAATAAGTAAAGAGCGTTTAATTCGGTTAATAAATGTAACCAAAATTATGGAAAAAGTAAACAATTTGATAAAGTTAATACTAAATTACTACAACACACTGAAATTTTAGCATTTTAGAAGAGATGACTCAATATTTTAGATCATATCGTGGCTCAATGATAACGCGTTTACCCAATTTTAAATACCAAGCTGCTCGAAATAAGAACAAACTATACCATTCTAAGTTTACATAGGTAAATGGTGTATTTTGTGAATGACCGTGATTCCAACAGGCAAACGGACAGACGAACATCGCTATATCGATTCGAGTTATTATAAAAATCACAAATATATATTCTTTATGGAGACACAAATTCATTTTTCGATGCGTTACAAACGGAATGACAAACTGATATATACCCTTTGCACAGTGGTGTGGAGGGTATAAAAATATTCGCCGAAAAGTAAAATTCCTGAAAAGTAAAAAATTAAGTATTTCCCAAGTTCATGCATCAAATAGTCTAGAAACTGGCAATATTTTAGCGTAAAATAAAATGCGTTACATAGACCATCGAAATACCTTTCATTTGATACCCATCATGAAATTTAAATATTTTGATGTAAAAAATGAATTTGTTTTATTGTCTTCAAATAAAAGCTAATTTGAAGGACTATGCACTGCTTTAATTTTACGTGTTTTTCTCGAGTTATTGAGGTTTGAAAATACTGAATTTTGAAATACTGAATTTTGAAATACTGAATTTTTAATTTTCACCTTATCAAAGTTACCCCCTTAAACTAATAATTTTTACGGCGAATAATTTTTTTAAGTAGTCTAGCTCTCTTCAGAAGAGATTTATCTGGTTTTGTGAAAATAAAGCACAAGAGAAAAAATAAAAAAAGTATGATAAAATCGATTTAGGCGATTGCAGTTATTAGCAAAATCATTCGAAATAGGCTGAAGGAGGCTAAATTAATTACAAGAAGTCCACGAAAGGTACCGTTGTTGTCCAACGTTAACATAAAAAAGAGACTAGCATTCGCCACACAAAACCTTTAACGCCCACACTGCCAAAATGTGTTGTGGTTGGACGAAACGAAAATAAATTTATTTGGTTCCGGTGGGAAACTTACCTTTGGCGTATCGTAAACTAGGCCTATGACCCAAAGTATACTAAAAACATGGCGGAGAAGCTGTTTTTCTTCAAATGGTATTGATACAATTTACTGGATAGATGGAAAAATGTGTGCACCTGACTACGTAAGAGGAATTGGGAGTTTGGAAGTGGAGTGGAGAAGTGGTTCAGTTAATGGAATGGCCATCCCAGTCACCCGACCTTAGAGCATCTGTAGGGGGTCTTAAAGAAGCATATTGGTGACTTCCGGGCACGAAAAAACATAAACTTTGGAAAAAAAGTCAAGCCAATATCTCCGGAAACGTGCGAAAATCTCGTTAATTCCATGAATAGAAGATGTATCAAAGTAATACGACAGAAAGGAGGATCAACTAAGTATTAAATTGGAATATGCTTAAGTTATTGTTTAGGAGGATCAACTAAGTATTAAATTGGAATATGCTTAAGTTATTGTTTAACCAATGAAATGAAGAAACATTTATTTTTATTTTTTCTGTTATTTTTTCCAGCTACAATTTTAAAAATAAATTAAATTTTGCCTTAATGTTATGTTTTTGAAAATTTCATACTTGTTTTCTAATAAAAAAGTAATTTTTATTATAAAATAAAGTTTTTAGAAAACAGTGAGAAAATTTCTTTCTTTCGATTGTTATTACGAAATAAAAAACTGTTGACTTTGAGCATTTCTTCCAGTAAATATCCTCCACAATTCTGAGAAAATTTATCATATAGAAAAATCATCATAAAAAGTAATTTATGCTATATATATACATATATAAAAAAAATACTGACAAATTGGGTCTGCGTGCCAACCACATGAATGAAAATGTATTCCATCATTATTCTATTAACGGATATTGATCCGTTTTATTAAAAAGATTTGAAAAAATTTCAATTTAAAAAGTAAATTTTTCGAATTAGTTTTCTTATCATTTGTTTGACATTATCCTTCCTCTTTCATATCGTTTGCTAAACGTTCTTGCTTTTACAATTTTAAGATTTATTACGAAACACAAAAAAATTTGTATACTTATTTATCATATGGAGAAAAAGTATTTTATGGTATATAAAAGTTCCATTAAATTGTGAGGACATTTTCATATTAAACTGATTTATATCTTTTATAATTACAAAATATAGTTTTTCTAGTTTTTAGGAACTTTTTAAACAGGAAAAACTCGGTGAAAGAGAAAATGTCCCAACATTTAAAAATTAGCATCAACACTTGTTATTTTACTTTTTAATTTTGAAATAGAAGAACACTTCCCATTCATTTGAAATCTTATGTTCGGATTTTTAAAAATAATAAAAATTAAAACTTTTATTCCATATTTCATCGCGTTCGTGAGTGAAAAAATTAAAATATAATAATAATCTATAATACTTTTTTATGATCTATTTGATTTTTGAAAAAATCCATTAGTTAAAATGAAGTTCACGATATATTAAAAAAATCTCTAAGTTTAATAACACTGTACAACACAAAAAAAAAAATAATTAAAAGGTCCGGCCTATAAATTTTGATAGAGGAGACAAAAAAAGATACGTGTATCGGCGTTTTGAAAGTTTACATCTGAATTTCATTTGAGCGGGGGTTAAAGTTTCCCGGCTCTGATACATTCTTAAAATAACAAAAGTGGTTAAAATGTTGCAAAAATATTCGCCGTGAAATTTTACTATAAGTCCCTGAATACACCAAAACGGAAAATTTAACCAGAATGTCAGAAATAAGACAACAAAAGAGAGCTTGGGGTAATTTTGCATTTATTAAAAATTTTATTTAAAGTACCCCAAAATAAATTAATTTCGCATTTATTAAGAATTTTATTTAAAGTACCCCAAAATAAATTAATTTCGCATTTATTAAAAAATTTATTTTAAAGTAAAAAATGGCGTTTTGGCTCTTCCCAGAGCTGGGAAACTTTAACCCCTCCTCAAATGAAATTCAGATGTAAACTTTCAAAACGCCGATAAACGTGTCTTTTTTTTGTCTTCTCTATCAAAAATAAGCCGGACTTTGTAATTTTGGAAAAAATTTGATTTTGTTGTACAGTGTTATTAATTCTCAAAAAAAAAAAAAACCTCAACATGTAATATGAAAAGATTGAAATAATTTTAATTACAAATAAAAAAATGTCATCAATATGTATTTTTCTATAGCATTTTTAGTGTGATTTATATTTTTATTTAAAAAATATTTTGTTTTTGTAAATTAAAAAACCGTTTCAGTATAAAAAATATCTATTGTGCATTTTAGTTATTAGTTTTAGTTGAAATTTTGATAAATAAAACATAAATTACATTATTATTTCTAAAAAAATATCTGTTTCTTATCAGTGACTACTTAAAAAATTTTAAGAATTTTCTTCGTTGTTTGGTTTGTTTAAAAATATTTTCGTTGTTCAAATTAAAAGAATTTATAGCTGTAACATTTCTTATTCTTAATTTTTAAAAAATAAACAAAACTAAAATTAAATTTAAATAATAAAAAAATTAAATTAAGCAAAAAAAAAAAAATAACAAAAATAAAAAAGTAATAATAATAATAATAAATGTTCATAAAGTGAATTGTACTTTAAAATAGTTTCTCTTTTTTGTTCGTTTTTTTCATTTCTTTAAAATAACAATGTTTAAAAAAAAAGAATAAATATAACATATATTTTAAAATTTACAGGAATTAAACAATAAAGACTCTGTATGGTGTTTATAAAAAAAAAATAATGATTCGCAAATTAATTTGTTTATGCTAAATAAAAAAACAAAAAATTAAATCAAACAACTTCAAGTTGTAAACATTAGAACTGTATGTGATTCTGTTATAGTACATTTTTCTAAAGAGATCTATCTACACATGACTCCATGGTTTGTTTATAAATATTTTGAAAATTGTTTTTCTTGTGAATTTTATATAAGATGATAAGTTCCATATTTCATGCTGACATTGAATTATGTATTTAATTTCAGAAGTGAAACTTAAGAGTAGTCAGTAAATAAATTCAAGATTATACATATACAAAATGTTGAGTTTAAAACTCCATATCATGTTTTATTTATACATATTTATTTTTAATATAAAAAAAAAGTATATTTAACATAAAAATATTTGCTGCCATTAAACATTTCCCGTTAAAGAAGAAGAAAATGTTATGATTTTAATTTTTTTTAATTAAAATTGTTCCATTGTATTTTAGAAGTTTTAATTTGTGCATTCAAAATTTTCTTCTCATCTCAAATAGTCGAATGCATTTCAAATTATCATTCAATAACAAAAGATTTCGTTTGAATTTCAAAATTGTCCAATTATATTTCAGAAAATAAATTGATTTCAAATTTATTGTATATATTTTATAAATATTTTATAAATACCTACATATGTATGTATTTTATAAATATTAAATAATCGAAATCATTTGAAATTCTCATTAAACAACAAAAGATTACATTTGAATTAAAAAAAATTAGTTTCACTTATTGTATGTATTTTATAAATACATCTGGACTTTTCTGAAATAAATTAGGTAACTAAATATATCTACATACATAAATATATTTTGGTATTTTTGAAACATAATTGAAATATTTTCTAAACTCATTTAGAAAATATTAAAATACAAATGCCAAATTTTGAAGCACACATAAAAGAGTCTGAAATACAATTGGACAATCTGGGTAACTCTTTAGCTACAAAAAAAAAATATATATATATATTCAAGCTCTAGTGAGTAATACTTTGGTCAAATACTTAAAAATTTTGCATGCATAATTTTGGTATTCATTTTTAATAAATTAATTTTACTTAAGAGAATCTTATTTTCCAAATGTCTGCTGTTTTAAGTTCAACGTTGACTCAGGTTAAAGTTATTTAAAAATAAACAGCTGTTATTGCAGAATATTGTGCTCGTAATAAACGATTTGAAAAAAAAAATTCAACTGAATTTTAAAATTAACACTTAATATTTATTTAATATATGAAGCAAAGCTATTTTAACAAACATAAAACGGCTTTAAAAATCAAGTGCCCCACATACAGTCCTAATGTTTATTTAATAATTTAATGATGGTCTCCTTAGATATGAAACGTTTTTAAATTAGTTCTTCAGAAACAAAAAAGTAAAATAAAAATGACTTCAATATGAATTAATTAAACAAAACAAAAGGAGTCAGTCAGTATTAATGGGTATAAACTGAAAAAAATTATAATGAAATAATGGAATTAAAAACAAAAATTTAATAAAAAATATGTATATGTATATATGTATAAAAGAAAATAAAATACTGAATCAGAGTCAGAATAAAAATGAAACCTTATAAGAGATAAAAACACGTTCCTTCACTTTTGTTTATAACTAAAATTTACGTTTTTTTTTGTTCCGTTGGGGGCTCCATTTGTGCTTTTGTGTTATGCGGTTGAAATAGTTGGATGAGCTTATATATATATTTTTTTTTTTGTAAACAACCAGAACCTCTTGTTGTCGTCGTTTAATTAAAATCAAATCACATCACAATTCAACAACAGAATTGATTTCAAGCGTATTTCGAAATAAAAAAAAAAATATATTGAATTTTGTGGATTCCTTGGTGTAGGTTGGTTGGTTGTTTTCAGTGGATGATGTCGACGGTGGTGATGAAGGAAGAGCAATTTTATTTAGTTATTGTAGAAAAACCAGCTGCCATATGATGTTCAAGAAGTCATAGTTTTAAAATTTTTCCATTTTAACATAATTTTAAATATATATTATTTTAGAAATCACATACGCACAAACACTAATTCATTTATAGGAATCCGCGAGTGCATTTCTTAAGAAGAAAAATAAATATTGTATTTAGTTGAATACTGTTTTCGAGTATCTTTTATAGCTTTTTTTTCGTTTGTTTCTTTTGTAAAAATTATTTAATATCTTCAAGTTCATAATAGAACTTCATTATCGTTGTCAGCAGCTTCTGCATCATCACATGATGATGATGCTGATAATAGTGTTTATCATCAACATCATCGCGGTATAGTTGTAATTGTTGTTGTTGTTGTAGTTGTGATTATTATCTTTTACATTCTTTTATTCAGAGAAGTGTAAAAGAAATATATGTGTATTTTTTGCCATTGTCTGCGAAAATTTTTTCCAATAATTACATTTGGTTGTCTGCAAAGACGGAAGCATAAAGTAAAACATTATTTAAATAGTATAGTTGCTATTTTTTTTTTTTTTTTATAAAAACATAAAATTTTTACAGTGGTTTAGTTGCAATATTTTTGAAAAATACAATATTAAATACTTTATTAATTAATAATACCTTTAAAAAAGCTGATATGAATGGAAAAATCGTAAAAATTTCTATTGAATGAATAAATGAATAAAGTTTTACAGGTTGTATATGCCAGTTATTTGTGTAAATTTTCATTAGCTGTAATAATTTTTTATGACACTTAAAAAATGTTTGTGGTTTTTGCACAAACCGCAACTTTCAAAATTGTCATCAAATTCCCGTTACAATAAAGCACTAGGTTCGCATCTTTACTTTGGTGTTCAGTAAAATGAGAGTGAATTTAAAAAGGTCTTCCAAATAGAAAAAAAAAACTCACAAAAAACGTCGACTGTTAAATGCACAAACAAAAACAATGTTTGAAAATACGAAGAAAGCCAATTTTATTCTACACTAATGTGCAGAGGGTGTTAAGATTGTCATGCTATGTATTTATAATAATTAGAAAAGTAAATTTGGACCCCATAAAATATTTATATTATTGAATCGTATAACAAACAGAATTGATATAGCAATGTCCGTCTGTCCGTCTGTGAAAATATCGATTACTCCCTCAATAGGCCACCTGGGTTACTAATTTTTAGTGAAAATTATTCATTGACATCCTGAGCATGTTGCTATTTAAAATCATCAAAATCGGTTTAGTAGGCCCCGAAATTTTAATTAAAATTTAAAAAATATGATTTATCTATGTTGTTCTTGTTGTTGTTGTTAATCTAAATTTTGTAATTTGTGTATGATAGCTGTAATTGTTGTTGTGTTATGGTCGTTGTATTTGCAGCATTTGCTTCATGAGTGTGTATGTATCATTATACGGGTCATATTAGTTTAGGCCAGTATTGACACACTTTGTTTCAATGTTATCCCGAAATAAATACAAGAAATCGCCAATATGAAAGAAAAATTATATTAAAAGTGTAAATTTTTTTAAGTGTTATTTATAAAAAAAAAATAAAATAAATATTTACAGATTTTGATACAAACAAGGAAGAGTTTTAAATTCGTCTGTGCCAAATCTTTCGAAACCCTCCACCCGTGCTCTCAACACAACATTATAACCAAGGATGTCTGCACTAAGAGACAAAAAAAAGTTTTTACAATCATGTTTAAAATTAATAAGATAATTAATAACATTTTTAGCTATTTTCGAGCTTTTTAAATTGAAGGCAATTATTAAATGCAATGAACATAAATGTAAACGCAAACAATTACTTTGTTGTTTTTTTTTTTTTTTTTTTGATGTGTAAACATCTATACGCACAGGGGAGTAAACTTCTATTTCACAATCCAATCACAAAAACAGCGTAACATGTAACGCGTAAGACAAAAGCGGAGTGACTTATGATTTTATTGGTGAAAAAATTATGAAAAATAAAAAATGAAAAAAAAAATAAAAAATAAAAAAATTTAAAAATTAAAAATTAAAAATAAAAAATAAAAAATTAAAAATTAAAAACTAAAAATTAAAAATTAAAAATTAAAAATTAAAAATTAAAATTTTAAAAATTAAAAATTAAAAATTAAAA
Organism: Cordilura impudica; assembly: GCA_963682025.1. Taxonomy (NCBI): domain Eukaryota; kingdom Metazoa; phylum Arthropoda; class Insecta; order Diptera; family Scathophagidae; genus Cordilura; species Cordilura impudica. The sequence continues at coordinate 83,049,565 of OY821520.1, forward strand.
ACTAAAAATTAAAAATTAAAAATTAAAAATTAAAAATTAAAAATTAAAAATTGAAAATTAAAAATTAAAAATTAAAAATTAAAAATTAAAAATTAAAAATTAAAAATTAAAAATTAAAAATTAAAAATTAAAAATTAAAAATTAAAAATTAAAAATTAAAAATTAAAAATTAAAAATTAAAAATTAAAAATTAAAAATTAAAAATTAAAAATTAAAAATTAAAAATTAAAAATTAAAAATTAAAAATTAAAAATTAAAAATTAAAAATTAAAAATTAAAAATTAAAAATTAAAAATTAAAAATTAAAAATTAAAAATTAAAAATTAAAAATTAAAAATTAAAAATTAAAAATTAAAAATTAAAAATTAAAAATTAAAAATTAAAAATTAAAAATTAAAAATTAAAAATTAAAAATTAAAAATTAAAAATTAAAAATTAAAAATTAAAAATTAAAAATTAAAAATTAAAAATTAAAAATTAAAAATTAAAAATTAAAAATTAAAAATTAAAAATTAAAAATTAAAAATTAAAAATTAAAAATTAAAAATTAAAAATTAAAAATTAAAAATTAAAAATTAAAAATTAAAAATTAAAAATTAAAAATTAAAAATAAAAAATTTAAAATGAAAATAAAAAAAATAAAAAATTAAAAATAAAAAAAATGAAAAATAAAAAGTTAAAAATAAAAAATGAAAAACAAAAATATAAAAATTAAAAATAAAAAATTAAGAATGCAAAATAAAAAATGAGAAATAAAAAATTAAAAATAAAAAATGAAAAATAAAAAATGAAAAAAGAATAATAAAAAATTAAAAACGAAAAATGAAAAATAAAAAATAAAAAATGAAAAATGAAAAAACGAAAAATTAAAAATGAAAAACGAAAAATTAAAAATTAACCGGTTGAAATAATAAACAATAATAAATATCTTTATAAATATAAGCAGAGCCCCAGTAGTTGATTGCTATAAGTGATACATAGATGATGCTTTCTGTTTGACTTTAAAAAAGTGCCATAAAAAAATCTTTAATCAGTAGATGTTTACACATCTCCCCTGTGATCGGACTCACATGATTTTTTTTCTTACGGATGCATACACGCATGCATTTTTTGCTTGTTGATGCTTTTTTTGTACATGTCAGCCAAAAACAAAAAGCAAACAAAAATGTGTATGTGTTGATATATATCTACAGTATATATACGTTTAATCATTTTTCGCTATTTTTATATCAAACTGCTGCAGATTATGCTGAATATTTTAAGCCTTAGTTGTTATTGTGGACAGGAAAACGTTTTCAACAGACAGCCATACAGACAAACAGACAGACAAACATACAGACAACATGAAGTGGTCAAGACGGAATTGGAATACTGTTAATTTAAGATTTTGAGGATGTATTCAAAATTCTGAAATTTGAAAACCGCTTTAATCAATCGGGCCTACAAAGTATATTTTCACTGTAACACCGTGTATTTCATAATTCGATTTTTATTTAAATATACAAAATAACAGAAATAAAATATTATTGCATTTTAAAATTTTTTTCAATAACCAATCAAGTAAATTTAACAGAACATCTGATAGCTAAATAAATGGATGGATAAGTCATTACCAGGGCTGCGACTTTCATGCAAATGCATGTTTATAGTCAATAACTCAAATAAATTTTGAACAAATACTTTTAAGCATCAAAGAATTTGCAACAATATGACATCGATTTGTTATTGCATATTTTGATGTTTTGTGATTTTTAATGAAAATTTGTTCACACTTTATTATTTCACATACATATGTTTTAAGAATTTAAGAAATTATAAATTTTGTATCAACAATTTATTTAAATGATTTCACACCTTGTAATTTATAATTAATTTATTTTTATATTTTTAAAATTCTTTTTCTGTATATTTTAATAGATATTGTATATTTTGTCTGAATTTTATTGATTTTGCTTTTTAATAAATATAAAGAGTGCACCCGAAATAAATAGTGCATACTTTTAAGCTTATAAAAATTTGTACTTAAAAAAAAAATGGATACAGTTAATTTTTTTACACTTGTAATTATTGTCAAAATCCTCGTGCTAAATATTAGCTTCATTGCTTTATTAGTTTTTCAACAATGGACATTTAACAAATGGTACGCGAAATTATAATTAAAATTTTTACCGAATACCCATGCCGTCCTTATAAAACCATTGTTAGATAAGCAGGAGAATCCCAAAATATTTTTTACGGATTATACAAATTACAAGGAGCTGATTATCAAAAGAAAATCTGGCTGTGGTAGAAAAAGTGGATTTTTAGACCGTAACAAAGCTGAAGAAGTAGTAAGCATTTTTCCAAGAAACCGAATATTTCTGGAAGAAAAGTGGCCAAATGGCAAATTGTTGTGAGACTTCCGTAAAAAATAGTTAAAAAGGCTGGCTGAAGACTTACAAAGTACAAAAAGTCCCGGATAGAAATTTCAAAAAAATTTCATTCAAAAAGGAGAAAATTATCCAAAATTTTGTGTGTTGTGTTATGCATGATGAAACGTACGTTCTGGCTGACTTTTTACAGCTGCCTGGTCAGGAATTATATGTTGCAAATGCAGGAGAGAATATTCCAAAAGACTTTCGAGTTAAAAATAAATCAAAAGTTCCAAACAACCCATTAGTACTTCTGGTCAAAAAAGTCATACATTCATTAACAAAGGTTCGATAAATACAGATGTGTACATAAAAGAGTGCCTTCAGAAACGATTTCTATGATTTTGAAGAACGCACAATGCATCCTTATTCTTTTGGCCCGACCTCGCCACTTGACATTGTAGTAAAAAGACTATTGAGTGGTACCAAGCAAATGGGGTTATGATTGTTCTAAAGGAAGCTAATCTTACAAATTGACCGGAACTTCGACCGATTGAAAAATATTGGGCTTCAGTTAAAAAGCATCTCAAGTTGACTAAAGGATCAACTTGAACTGAGAAAGAATTCGGAAAAAAGTGGGCAGCTTCTACTAAAAAAGGTACCATTTTATCCCTTATTAAAACTTAAATTTAATATTTTTTAATACAAAAATATAAAAGATATAATTTATATATTAATACGTGAAGGTAAATTTTTAGTTCCCTTTTCAAGCAATATGCGGGCACGGAGGAGTGTGAAAATTGGCATAGTTATAGTTCATATGGAGGAGAAGCTGAGAATGATAAAATTTATGTTTAATCTGTCTGGAAAATACATTTAATTAAATAAAATTAAATATTTATAATAATTCTTTACAGCCTGTTAATGCGAATAATTTAAATTATATATCAGACGCTCTGTGTTAAATTGTGAATTGCTAAAATTGATTAACATACCTTTAGGCTCATTTAAATATTCATAAATTTTTTATATACATATATAGATTAAAAAAACATTGGAAGACAAAAATTTAATAAAAAAAAATAATATTTCCTAGAATATGCACTCGAATTACGACAAATGTGTGCACCATTTATTTCGCGCGCACCCCTTAAATTTTAAAAATACAAATTTTCAAGTGCATATTTTCCGTTTATAGTGCGTGTTTAAAGTACATATTTTCGAATTTTTAGTACATGAAAGTCGCAGCCCTGGTCATTATGAATATAAAAGTGCTACAGGAATTTTGAGAATATCTAGTTTTTTTTTTCGTTAAAACCTTTACAAAAGAAATCGAATTTTGTTTTCGATTTATATTGTCTGTTGATGCAATCAAACCACTGTATTTGTTTCCTACAATAAAATGCGTACAATTTAAATCGAGCTCAGCAAAAACGATATAAATATATCGCAGACGGCTACAAGTAACAACAAAAAGTTGTTTCTTATACAAAATAAACTCTATACATTAAAAAATTGGCACTAAAAATTTCATTACGCAAGAACTTCCAATTTGCGGCAGTACAAAAAAGGTATGAAACATGCGAGTAGGAACGTAACGTACGGTAAAGTTAAAAGTTTCCTGAAGAGGGGACAAAAGTAATTATAATAAACTACATACATACGAGTATGTACTCGTACTCGTACATACATATATGCATGAATAAAAACCGGGCCATTACAAGTCAATATTTTAACTTAAACTGTAAATGTTTTGGATGGTGAAGCAAGTAACTCACGCGTTTTCATGTGCAAAAACTAAAAACAAAAATAAATAAATAAACTTGAAGTAGAACATCATTTGTAATGCACAGCAAAAACAAATTAAGAAATTTATAGTTGATACCATCGGTAGGTACATACATATATACATATATACATATGTATGTATATCGTGGATTCAAAGATAAATAGAAAGTGTATCTAGAAGACATGAGTAGGTTTTGCAAAAGTTAAAAATGAAAATGTATTCATAGGTGGTAAACGCGGCATGTGGTAGGCTTCCGGTAAGGTATAGGGTAATAAATGTTTTTTTAATGTTTATCGGAAAACCATAATATCTTTTTTTTAGCGAGAAGAAATAAATCTTTAATTAATACATAAATTAAAATGTTGCACTCGAAGGTAAAAATAATAAAAACATCATTCCCTAGTCAAATATAGGTTGCACATATTTTTACTCGTGAAAAAAAATTTTATGTTGAAGTTATCATCAACAGACAATGGTCTATAGGAAGAACAAGGTATAATATTTGCCTATAGTTTAGTTTTAAACGCTGACATATTCTTTTTTTTTGCACAAAGAGATTACAATTTCAATTTCGGGAAAAATTTACATACAAAACCATTTTTTTAAGTACTAAATAGTACTGACAAAAAAATGTTCTTAATAAAAAATACTAAAAATATAACCATTATTAAAACTCGAACTGAAAATTTAACTTTTCCTTTAAGAGAAAATAAAAAAGTACCTAATTTGCAAAAGAGTACTAATAAATAATATCTTTCTTCTAAAGAAAAATTCTTTGTGCAATAATGTATAAAATATAATACTATTTATTATATCTGAAAAAACTACTAAAAGATGTAAATTAAAAATGAGTATTATTTCAAAATTGTTAAAAATTGTACTTAATGTAATATTTTTTTTAGTACCAAAAGTTCCTTTTTTCTTAATATTTCACTACTTTTTCAAAAGACGAAAGAGTTATTTTATAAAAGAAAGAAAAGAATAAAAGATAAAAATAAATGTATAGAAGTGGAATAGAAAAGTATAAGAAGTGGTATTAAAAAAAAAAAAAATGAGTACTTTTTAAAGTACTATTGTACTTAAAGTGGAACGAAAAAGTAAAAAAGTAGTATCTTAAAAAAAAAAATTTAACTTTTTTAAAATAGTAGGTACAAAAAAAAGTTTTCTCTCATAAAAATAATATTTAAAATTTTTCGTACAGCTAAAATTTGTACTGAACGTGGAACAAAAATAGTATTATTTCTTCCAAATGTATTTTATTACTTTTTTTTATAAGCGGTACTAAAATAAATATTCTTTAATAAAATGTTTTAATAAAGGGTACGAAAAACGTTACTAAATGTTGAAATGATAAAGTATAAAAAGCAGTATTGTTTCTAAAAAAAACTATTTTAGTACATTTAAAAAAGCACTGAAAGAAATGTTCTTTTATAACAATAATAGTTTAAATAAAGTGTTCGAAAAATTGTAAAACTTTTATGAAAATGTTTTACAATTTGCATATTTTCTATAAAAATAGTATTTAGTATTTCATTAAAATAATATTTAAAATAAAGTATTTCAATAATTGTACTAAAAGTGGAATGAAAAAGTAAAAAAGTTGTAGGTATTATTTATTTAAAAGGTATTTTAGTACTAAAATAAATGTTCTTTCACAAAAAAAAAAAAATATTTAAATTATATGTACGAAAAATTGTACTTAAATTGAAAAGTATTTCAGTACTTTTTTTTACAATGAGTACTAAATGAATATTTAAAAATAATATTTAAAAATAAGGTACGAATAAATGTCCTACAAGTGTTATGAAAACATATGGGGGTTTCATGTCAAGTGCACCAACTTTTGAAACCGATGTCTTCCGATCAGGATGAAATTTACACCAAGGTTAGTCCTATTGGATAGTAGTTTAAACATTATTTTTCAACAAGATCGGTCCCGATCTCTCTGAGTTAGAGGGGATCAAAATTTGACATTTTGGCCAAACAGGTGTTTTTCTCATCCATTTAACTTATTACCTATTGTTCTTAGAAAGTTTTCTCCCAAATAGTTTAGATAGCTATTTCTTCAATATTTCGGGAAAAAATACTTTAAAAAAAATTTTTTTTAGACTTTTTTTTTTTGCCTTTTTTTCAAAAAGGGCATTTTTTTTTTCATAAGAAAGCTTAGGATTTTTCCTTTAAGAGCTTTTTGGTCGCTTAGTGGGATGGAAGTGGGATATCTATCAAAATAAATGTTTTGTAACTCAAGACAACGGTTTTTCAATTTTTCACAAATGCACTATTTTGAATTTTTTCCTATTTGTGTGTGTAAAACCTTACAAATAAAACTTATACTGAGAAACTAGACAAATTAACCTCTCCGAAAGTACCTTTATAACATAACAGAAGAGAATGGTTCTCTGTAACCTAAAAGAGTTATTTGCAACATTTCAATCTGAACACGAGGATGTTAAAATTGGCTTCACGAAATTTACCCAAATGAGGCCAAAACATTGCGTTTTGGCAGGAAGCAGCGGAACTCACACAGTATGCGTTTGCATTTACCATGAAAATGTTAAACTGATGTTGAAGGACATCAACTTAAAATATTTAACAGATGCTGCGGCAAACACGATTACTGCGATTGCCTTACATTGACTATGTGTCCTAATGCAACAACTTCTTGCCACTTAGGTGAATGTACCAATTGCCCGAAAATCACATTCATCAAAGAAAATTTAATCAACTCTTTAGATCGATAATATATAGAGGAGATCAAATTTGATTCTTGGATTCAGACTGACAGATGCACATTGAAAACAATCATTTTAAATGTGGATGATTTTGTGGAAGAAATGTGTACAGGATTGCTAAACTTGAGAACCCATGACTTTTTAGTCAAAGAGCAATGGTCATTCTTCAAGGATTTGAAGATATATTTGAAGTCTGGTGAATTCGTTATTTCATATGATTTCGCAGAAAACTATAAATATGTTATTTACTAAATGAAAGATAAAAATCAAATCGGACGATTTAAAATATGATACCGTTGCAGTTTATGAATACCAGAAAATAATACTAAAATATCAAAAATCTAAATTTACAGTAAAGAAGGTATACTAAGTTTCGGACGGAGCTCGTCAACATTTTAAAAACAAAAGTAGCTTCGCAAATCTTATGGATTATGAAAAAGATTTTGGAATGCCAGCTGAGTGGCATTTTCATCCTACTGCTCATGGTAAAGGAGCATGTGACGGTATTGGAGCAAACCTTAAGAGAAATGCAGCGAAGTATAGCCTCCAGTGCTCTCATCAAGATCGCATCTTAGATGCGACTGCTTTATTCCATTGGGCAAAGAATTATTGTAAAGAAACTAAAATAATTTTTAGTAGCAAAGAGGATCATCAGGAAACATTGAAAACACTGAAGATCAGATTCGATGCTGCGGTAACAATCGATGGCACCGCTCAATACCATGCTTTTATACCGCTTGTCAATTGAAGACTCAAGTTGAAAAAGTTTTCTACCTCTATTCACTGCGATTTCTTTCCAAAGCCAACAAATAAACCAGCACCAAAATCAACAGCTGAACCTATTAACGCCAAGAAAGGATTGACAAAAAAACGCAGTAAATAAAGGCGACAAAAAAGCTGGATGAAAGGCTGGGTATTTAAAAATTTACAAGACTTAAATACTTCATAAATTAACTATAAAAATAGTTATGATATAAATGAATCCAATCTAATTAAGATTAAATTTTATTAAATTATTTATCTTTTTATTTTTAATATTATTATTATTATTATATATTAATTTAATTATTATTACAAATAAATAAAAAATAATAATTTTTCAACATTTCTATAGAAAAAAAGTGATTTTTTTCCTGAGGTTAACATATTCTGGGTATTACAGTATCGAGGGTATGAAATTTTAGTTAGGTATGTTACATACCTTCGGAAAGGTTAATTTGTCTAGTTTCTCAGTATAAGTTTTATTTGTAAGGTTTTACACACACAAAAAGGAAAAAATTCAAAATAGTGCATTTGTGAAAAATTGAAAAACCGTTGTCTTGAGTTACAAAACATTTATTTTGATAGATATCCCACTCCCATCCCACTAAGCGACCAAAAAGCTCTTAAAGGAAAAATCCTAAGCTTTCTTATGAAAAAAAAATGCCCTTTTTGAAAAAAAAGGCAAAAAATGCTTTGATTTAGCAAAAATAAAGTGTAAAAAAATTTTTTTTTTTGTATTTTTCCCGAAATATTGAAGAAATAGCTATCTAAACTATTTGGGAGAATATTTTCTAAGAACAATAGGTAATAAGTTACATGGATGAGAAAAACACTTGTTTGGCCAAAATGTCAATTTTGATCCCCTCTAACTCAGAGAGATCTGGACCGATCTTGTTGAAAAATTGTGTTTAAACTACTATCCAATAGGACTAACCTTGGTGCAAATTTCATCCCGATCGGAAGACATCGGTTTCAAAAGTTGGTGCACTTGGCACGAAACCCCCATATGTATAAAAATTTGAACAATTTAAAAAAGGTATATTAGTACAATATTTTAAATAAACTGTACAAAAAATTGTACTAAAAGTGGAATGAAAAAGTATAAGTAGTATTATTCCTTTACAAATAATTTTAGAATTTTTTACACGAGTCCTAAAAGACGTATTCATTCATAAAAATAATATTTTCAGTAAAGGCTTGGAAAAGTTGTACTAAAAGTTGTAAAAATAGTGCTAAGGAATATATATCTTTCATAAAATTAATATTATTTTAAATAAAATGTACGAAAAGTTGTTCTAAAAGCGTAATAAAAGGTATAAAAAGTATATATTCAAAAAGTAGTTTTGTATTTTTTTAACACGAGCACTAAAAGACGTATTTTTTCACAAAAATAATATTTTACACAAAGTATACGTAGCTGATTATATAAATAAATACCGAAAGAAGTATTCTTTTGAAAAAAAAGATAATTTTATATAAAGTGTACGAAAATTAGTAAGCAACCCTTTCTAAAATTAATATTTTAAAGTTTACTTTTTCCTACTAAAAGTGGAACGAAAAAGTATATAAATTTAATTTTTTTAAAAGTCTTTTAGTACTTTTATAAAAATAGTACTAAAACCGGTTTCTTTCATAAAAATTAAATTTTAAATGAAGTGTAGAATCGTTTTTAGATTATTTTATAGCTCAATAAATGATTTATAGTTTCTGATAACAGATGCCAAACGGGAAATCCCAAAAACCGGAATTTTTCATGATTAATTTTTTTCAGGGCTCCCTTGATTGCGCAATTTTAAAATAATATTTTTTATATTTCTAATTTTTTAATGAAAAAGAATCGTTTACACTACTCCCTTCATTTTTTTTTCTTCAAATATTCAAATATTTAATCTGATTTTGGTGATAATTTGATAATATGATTCTTATAAAACAGAATTGAAAATACTAGCAGATTCAAGCCCTCGAAATTTTATTTTTTCATTAAATAAAGACCCTAAAAGTATGCTAATCAATTATAGCCAATTCACAAATCAACACAAAAAACAAACTCATTTTTATTACAAACACATTTACAAATTTACTAAACACACACATGGCATTGTATTTTTATGTATGTGTTAGTAGCAACTTTAAATGCAATTTACTTAAAATAAAGGAAAAAATTTAAAAATCTGTAAAACTGCAAAACGGCTAATAAGAAATACCTTTCAAATAATATACGTTTGGTCAAAATCGGGATAAAACGGTAGAACAAAACATCGGTCACAAGAAATCGCCTAGCCTATTATTATTATAAATTTATCTCATGATAAAATTGACATAGGAGATTAAAAAAATAAAATCAAATTAAAGGACCAACATGCAAAAGAAATTTAAATTTTCAGGAGGGCCAACATGAAATTTATTTTTACTTATTTTTTACTTTTGTTATGTTTTTCTTTATTATTTTGTACATAAACTATCAAAAATTAATGACTTTTGAGAACTAGCGGATTTCGTCGAACCTTATTTCGTCCTAGCCTACATTAATAAATAAAAAGATTTTGTATGGATTTAAAATATACAAATATATTTTCGGTATGACATTCGTAATATATGGTCTCCAGATTATCTTTATATTAAGTACTTTCTGTGTATGGGAATATCAACCCTATGGTCCGATCTTACACATTTTTGGCTTGAATTTGGAAATTTATATCATAACTTATGAGCACACTTAGAACATATAAAGTCTCAAAACTCTCTATGCTATAGTAGCAATCCAGATATGTTATGATAAATATTTACTTCGTAGGGGAGGTGTCACGCTCACTAATGTCAAATGGTCCAAAATATAAAAAAAACCAACCTTTGGTGTAAATCCGATATAAAGCCGATAACTCTTATGGTTCCAAACATCATTTGCCGCTAACAAATTCACCAAAGGTTTTATAAGATAATAAATTAAAACAAGTGAGAAAATTATAGTCGGTCTAGACCGACTAAGCTTATACCCTATACCATGGTTTTGAGATCCTATCTCTGCGGTCCAATTAATTGGATATAAAAAATAAACATAAACCAAATTTGAGTGGCATTGTTAATAATTTTTTTGGCTGCAGATATGAAAAAGTTCATGTCGGATGCTATATTTATATGGGGACTAGGTTGAGAAATGGATCAATCCTGACCATATTTGGTAAAGTCACTTATATTTTGAAAAAATATATACAAACTAAATTTGAGAAAAATCTGTGCAATATTTTTGTTTTTTTGATAGATTTAAGTGAAAATCGGGAAGCAGCTTTATATGGGGGCTATGACAAAGAATTACCATATGGGGTTTATTTTTGGACAAATGATAAATAGATGTAATAAACATACACAAACCCAATTTGACCGAGATCTATATGGTAATTTGGATCTTATGGTAATTTAAGTCGAGTTCATAGGGGTCATTTGTTTGGGGACTAGGTCTGAACATGGACCGAATTTCACCATTTTCAATAGCATTCATCCTATGGCCGATAAAAGCCGATATACCAAATTTCATTAAAATATATTCATATTTGCGAGCTGTAATTTGATTACAAGGTTTACATGGACACACAGACGGACGGACATCGCTAAATAGACTCAGGAAGTGATTCTGAGTCGATCGGTCTAATAAAAGATGGGTCTAGGTCAAATATTTCTGGTAGTTAGAAATAGCAGCACAAAGTCATTATACCCAAACCACAAAATTTATATTGAAGATCGGGAAGTAGATTTATATGGGGGCAATGACTAAGAATTGTCATACAGGGTTTATTTTTGGACTACAGATTAATGGGTGTAATGAACACACACAAAGCTAAACTTATATAATAATTTGAATCTTAGGTCATTTGTATGGGGACTAGGTCTGAACATGCACCGATTTCCACCAAATTCAACTGCATTTGTTTTATTGACATCGCTACATCGATTCAGAAAGTTATTGAGTCGATCGGTATAACAGAATATCGATCTTGTTCAAATATTTTTGATGTTTACAAACTGCAGCACAAACTAATTATACCCTGACCATATAGTGGGTATAGAGTATAAAAAACAATCACATCATTTAACATATAAACGGAATGTTTAAATTTTAAATATAGTAGAACATTGAAACACATGTCAAAATTACTGGCAATTTCATGTATCATGTCTTTCCATTCGCAATCCAAGATCTCAAGTATGGAATTAAATCATTCGTTGTTTTTCCTGTTTTATATAAAATTTTTTTTGACGGCATTTACGCTTAAAAATTAATTTTAAAAATACTTGACTTTTTGGCATATGGTTACGTTAATGACAACACAAGTTGCTGTAAGTAAGCGAAGGAAGAATACAAGCAATCAATATCAACTTTTGAAGTTGGCTCTATGGTCGTGTAACCATGTTAACAATATTATTTAAATTCTTGTGCTACATTTGTACAAATTGTATGTAAGAATGTTAAACAAAAAATCACTGTTTTTATATTTTTAATTAATGTCGTTTTTCATTTCAATAATAGATAAGTAATTTATATGTTACGTGTATACAAATGATATTATGCAAATGGGTAAAATTAGCAACAATTTTTTTCGAATTTCTGGGTGTGAGTTCTTAGATTGCTTAAATGGTTGTTATATAGGTTTGTTCTTGGAATACCTAAATAAATATATTATAAATATAATATAAAATTACCATATTATGGTTGTTGGAGGACGCAGTTTTATGAAAAATCTGTTAGGAAGAGGTTCAATATACAGAAGAGCCTCGATTAGAATCGTTTTTGTAGATTCTAATTTTTATATGTACTTTAAAATTCGGGTTTAAAAAATGCATGAAAAGCTTTTTAATTTTTCAGGACAAATTTAGTCCGGTACGTACCATTTTACAAAGAATAGCTAGAAATACATAAATATTTGTGAAAACTTAATTCGATTTGCATAACTTTTAATTGCATTATCTTTTTCTAGTGCAATTAAACGCCAAATGCGAGGCTCAAAACCGCTCATGAGTGAGTAGAAGCATTTGCATTTTTTACCAGAACTTATTGTAGGAATAGAATAACGACGTCACGCTCAGCGGTTTACTCTGTGATAGAAACTGCAACTTATAAGACACATAACAACATATCACAAATGTAGGCAACTCCGGTGAGACTGTGTTAGAGAAAAATTGCGAGCATAATAGAAATTCTGTTCTCGAAATAAAATCAAATCTATCTTACGACCAGTGCTGCCAGTTTGGGGATTTTTGCTCTAGATTTCGATTTTTTCTAGTTAGGGAATTTTAATGGGGTTTAAAAATGTTTTATTATTTTGATAGGTTTAAAAAAAAGATAATAATAATATAATTTTACTATAATAATATAATTTTACACAAAAGTACCTTTCAGTGCAACAGTAGCAATCAGCTGTTTTCCGTCAATTATTAAGAATTGTGAAATTAAAATTGAAAACAACCATGTTTGCAACTGAAAAATAACTTCTAATTTTTTAAGCTTATTACATTTTGTTTATGCTTACCTCTCCTGTCAAAATTCCGTTCAGAAAGAACGAAAAATTTGATATTCCTGCTCGAAGCCTGGGTTGGCTAACTTAATTTACGTCAAAAAAAAGTAGTAAAAACAATACTACTTTTTTTAAAAAGCTGCAGACTAACAACAGAAATTTTTAGACAGAAAAATTTCTTAAGCATTTCTGAAGCGTTTTTTTATATGAAGTTTTTGATTCCTTAGCATACAGCTCTTAAACGTGATAAAAAAGCAGAGTACATTTTTAACTGAAATGTTTTGGCAGGATCAAATAAATATGTTATGGATTAATTCATTTTAAAAATTTTAACTTTCCAGAAATAAAAACGCACAAAGTTCGCTGTAAGAAATGTATAAAAAATGGAAATAAACATTTTTCAGAATTCTTAATTTATTTTAATTTAAATTTTTTTTAGAGATTTAAATTTCAAAATCACTTAATGAAGTTTTTTAAATTTTTTCGACTGAAAAAATATACAGATTTCAGAATTCTGAATTTATTTTAATTTAAATTTTTTTTTAGAGATTTAAATTTCAAAATCACTTAATCAATGAAGTTTTTTACATTTTTTCGACTGGAAAAATATACACAGCTGTTCAAAATAATAACACAAAAATGTTTGTGTTCACAATTTACTCTTTTAAATAAAATTTCTTAAGACTTGTGATTATTTGTGAAATTTTTTATTGATGATTTGTGACATATTGCAATTTTTGGAAATAACGCTTTTCTGATAATTTTGTAAAATTAGTAATAATTAGTAGTAATTCCATTTGACGTTGTTAAATTATGGGTAAAAATAAGAGCTCTACTCTCGTTGAAAGGGATATGATTTCGCATTGCTTCCAAAATGCTGGATCAATTGCTGAAGTGGTGAAAATATTATCATTATCGCGAGGAAAGGTTGTCAACGCTATCAAACATTATAAACATATTAATAGGCAAGTCTATTTCTTGTGACCGATATAAAAATTGTAGTTAATAACCGATTTTAACCAAACTTACCTCATTTGAAAGGTATTCCTTTGGAGATGTCCACCAGATTTACAAATTTGTACCGTCTGGAACATTTTTTTTTTTGAGTAATGCTCATTTAAATTTGCTACTAACACATACATAAAACACATACTGTATGTGTTTATTATATATATCAAAAGACCTGTGTTGAATTGTGAATTGGCTAAAAATTGATTAGCATACTTTTAGGCTTTTTATTAAATGAAAAAATAAAATTTCCTAGAATTTGATAATTTGCAATGACATAAACAACGCAAATCGACATAGGCTTATGGCCAGCATGATTAAAATTTACCCATTCCTTACATAAACTCTGATTAGATCGGAACATATCAATAAAATATCGGCAAGTACCGTAAGAAGGCTTCTGACTGAAAATCTTATGGCCGCATAGCGAGAAAAATACCAAATGTGTCAAAGAATAATATTCAGCAGCGCTTGCGGTTTGCAAAAACCAACCTCCAATAATCCATATTTTTGAAGATTAGTAATGTGGAGACACGAAGCAAAGTTCAACGTTTTCGAAAACGACAGCAAATCCTACGTGCTACGACCACTTAACAAGTGTTTAGACCCAAATTATAGAAAAAAAAAAACCGTAAAGCACGGAGGGTCGTCAGTAATGGTGTGGGGATGTTTTACCTCGTCCGGGGTTGGTCCATTTGTTAAAATCGATGGGAAAATGCACACGGGATCGTAAAACAGGCAGTTGCGGCCAGCAAACCTACAAATAAAAATGCACTCTGGAATGTCATTCAGGCAGAGTGGAATAATATTACTTCTAAGCGATTTAGCTAAAACAATGCCAAACAGATGTGCGAAGTAATCCTCCAAAACGGGTACTCAACAAAATACTAAAAAATTAAAGTGTACTTCAAGTAGACTTTATCAACAATTTTGTATGAAAAACATACAATAAAGTCTACTTGAAGTACACTTTAATTTTTTTTGGCATACGGCCCTAAATTTTCAAAATAGTTTGAATTATTTATTTATTTATTTATTTATTAATTACATAATATAATTATTGCAACTAATATACAGGAGTGCTAGCAACAGTGGCTTTCGACTCGAAATTAAAATATAAACTTAAATTTGTTTTTGTAGACTATTTTCCGATATGAATTTATAAATTAATTTTATATTATTAAGACATATATTTTTTAAGAGATCTGATGGTATATTTGAACCAAATATTGTGCTCCTGGAAGAGCTGTAGGTGATGCATTCGTCTAAGATATGGATGGCGTTAAGGTCTGTGTTGCAGGTAGAACAAATTGGAGCTGAGGATTTTTCAATTAGATGTTTGTGAGAGAATTTGCAGTGCCCAATACGGAGGCGAACGATTGTATTGGCTTCTCTTCGGGTGCAGTTTTTTGGGTATATAGGCCTGATACCTAGAGGATTCATATTTTTGTAGTTGTGCTGATAGGTGTCCCACTTGTGGGCGTTTGACATCTTCAAATAGGATGTTATGTAGTTAGTTAAGTCACTTAATTCCCAAGTGGGGTATTTTAACAATGGTCTACGTTTAGCCTCTTCGGCTGCGAAATCGGCGAGTTCATTACCAAGTATGCCAACGTGGGATGGTACCCACATTATTTTAATTTTGTTTGAAAATTGGATGCAAAGATTTCGGATTTCATTTATTAGTGGAGAGTCGTAGGAGGAGTTTTTGACAGCGAGAATTGAAGATAGACTGTCGGTGCAGATGATGTATTTCGATTCCGTATTAACTGCAAATGAAATAGCGGCAAGTATTGCAAATGCCTCTGCTGTAAAATTAGAACAATATTTCTCTAAAAAGCCAGTGTTAATGGTGTTACCATCTACGTCTACTGCTGCAAAAGTTGTGAAATTACTACATTTAGATCCATCTGTGAATAGTAACTTCCAGTTGTATTCCAGAAGGTCATCAGTTAAGTTTCTGAAGATTTGTTTATAAACTTGTGGTGGAGTTGTTGTTTTTGGTAGGTTGCTCATTGACAATATAAAGATTGATTTATCCAGAAGCCATGGGGGCTGGGATGGATAGTTAATTTCTATTGGTCGCGTATCTAATCCGATTGAACGAGCGAGCTTTAAACATCTGATTATAGTGGATTCCAGCCTAGGGGTTCGAGTATTGTTGTTAGTTTTTTTGACTTCCTGGGATAGTAGTTTATTTCGACATATTAAAAGCTTTGGGACTAGTTTGGATGTTAGATACGAAGTACGATTTTCTATAGATGGCATACCAGCTTCCGCCAATATATTGGTTATAGGACTTGTACGGAAGGCACCGATGCTGAGTCGAACTGCTGCATTGTATGGACCTTGGATTAATTTTATATATGAGGGGGCGCACCATCCATATATTGGTAGTGCGTAGTCAATTTTGGATAGTATAATTGCCCGGGTTATATTTATCATTGTTGAAATATGAATCCTAAAGTTTTTCGAAGTGAGGTACTTAATAATGTTTAGTCTCGAATTTAAGTTTTTTCTCAACATTAAACAGTGTTCTTTAAATGTGAAACTTTTATCAAAGATGATCCCGAGGATACGTAATTTGTCAACCCGTTTTATTTTTATATTGTTGTATTCAACGTCAATAGTGTTGCAATTGTGTTTTTTACAAATGTGGAGCAGGCTACATTTATCGATAGATAATTTTGCTCCAGATGTTAAGCCCCAATCCATAATTTTTTTTAAAATTGTAGAGAATATCTCTTTAACCTTATTGTTGTCTCGGATTTTTGTGAAAATTACGGCATCGTCGGCATACATGGCGTGTTCAATCTGTTTTTCACTGGATAGTATCTGACTAAATTGGTTAAAGGCAACGATAAATAGGACAACGGAGAGAGGAGAGCCTTGGGGAATTCCGTTATGTAGAGGTAGGGTGGAAGAAAATTGACCATTGATCTGTGTTTTGATTTTTCTGTTGGTTAAAAAACTCTTGATAACAGAATACATGTTTTTACCAATTTTCCAGTCGGTGAGTTGTTGTAGGATTACATGAGCGCCAATCTTATCGAAAGCTTTTTCAAAATCAGTGGAAAGTAGGCTAATGTGATTTCTAGTTGATAGTGCTTTTGATATATAGTGCTGAAGATATAGGAGGACGTCATCTGTACCTTGTTTTTTCATAAAAGCAACCTGGTTGGGGGTGACGAAGTTATTGACCTTCAAGAACCACATTAATCGCCTGGCTACTATTTTTTCTAAGATTTTACTGATACATGGTAAGAGTGAAATGGGTCTGAAACCAGATACTGTGTGGTGATCTTTGTTGGGTTTTGGGATTGGGATGACCACAGCAGTTTTCCAATCTTGTGGAAAAACATTGGATGAGAAAATGTTATTGTATACTCCGAGCAGTAGTTTTTTAGTAGGGATGGAGAGATTTTTCAACATAGAGTATGAGATACGGTCTTGACCTGGAGTTTTGCCCTTTGCTGAACTTAGAGCGTTTTCGAGTTCTATAAAGTTGATTGGGTTTTCAATTTTACTGGCATATTTGTTAACGGTTTGGGGATTGTAGATATAATTTGCGTAAATAAGTTTATTTTGTTGAAAGATTGTAGAGAAGTATTTGGTTTCAGATTGTTCTGACCAATGTTTTGTAAAGCAGTTAGCTATATCAGTGGGGGTTGAAAGAATAGTATCACCTGATGTTAGGTGACTTATGTTATTTGCACAATATCCAGTAGTTAATCGTTTAATATCGTTCCAGATTCGTTGGGGAGACGAGCCGGGGTTGATATTAGATGTGAAATTTTGAAGACATACTGCTTTACTTATTTTGACTGCTCTCCTAAATATGGAATTATGTTTTTTGTATAAAATCAAATTAGAGTCGCTTCTTACACGTTTGTAGTTATGCCAAAGTTTTTGTTTGTGTTTCCGTAATGATTCTAAATTTGAATTCCACCATACTACACGCGGGATATATGGTTTATCTTTGGTTTGGGGTATACTGACGTTTGCTGCTGCTCTAATGCATTTTATAAGCGACGCTGCGTTTTGATTGATGTTTGAGGCAGTCTTGATTTTACCAATATTTTCGTCGCACTTATTTTGGTACAGGCTCCAGTTAGCATAATCAGTTTTGTATTTTGGTTTAAACTTTGATAAATTATGGGAAACACTGGTTTTGATTATAATTAAAATTGGGTAATGGTCGCTGCCATGGAGGTTAGGGAGGGTTTTCCATGTACAGATAGGTGCAAGTAGGGTAGAGCAGATCGATACATCGACGTTGGAGAAGGTGTTGTGAGTGGAGAAATGGGTTGGGGTCCCATCGTTAAGGATGATTAAGTCCTCATTTATTATAAAGTTTTCAAGGATTTTTCCTCTTGTGTTGGATTTTGAAGAGCCCCAAAGTGAACTCCAAGAGTTGAAGTCCCCGGTCATTAAAAAAGGGGTGTTGATGTTGCTAATGATTGATGTTAAGTCGTTTACTGAGATGTGTTGGTTGGGGTGGATATATGTACATACTACAGTGAATTTTGTAGGAGTGTCTATTTGAACAGCAATAGAGGCAGTTACGTGGTCTGTATATATTAATTTGTGTGGTATTGTCTTTTTAACAAGGATACCGATTCCCTGTTTAGAGGTTGTGTTGCAGGCTAAGTTGTGAAAGAAGCCATTGTATTGGCTAGGATGAATTATGTTATGATGGTTAAAAGGTATATGAGTCTCTTGTATGGATATAATATCTGGATTGTGATCTTTTAATATTAGTTGTAGTTCGTGGTAGTTGTTAATAAAACCATTAATGTTCCACTGTAAAATTTTAAGATCCATAGTGAAGAAAATAGTGTGTAAATTATTCTTCGTCAACAAACATTATATCATGTTCATTGTAAGAATCGTTGCGTGTACGTGTTGTTGCTGTTTTAGGCAAAGAGATGTTTTTGTTTTGTGTTAAGTTAAGTGTCTCTAATTTTTTGTCTGTATTGACTGTTTTAGATATGCTAGACAGGGATTTTGTCATTGCGCGGGTTAAAATAGTATTGTGTTGATTACTGTTTGTTGTTGTTTTTTGTGTTGTTTTTTCTTTTTTAGTGATAATTTTTTTTGGAGTAACAATAGAATTGTCACTGTTGTTTGCTGTTGTTTCTATCTCGTTGTATTGTTGGGGAGGTATTGTTTTTGTAACAGTGGAATTGCCACTGTTGTTTGTTGTTGTTACTGTTTCGTTGTTTTGTTGAGGAGGCGTTGTTTTTGTATTAGATGGCATGTTATTTATTTCTTCGATGTTATTTTTTTGGGTTACAGTGTTAATGCTAGTTGAATTGATGTTGGTTATAGGTTTGTTGTTGTTTGTTATGTTGGAAAACGATTGTACTAACGGTTGTGTTTGTAGTTGGGATTGATACTTTTCTTTAGCAACTTTAAGTGAACATTTCTCTTTAGTTTTGATTTTAAGTATTTCTTTTTGCTGCTTAAATACTTTACAGACACGAGATGAGGAAGGGTGTTCTTCTGAACAGTTAATACAAAATGTACGTGTACACTTATCTGGATTGTGTGGTGGTAGAGAACAGTTATCGCATAAAGGATCGTTTTTGCACCATTTTTTTGTGTGACCGAGCATTTGACAGGTTTTACACCGCATGGGATTAGGAAAGTAAGGTCTGACATTAACTTTATGCCATGAAATCTCTAATTTTTCTGGGGTAGAATATCTGTCGAAAGTTAAGAGTAGAACGCCAGAGGGAACTTGTTTGTTTTCGGTATTTGTCTTTTGAAACTTGTAAACCTCCACTACGCCTTGGGAATTCAATTCTCTTACAATTTCGGATTCAGGTAGGTTGTTTAGATAAGGAGCGTATATTGTGCCTTTGGAATGGTTCAAGTTTGAGTGGAACTCGGATTTGATTTTGCAGATACCAGCTAGTTCTTTTGCTGCTATTATTTTATCGGCGTTTGTTTTATTTCCAATAAGTAGTAGAAGATTGCCATCTCTGAGTTCGGATACCGAAATTATTTCTGAGCAGATAAGTTTTAACGATCGATGGACAGAAAAGCAAGAATATTGCTGTAGGTTTTTATCACCAATAGCAGAGATAACAACGTATTTGGGATCATTTTTTTGAATAGCTGGGAGTTCAGGAAAAGCTTCATATAAGTTTTGATTTGCACGTCTTTTTTTTGAACGAGGGGGGATTTCCGCTAATATCGAATAGCGGTTGTCCCCCAAGTTGGGCGGACCCGGCATTACCACAAACTGGTGTTGGTTTTAGAAAGTATCACTATCAACCGAAAAGTTTTTTAAAGCACTGTAGGAAAATAAAAATATATTTGAATAGTATATGAAAACAAAAAAACTGACTATCAGAGAGACTAATAAGATCAACCGCACGTCGCAAAGGTTAGTCGGAGACTAGTTTGAATTAAAAATAAAACAAATTTTAGCAATTTCTTTTCAGGTAACCTAATTATATGCCCACACGAAGTATAAGACTGAAATTTGCCTTGTACAAAAAAAGTATTTACAAAGAATAATTTTTAAGTTTTTGTTATTTAACTTAAAAAAAAAGTATTTACAAAGAATAATTTTTTAAGTTTTTGTTAAACTTTAAGAAGTTGTTTTTGTTAAAATATTTATTAAAACTGTTTTATTTTTAAAAAGTATTGCTGTATAAATGGCTTAATTATATGTGCACAAGTGTACGTATGGTGACTAAATTGAATATAATAAAAAAAAATATTCTCAGTTTATATATTAATAGAGGTTTTTTGTTGAAAACCGCCCTTATCTAGGATTTTCAAAAATTTTTTTGCGGGAACAAAAAACCCTTTTAACACTACTCACGACGGTACAGCTTGGCGGATTTTATATTTCAAACAGGGTTGTCATATAGCAATTTTTCGCCAAAACCTGGTAATTTTCAAACAGGTTTGACGTCCAAATTTTTATTTGGCGTAATGGCAACATTTTTTTTTTTGCGATTTATGTAGAATATATATTTATTTATTTATATTAATTACAATACAAAGTAAATAGAATAAATAGAATATATATATATTTTTTTAATTTTGTTGTATTGTTTCATATAGTCGCCAAAGAGGTTAAACTCATTATCTTTTTTGTTTTACAAATAATTAGATTTTGTTCTTGTATATAATTTCTAATAATAGAAAAGATAATTTTGTTAATGTAAGAGAAATGTGGAAACAATTTGGACAGCGTAAGATGGAGTGGACACTTTCGAACAACATGACTTATTCATCGTCAACATCCTTCTGTCTATTATGTTTTTATACCCTATACCACTATGTAGTTTGGGTATAATGACTTTGTGCTGCTGTTTGCAACTACCAAAAGTATTTGACCTATACCCATCTTTGTAATCAAACTACAGGTCGCAAATATGAATATAGTTTGATGAAATTTGGTATATAAGTTTTTATCGGCCATGGATGAACGCTATTGAAATTAGTGAAATTCGGTGCATGTTCAGACCCAGACAAACGACCCCTATGAAATCGACATAAATTGCCATAAGATCTAAATTATCATACAGATCTTTGTAAAATTGGGTTTGTATGTGTTTATTACATCAATTAATCGGTAGTCCAAAAACACATATAGAGCTGCTTCCCGATCTTCACTTAAGCCTATCAAAAAACAATATTACACAGATTGGTCTCAAGTTTGGTTTGTATATATTTTTGCAAAATTTAAGTGATTTACCAAATATGGTCAGGATCGGTCCATTTTTCGACGTAGTCTCCTTATAAATATAGCATCCCATATGAACTTTTTCATATCAGCAGCCAAAAAAAAAATTAATAACAATGCCACTCAAATTTGGGTTATGCTTATTTTCTATATCCAATTAGTTGGACCGAAGAGATAGGGTCTCTAAACCATGCTATAGGGTACTGTATAGTCGGGCTAGACCGACTATAATTTTCTTACTTGTTATATATTTTTTGGCATGTTTTAATGAGTTCTATGTCTATAGCGACGATATTAATATTGGTCTATTGTTAAAGCGAATAAACTAAACAGTAAACGAAAAATACTTTTGTATGATATTCTATAAAAATAACAAGAAAATTATAGTCGGTCTAGACCGACTATACGATACCCTATACCATGCGTTTAGAAACCCTATCTCTTAGACCCAACTAACTGGACATAGAAAATAAGCAAAAACCAAATTTGAGTGGGATTTTTATTATTTTTTTTGGCTGCAGGTATAAAAAAGTTCATATCGGATGCTATATCTATAAAGGGACTAGGTCCAAAAATGGACCGATCCTGATCATGTTTGGTAAAGTCTCTTGTATTTTGCAAAAATATGTACAAACAAAATTTGAGAAGAATCAGTGCAATATTTTTGTTTTTTAATAGATTTAACTGAAGATCGGGAAGCAGCTCTATATGGGGTCAAAGGGATCATTTTTGGACTACCCATTAGTGGATGTAATGAACGCATACAAACCCAATTTGAGTAAGATCTATATGACAATTTGGGTCTTAAGGCAATTTATGTCGATTTCATATGGGTAATTTGTATGGGGGCTAGGTCTGAACATGGACCGATTCTCACCAATTTCAATAGCGTTCATCCCATGGCCGATGAAAGCTTATATACCAAATTTCATCAAAATATATTCAGATTTGCGACCTGCAGTTTGATTACAAGCTTTACATGGACACACAGACGGACGGACGGACGGACGGACGGACGGACATTGTTAAATCAACTCAGAAAGTGATTCTGATTCGATCGGTATAATTAAAGATGGGTCTAGGTCAAATATTTTTGGTTGTTACAAACAGCAGCACAAAGTCATTATATCCAAACCACATAGTGGTATAGGGTATAAAAATATTAAAGTTTCTTGCTGTCGCACAGTCGCCAAAAAGAAAAAAAATACTAAACTGAAACGGTGACATAAAAAAGTATAGAAAAATCAATCCTGAGCAAAAACTTATGATACTACACTTTTTTATAATTTAAAAATTACCATGTTTTAAAATTATAGATTAGTTGAAACCAATTTTATAAGCTCCATTGCTCATGTAGAGTATCTTTAAGATCACATATAGTTGTTCTCCAGAAACACAGTAACCGTTCTGTAAACAAAACACCATTTTTCGTAAAAACATATTTTGGTGATCATAGCTTGATTATTTTTTTAAAATTATTTCTAAAAATTTCTAAAAAACAAAGTAAATATACGGCATGTCGTTATTATGTTTCAACACTTTCCCAAACTTTTCTACGGGTAAATTGATAAAGATGTCAAACTAGCAGCTGTTAGAATAAATCAGCTGATTTATATTTGCATAAAAAATTTAAAATTAAAAGAGTTTCTAGAATCTTTTTAGGAAGGTTTATGGTTTTTGACATATTTTAAGTAGTCTTACCTTATAGTCGAAACTATTTTTTGCTCTACTATTAAAGTGAAAATACTTTTTTATGAAATTCTATAGAAATGTATTAAATTTTCTTGGGGTGGCATAAACTAAACTAAAAAAGAATGAAAAAGTCAATCCTGGACAAAAACTTAATATAATTCTATACTTTTTTTTATCAAGAATTACCATCTTTTATAAATATAGGTTAGTTGACCACCAACTATAGATGCTCCATTGAATTACCTTTATAGTCAAAACTATTTTTGGCTCTATTGTTAAATCGAATAAATTAACAGTACGAGTACACAGAATTTACTTTTTTTTTATGAAATTCTATAAAAATATATTTAGTTTTCTTGCTGTGGCATATTCGACATAAAAAAATGCGAAACTGAAACGTCGGCATAAAAAAAAATCAATCATGAGCAAAAACTTAATATAATTTTTAACTTTTTTATTCTTTAAAAATTAACATCTTTTAAAATTATAGGTTAGTTCAAACCAATTACATACGCCCCATTGAATTACCGAAATCATGTTGCTTTGCAAGTGGAGTATCCTAGCACAGTACAACACATGATTTTGTGACTCAATTCCGACAATTGCACCTGAAAGTAGCCCCAAAAATAAGAACTTCTCCATCATTCGTTTTGTCAAGTTGGCTGCCATTATAATTTAATGGCCATACGAATTTTTTTGCTCAAGGTGGATTTTTATCACTTTTTGTATATTTTAACACGGTTATAACTCGGCAACCGTACGGAATATCTCTTTTATGTCTGAAATAAAGTTGATATTGAATAGGAGAAAAAAAAACGGAACAAACCTACCCGAAAAAAAGTGCATCTAGTGGCTTAAAAATTGCAAAATGCCCATTTTCTCCTCATTTTTCCCCATTTTCACCTTTTTTGCTAAATAACTGGATTACAAATCCACATATATGCTGTTTTTTTTTTCTTTATAAATTTTATTTTGCATGAAAATAAAAATTCCGATTCATATTACACCTATTCTTACACAGAAAATATGTGATTTTTATTTGTTATGTATGCATGGAAACAAAATTTAGAACATTTTCAATTATTGTCAATATCCATCATCGTTGAAGTTGACGCTTGTGGTTATGATGATATTGTTTTCTTCGTAGGTTGTTCATATTCATGGTCTGAGTCTGCATCATCATCCGAGTTAGACATAATATTCAAGGGCATGTTTTCTTCAGTGCGTCCACCAATTTCAGTGTCATCTTCATTTTCGGTACTTCCATCTTCAAACTGCATAATTTTAGAACTCCACCAACAAACTTACGCAAGCAATGCATCTAATTTTTTGCCTTTGAATCGCTTTTACATTGGCATGGTCACCTGGTGGAACCTGTCTCCTTGTTCGTCCGATTCCTGAGGTAATTGTGCCAAAAAAGTATCAAGGTGGAAATGCATGAAATGTAATTTTAACGTCATGGATGCATTTTTCAAAATAATACAGCAACTAGTCCACTCGTGTCTGTATGTCATCTCGCTGTACACGGTTCTTTCCTAAAACTCCTTCGAAATTATAATGGCAGCCAACTTGACAAAACTAATGATGCAGAAGTTCCTATTTTTTGCGCTACTTTCAATTGCAATCAATGAGCTGAAAAATGTTGTACTATGTTAAGAACTAAGTATGTTGATTGCCAGAAACATAGTAAACATTCACAGCCGAATTCATAACCAATATTTAGTAGTCTCTTAGCGAGTGTGTTATTTATAATGCACTTGTTAAATTCATTCTAAAGAACTTTCAAACACTTGCTAAACATGAGATGAAATGCCAACCTATTTGCATAAAAATAAATGTCCTCACAAAATTCAGAGTTGATAATTTAACTTTTAGTTGACAGAATAAAATTGGTTATGAATAAACTCTGTGCTAAATTACTGATTGGCTTAATCGGTATTCTAGTAAGCAGCTCGTTGTGTGCGATGTATATGCGGCTGCTAAAAGTTGGTTATGAATTCGGCTGTCAGTAAATAAAACACCTCGTTTTGTAAACATAAAATATTATATTTTTAAATAAAAACTAAAAAAAAAATTATTTTCGCTATTTTCGCGAATGTTTTTAAAAATTATTTATAAAAATTTCTAAAAAAAAAAAGATTTGTTTTTGGCCATGTTTGGCATCGCAACCTCTTATCGAATTGTATGGAAATATGCGGCATGTCATTAACATGACATGTTTCAACACTAATGCCTGGTGTTCACTATGTCACTTTCAATGTCAACTGTTGTCAATTACTGTCAGATGAATGAAAACGGGTTGTACGTCTTGTCATTTGCAACCCCCTGGTAACATTTGACATCTAAAATGAAATGAATGTTAGTGTATAAGATGTAATGCCAACGTAATTAATAGAAAATTGCGAGATGTCAGTTGAGGTAATTGTCTGTTGTCAATTTTCTTCAGGTGAATTGATAGAGATGCCAAATTATCAACTGTTAGAATAAATGAGCTGTTTATATCAGCTGTTAGAATAAATCAGCTGTTTATATATTTGTATAATAAATTTTAAATTCAAAACAATTGTTTTAAATTTTTTCTTATTTAAAGGGATTTTTTTTTTTGCCTATAAAAATTTTTTTGGTATTAATTTTGTAAAAAATAAAAAAGCAGAAAACAATCAAAAGTCATTTAATTTGTTTTTTTTTTTTTAGTTAGAAAATATTTTTTAGCGTTCCCGTATTTTAAACTTTTACTATACTTTAAATATCAATTAATAATTTAATGTCTTTTTTGGCACAAAGAAAATAGTCTTTGGCGCAAGTCGTTTAAGTCGTTTATGAGATCCAATAAAAAATCTAAGAAATTAAATAAACAAAATTTGTAAGAAATAATTTATGAAGGCTAGTAATGTTTAAAATGCAATTAAAAGAATTTCCTGAAAGTATTTTCTTTTTCAAAAAATTGCAACAAAGCTGTAAGAAAAGCAATAAAAAATTGAATAACAATTTTTTTTTTGTAAAAACATTGTTAAATTGTATTTAACACATGTTAACAATACGAATGAGTTAAAAATGTTCAACGTTTTTTTTATGGTTTTTCAACATAAAGAATATTGTGTACATTATACATGTGTGTTTGAGTGTATGTAGTTAATAATGTATGTAGTATACTATTCGTATAATCTTTGCAAGGGCAATTTAGGTTGTTAAATATGATGTTATTGTTAAGTAGTTATTTTTGTTGCTGTTGTATGTATCTTTCACAATATTTATTGTTGTTGGTGGAATGCGGTATGAGTACTCGCGTCAGTAACAATTACCTGAGACAGACTGGTTAGTTGGGTAGGAAGGTTGGTTGGTTGTTTGATTATGTTTAGGTCGGTAAAATACTTTATAATTTGGGTTGGGTTTAGCTACAACATTTCTACAGCAAACTATACAACACCAACAATAATACTAACAATTTACTAACGTACTTGTATAGTAAAGTTGTATGTAAGTATGTATGTAGGTAAAGAAAATTATATAAGTATGTATAAAAAAACAATATGATTTGTAAGTAAATCCTACATGTGGCATTCTTAAAACAACAAACACATGTGAAGATATGTATCATATGTATCATTGTTTCAACATAGACATATAAGAATATCGCATTATGAACTAGTTTGTTTAGATTGAAAAAAGAAAGACAATATGAATGTCAAATAACTCGATCGATCTTTCAATCATATGTAAGAATGTAGTAAAAGTAGAGTTGCCAGCAGATGATTCAAAAAAAAATTTTTTATAATCCTGATTATGGATTGCGTACGCAAAAATTTTACCACAAATAAATCGCAATAACTTTTAAATGAAATAACTGATTTTAATAACAATTACAACTTATTTTTACAAATGTTATTTAAATAATATTAATAGGCTAGCCGATTTCTTGTGACTGATAATTTGTTCTACCGTTTTATCCCGATTTTGACCAAACGTACATTATTTGAAAGGTATTTCTTTTTAGCCGATTTAGATATTTTTAAATTTTTTCCTTTATTTTCAGTAAATTGCATTTAAAGTTGCTACTAACACATACATCAAATTCTACTTATGCTATCCCAGTATGCATTGAAATATTATTTCCGATTTTGGAGAAAAGTTAAGTTCTCAAATTGATGTCCAATGTAAATCTCAACTTGAGTTTAACAATTTTTCTCCTTGTTTGCTTTCAACTTGACATGACTTAACATTTTTTCCAATCTTTGAGAAATATTTTAACTCTCAATTGGATATCCAACACTCTTCTCTACTTGAGACCAAACATTTTTTCAACTTGAATACGATTTGTGTTAAGTTTGAGATATTATTTATATATGTCATAAATAATAAATTAAATTAAAAAATGCCAAAAAAAAGTACAAATAATTAATTGATATATTTTTAATTATTTCTACTTATTGACGAATTTTTTAATTTAAATTCTTATTTATGACATATTTAATATTAATATTCATAAAATGTACAAATAATTAATTCATTTATTTTTTATTTATTTAACTTTAAAAAATATTAACATGTACATAATAATGTTAAATATGTAATGAAATTAAATTGAAACATTAAAAATAAGTACACTGTTCTCATTTCTAAAATTAGTATAATTATTTTAATATGACAATTCCGTACCTTTGATACCGATTGGAGAAATTTCATTGCTATCAAGTTGAGAATCACAAATTTCTCAATTTGATAACTAAGAAAATCACCATATAAAAAATGTGCCTTTTAAGTTGAGAAGACTATAATCGGACTATTGAGGCGCATTTGAGAATTATCGTCGGAGATTTGAGAAATGTATTTGATCTCAAATGCACCTCAAGTTGATAGCAAACAAAAATGTTTATTGGGATGTGTGTGATTATTAAAATTTGATTAAATTGATTAAAATTTTTAAAAAAGTTTCTGGTATGGCAAGCAATATGCATTTGCGGCAAATGAAGCGTAATTTGTTACAACCGGGCTCCATAAATACCGAAATTTATGTAAATGAGTCTTTGCAAAGAAGTCTACTTCCTTTCCGATTTGACATCCTGTCACGACGGTAAGAAAGCTCTTAAGTGGTACAATAACGTGGAGACAAATCCTACAAACTGTCTAGAGCTTAGGCCAGTTGAGTGATCTTAGATTCTTGTGAAATGGGAGTTGAAGAAAACAAAAAAAGTGTTCAGAAATGTGTACGATTTTAAACGGACATGGGTTACCTTTTCCCAAAGAGGGACACAAACCACTATAAAATCCATAATGGAACGGTTTCCGGAAAAGGTCCATAAGTTCATAAGTAGTGATTAGAACAGTTACTATACAAATTAATTTTTTTTTTTAACTTTTTTAAAACTATGCTCAATGGTTTCCTTCTTATTACATATTATGTATGTTAAGATTTTGTCGATTTCACTCTTGATTATTTTGCAAAATTCAGAGATTTTCAGGATAACTTCCATAAGCACTTTTATAGTAATTTCAGTTATCCCTTTGTTAGACACAGCCCATTTTCGAGCAAAAAGTGTGGTATTGTTGGCGACTTATTTTGTGTTCTTCGTCAGAGCCCAATATCTTTCTATGGGCCTTAGTTCTGTGCAGTTGGTTGGGATTCCCATTTCTTGTCACAACATTTAAATTTTTTTGTACCTCATACCGCAAATCGCTATTAATCGTACCCGTTGTTACATACGAAATGGTAGTATGAGACAAAATTAAAACTCAAAAGGTCTACGGACATTCCCTCTAGTATCGGCAACGTAAAAATTCACTGTTGATAGCTGTGAAAATCACCAATCATACTTGTTGATGAAATTACAAGGGCGGTCCCAGAACAACCCGACCTGATGTATAGATGGCGGCAGATGTTAGAAAAAAAAAATTACTTTGGTAAAAACTGACAACCCAATAAAACATGTTATTAGTTTCAAGGCGCCACGTTGTTTAGCACTTTTTTTTTTGAGCCAACAAAAGAAAACGATCTCAGTGAATTTGTAAACATGGAAGATATGGACACCATTATATAATTCAGTACTTTTATTTGAAAGGTCTCAGTGCAACCAATATTAAAGCGGAGTGGATACTACTCTGGGGGAGTCTGCTCCTTAGTTTACGACTATAAGATATTCGGTGGCAGTGTTTAAACGATGCCGTACGTGCTGCCAAGACTATCAACTGAGGTGGCCACGCCAGAAACAGTTAAGAAAATACACAAAATGGTATTGGATAATCGTCCGCTGCAGGTGCGTGAGATAGCTGAAATGATTTTAAAAGTGCTGTACATCGCATATTGACCGAAAATTTGAAGATGTGAAGGCTGTCCGCAAGATGAGTGCCGCTATGTGGTCAGGGTATAATGACTTTGTGCTGTTGTTTGTAACTACCAAAAATATTTGACCTAGGCCCTTTTATTATACGATCGACTCAGAATCACTTTCTGAGTCGATTTAGTGATGTCCGTCCATCCGTCTGTGTGTCCATGTAAACCTTGTAATCAGACTACAGGTCGCAAATGTGAAATTAGGTGAAATTTGTCATGTAAGCTTCTATCAGCCATAGCATGAACGCTATTGAAATTTGGGAAAATCGGTGCATGTTCAGATTATCATATAGATCTCGGTCAAATTGGGTTTGTGTGTGTTTATTATACCCATTAATCAGTAGTCCAAAAATAAACCCTATAGGACAATTCTCAGTCATAGCCCATATAAAGCTGCTTCCCGATCTTCAATTAAATCTATCAATAAACAAAAATATTGCACAGATTTTTCTGAAATTTGGTTTGTATATGTTTTGCAAAAAATAAGTGACCTTACCAAATATGGGCAGGATCGGTCATTTTTCAACCTAGTCCACATATAAATGTAGCATCCGATATGAACTTTTTCATATTCAAAGGAAAAAAATTAATAACAATGCCACTTAAGTTTAGTTTATAGTTATTTTCTATATCCAATTAATTGGGACTAAGAGATAGGGTCTCTAAACGCATGGTGTAGGGTATCGTATAGTCGGCCTAGACTGTCTATAATTTTCTTGTTTTTATTGATTTTTTTCAAAAAGGCAAGTATTATGCCAACTTATTGCAGCGTTTAAGTGATGAAATTAAGAGAAAAAGGGCCGCATTTGCCGAAAAACAAAGTATATTTTCATCAAGACAGCAGTTCACACATCAACTATTGCGATGGCCAAAAGCCGTGAATTAAAATTCGAATTGCTTCATCACGCCCTTATTCTCCAGATTTTGCTCCCTCGGATTAATTTCTATTTCCAAAATAGCTCGGTGGTTAAAGATTTTTCAACAATGAAGGTGTGGACTCTGCAATTTTGATGGCTATTTTAAGGAGCCAGACAGTTCTTACTATAAACCGGGTATCGAAGCTATTGAAAGTGCATCGAACTAAAAGGAGATTATGTTGAGAAATAAAGAAAAATGTTCACAATTTTGGTGTGTTTTCTTTGTTAGGTCGGGTTGTTCAGGGACCGCCCTCGTACGGTCAGTTTTTTTAGCATGTTCTTTTGATTCGATATTCTTCTTGAAGTTACGAGCCGGCACCTATTGTACTTTATACGATTTGAGTACTACCTGCTTTTCTTAACAAAAACTGCGAATAATAAATTTTTTGAGCTGCTTTTCTCCCCGAAATATTCCGAAATATTCGATTTTTAATTCTTTTAGTGTTACAAAATGCGAGTTTTATTAAACTCAGTTTAACTAAACTAATTTTCAGTTAATTTCCAACTGTGATAAAATAATAAATAATAAGAATAATTTTTCTGTGATATTTTTTATTATTTTAAAATTTTTTATTTCAAATTTGTGTTTTATGTCGTGCTGTATACTTCGTATTAAAACAGATTTACATTTAATGTGAAAACTGACTAAAGATTAAATATTCAATAAAATAAAAACCCTGAAGGTGGTGGAAAAATCCAACCGAAACATTGGATAAAAAATTAAATAACAATTTTTTATTTACATTAAAAATAAATGGCGTTAATAGCCTGCACTTAGAAATTCCTAATGAAATAATTAAAAAAGGTCGATCAAAAATTATCTTTAAAACTATATTTAACTGACATCTCAAAATCAGCTCAAAAACCATAGCTGATGCTATGGATTTCTTTTTGTTTCGAAAATAAATAAATTCCTAACTTGGTTAAAATAAAATCATGGATTAAAGTTTTTTTTATATAATTTATTAAGTCTTCTGTTTCTTGAAAATCTAAGAGGCTTTTTCTCATTTTCCGTCCTTTGCTTTAGACATAATCAACCAGTTTAAGTTATTTTTAATAATAGCATGAATTAAAAGCGAGAATGCCTGATTGATGGCAACACTGTTCATTTGAACACATGTTAAAAAAAAAACATGAGTTCAGGTATGTAGCAATTGATCTTTTTTTTTTTTTTTGAATATTTGTTTTCCATTTTATCATATAAAATGTTTACTATTTATTCCAGAAATACAATTACGAAACGCAAAAGAGTTCAAAAGTTAATGTAAATGTTTAGAAATTGTTTTCATAAGAAATAATAAAAATGGTTAAAGTAAAATCACAAAAGAAATGCTATTAACTCATTTGCAGCTCTAAGAAATGAAGATTGTCTGTGTTGGTTGGCTGTTGGCATATTGCGCTAATTACTTTCGAAATTAGCGCCAGTTATAAAACGGCACTAAAATACACACTATGTGAGTAGAGTAAACCACATAATATTCAACATTTAGAATAAACGTATGAAAGTATACAAAATTATGTTTAAAATACAAACAACATGGAAACAACTTCAAGTAGTCTTTATTTGGTATATATGTATGTATATATGTGTGTATAATGCTTATTCAAGATACTTCTACTTATTATTCAAATACAGATAGATACTAGTAGATGGAAATGCACTATGGGTCAACAGTTTGAGTGTGATAATTGAAAATCAAATTTTAGAAAAAAATTGACTGCAGAAACGAAGCATGTTTTTTTAACTAATCTGGGTGCGCTGAATTCGAATCTGGCATAAAAAGTGGGCTATCACGTCTTGTTAATTTTTTATCGCATGCTGGCTGTACTGTAAACCAGTCAGTGCTGACACTACAATTTTACTATTATTAATTTGACAGAAGCCCACATTCATTCTAAATCTTCATATTAGTAGCGTTTAAGCATGTCAGGTAGATCGTGTGTTACTGATTCAAGCTTTTTTGGCTTAGTGTGGGGTGAATATTGGGCTGTAAAAAAAGGATATGCAATATCAGAATTATTAGAATATGCATACGAGTATTAACATTATTTTGGTTTTTGCTGCCAGAAACTTGGACAAACTGTGGACACCGACAATGTTTTGCAATAGTTGCAGAACTGTTTTATACAAGTGGTCAAATGGCAGGAAGATCTATTACGATTTTTCAATTCCAGTACTTTGGAGAGAGTCAAGTAAAGGGTGTGAAGTTAGCGACGAAAGTTAACTACGTTATTTAGAAATGTTAAATACTTAACAGAGACTGTTAAATTAACAGAATTTTTGTGAAGATAACTACGAAAGTTAAGTACGTTTTACAAATAAGTTGAGGGATTTAGATATATAGTGGCATTAGTAAATTATAAAAATAAATAAAAATAAATTGAATTTTACAAAAAAATAAAAGTCTAAACAAATACAACAAAATTGTTTCTACTATAATATGGGAAAACTAAATGACAAAATTTGACAAAATGGTCCGATTAGGGGCTTAGTCCTATATGGCAGTTTGTAGATTGGGACTGGTAGATTACAAAAAGACCCCAAATACGAAAATCGTTAGGAACGTTTTTCAGAAATATCGTTTAAAAAAAAACATATGAAATTTTTTTTCTACTACTATAGGGGAAAACTAAATGACAAAATTAGACGAAATGGTCCGATTAGGGGCTAAGCCCTATATGGCAGTTTGTAGATTGGGACCAGTAGTTTACAAAAAGACCCCAAATACGAAAATCGTTAGGAACGTTTTTCAGAAATATCGTTTCAAAAAAAAATATGAAATTTTTTTCTACTACTATAGGGGAAAACTAAATGACAAAATATGACGAAATGGTCCGATTAGGGGCTTAGTCCTATATGGCAGTTTGTAGATTGGGACTAACGATTTTCGTATTTGGGGGTCTACAAACTGCCATATAGGGCTAAGCCCCTAATCGGACCATTTCGTCAAATTTTGTCATTTAGTTTTCCCATATTATAGTAGAAACAATTTTGTTGTATTTGTTTAGACTTTTATCTTTTTGTAAAATTAAATTTATTTTTATTTTTTTTTATAATTTACTAATGCCACTATATATCAAAATCCCTCAACATATTTGTAAAACGTATTTAACTTTCGTAGTTATCTTTACAAAAATTCTGTTAATTTTACAGTCTCTGTTAAGTATTTAACATTTCTAAAAAACGTAGTTAACTTTCGTCGCTAACTTCACACCCTTAGTCAAGTAACCACCAAAAAGATTGTTATTTCTGTTTAACAAAAGTTGCTGGATTCAATATGAAAAATCGAAAAAATATTACTTAGGCGAATGTCCCATCGGTTTTCAAACCAGTTCAACGTCTATGCTATGATCAGTGATTCCGAAACATCTTTCACCAGCTGTGGTAGTTTGTATGTTTCCCAAAATTTCATTTGCTAAAATCCAAGAAGGCATATTTGTTGGCCCTCAGATCAGGAAGCTATCGAATGATGACAATTTTTCACAATGTTTATTGGAGAAAGAATATGCAGCCTGGAAATCTTTTAAGAGCATCGTGGAAAATTTTTTTGGAAACAATAAGAGTGAAAACTACAGACAAATTGTTGCTGAATTATTGAAAAATTATCACGAATTAGGTGCACGAATGTCACTCAAAATGCCTTTTCTTCATTCGCATTTAGATTGTTTTCCACAAACAAAAATTTAAAGAAATTATCAAGGATTTTGGGACAAAAGCATGCTGGGAGACTATTGCTGGAGTCTAATACGTGAACCCGAACCAACAAAATACAAACGACGTTCAAATAACGCCATTCACTTTTGAGAATTCATTGATTTTTAAATAAACTAATGATTTTTTAGTTAAAAAACGAATAAAAACAATTTTTTTTTTGTGTCTCGAAAACCTGACGTGATAGAGAAAAACCAATTACAGATTCGAAATCAGCCCACCAAATTACCCCAGGAAAGATATTTGGTTGCTCCAGTCCAAAACGTTGTTGGCTAGTGATATCTTAAATTTTTTTAAAAATGTTCTAATAAAAAAAAATATATATTGAGTGACAATACAATGGAAACTTTTAACAAAAGATTAAGATAAAATGGCTTAACTTCAGAAAAAATAATAAAACTTAAAAGTGTTACTTTTTATGCTGTTGACAATACATTGAAAACCTTTAATAAATAATAATTTAAAACTTTAACTCTAGAGCTAGAACCCGTGGAGAGAAGAAAACGTTAGCAGAAGCCTATACGTATCACGATAAGTTAGTGAAGCGGAGCGCCAGGAATGACAAGAGAAGATGGCATGTAAAACTTGCTAGTGATGCGCAAAAAGCATCTGAAGAACATAGGTCGAGAGATCTATACGCCTATCACAAAAAGATTACAGGTAAAAACTTTTTGAACTCCAAACCATTGAAGAACAACGACGGTGTGTTATGCACTTCCGAAGGTGAGCAACTGGAAGTATGGAGACAGCATTACTCTAGCATGCTATCCAATCCAACAATAAATCCCGTAAGAGTATGCTACTGTACTACTCACAGAGTGAGACAAGACATTTCCATAGAATTCCCCGAAATTACGGAAATAATTAATGCTGTCAATGCCTTGAAGACTAATAAAGCCCCTGGAGTAGATAACATTACCCCAGAGATGTTAAAAGCTGACTCTCGAACCACAGTGCAATTACTTCTACCTCATATTGAGAACTTTTGGCACACTTGTGATCTCGACTCACATCTAAAGGAAGGTAGCATAGTCAATATTCCTAAAAAAGGCGACCTTACCGAATGCAAAAACTGGCGAGGCATCACGGTCCTTAGCGCAGTCAACAAGGTAATTGCGCACATCATAAACAAAAGGATAGTTGATGCTGTACTCCCAGATCTCAGACAAGAACAGGCTGGCTTCCGCCCACACAAATCTTGCGTCGACCACATCAATAGTCTTCGTATAATCATCGAGCAGTCAGCGGAATGGCAATCTCCCCTCTACATGATATTTATAGATTTCGAAAAGGCGTTCGACACCCTGAGCCACCATGCAATACGGAACACGCTTGCCTGCAAAGGTGTGCTACAAAAAATTATTAGGCTAACCCAATCCTTGTATGAGAATGCCAAATGCCGAGTTCTCCACGACAACGCACTGAGCGTTGTGTTCGATAAGGATGTATACTATCTCCTCTTCTATTTAACATCGTACTTGACACCATTGTACGTAATGCTACAGCAGAGAATAGAGGTATAAGATGGGGAGTCAACTAACATCTGGAGAGCCTGGAATATGCTGATGACATATACCTCTTATCGCACAATTATCGACACGCGTCAGCTAAACTCAAATCCCTTGAGAACAAAGCTTCAAAAGCCGGTTTAAAAATAAACATAAAGAAAAGTAAGGTTATGCGCTGCAACACTCTTAACAACACAAAACTTCGAATACAGAATGTTGAGCTGGAAGAAGTTAACACATTCTGTTATCTGGGTAGCGTACTAACAAAAACAGGCGGCTGCGGTGATGATATATCCTTCCGAATATCAAAGGCTAACCAGTCATTTGGTATCTTACGACCTGTATGGAAGTCTACTGCTATCTCGAAAATAGCTAAGATCAGGAATTTAATTCCTGCGTGAAATCAGTTCTCCTCTATGCCTGCGAATCCTGGAACACGACTTCGCACGATATTAACAGGATACAGGTATTCATTAACCGCTGTCTGCGAAGAATCTTAAAAATCTTTTGGCCTAACATGATTCCCAATATCGAATTATGGGAGCAAACATACCAACGCCCAATCCACATTGAGATTCTAAATCGTAAATGGCGCTGGATTGGTCATACGCTCCGCAGACCACATGGCGACACGGCAAAGGCTGCTATAGATTGGAACCCGCATGGCAACACACGAAGAGTTGGGCGACCGTCACACACCTGGAGACGGCAACTTGAAGCTGAAATTACTCAAAGCGGCTTAAGCTGGAGTGAAATAAAAACCTTGCATCAAGAAGGACCGATTGGAGAGAATTCGTTGTGGCCCTTTGCTCCTTTTAGGAACCACAGGACATAATATAATATATACCTCTATTTTTGGTTTCAATATTCACTGTCCAATGAAATTTTTAGCCGCTCTGCACTAACTGCCTGAATGAGATCTGTCTTATTTATATAATTTCGTGTCCGTATTTTTTGATCTACAATTTCCTATAGATTTTCTATGGTATTGAGATTTGGTGATTGGGGTGGCTTTTCCAAAACACAAACTGCATTAGATTGTAGCCATAGGGGTACAACTTTGGAGGTGTGTTTTGGGGGATTGTAATGTTGGAACTTCAAGACCAGGGGCATATGGATACATTACGTCATTAAGAATTTGCTTGTATTCAATTCCAGTTAGAGTATCTTTTATTACATGAATTGGACTAATTTCTTGGACCTATTAAACTTGGACTCATCTGAAAAGAAAACAGTATTCTAATTCCGTCATGTGTTCTTTAGCAAAATTTATGCCAGGCAGACGATTTTTATCTGATATTAGTTGTTTCTTCAGAGTACGACAAAATCAACTCTTCGCAAATAGTTCGAGCACATATTTTTGATTCAGATTGTTATTGACCGCTTCAGGCAGTCATTTTGGACATTTATTAATATCTTATCTTTGATTCTTTTTACCGCCTAAATGGTGAGTCGTTACAGTATTTCTTTTTAACGATATTTCTTGATATTCAAAATTTTTTTTTGCTTAAGACTAGTAGTAAAATCATATTTTATTCTGGTTTTTAACTCTGTACAAAACTTTATTTTTGCCATTATTTTATAATAATTAATTATAAGAATAAAACATTGAAAAATACAATTGTATATAAAAACAGTTGAAAAAAAAAAACGTCAGAAACTATAAATATTTAAATATCGGTTAAGAGTTCATACATTCTCTGTCATTCCATTTTATATTTTTTGTTTTAATCAACTCTGGTGCAGGAGTTTAAAAAAAAATACTTTTTTGTGTTCTGTGTTCATCTATTTTTATTTTAATTGTATTTTTTTTACACAAATTTCTTATCTTCTTCTTTATGACTTAAGGCGAAATTAAAAAAAAAAATTGGCTATTCAGAATTATGTAAAAGTTTCCAATATATTGTCGCCTACTATATATTCCTGTAAAAAAAAGTTATCGTAACTTTTATGAGTGCCTACGATTTATTTATGAGGCCATGCAAAAACAACAAATTCGGATCATTAGTATGACAGTTTTGTACTCGTATTACAATTTCCTGTTATATTATATGATAATTAACATTTTGCACTACATAGGTGGAACCTATCCCACTGTGTAATTTGAAAAGGGATAGTTTTGTTTGGTTCAATACAAAGAAATATAAGCAACAACAAAAAAAGAAGCAGGAAATATTAAATGTATGTTTTTTCTCATTCTTTCTTTCTTTAACAATGGTTTCTTTTCTTTGATGTTATGTGTGTTGAACAAATATAAAAAGAAACCGTAAATAATGGCAATATTGAACATTAATGTACAATTTTTATATCAAAGTGCTAAGATAATTACATGCAAAACCATTAAATTGGCTAAATATTGTCTGTGGTATTCTTCTTTCTAGAAAAACAAACCAAAAAAAAATTGTTTTTCAAATGTACTGTTAAGTAAATATTTATGTATGCATTAAATTTTTATAAATGTTCATTTTTTTTTCATATTTTTAGATAAACGAAATTCATTGTTTTGTGAAAGTGATCATAAGGTTCTTAATTTATTTCCTATTATGAACTTAATAAAATAAAATTTATATAATACATATGGGTTGTTCTATTTATAATCACCGAAGAAAATAAGCATTTTCAGCCCTCTTTGAATAAGATAAAATTTGGCATGATCTTTTTACTTTACTAAGTAAAGAAATATTTAACAACGTAAAGAGAAAGATTCATTTAAAAACAATCAATAAAATTGTATAGAATAATGTTGTTAACCTTGAAATCTTAATGAAACATCCTTTACAATGACGTGTGCCTAAACTTTATTTGCAAAAGTTCAGAGGACATTAACACATGGTCAAAATTTTGTGATAGAATAACTTAAAAAGTGATATTTTTAAAATTATTTAAAAACAAGTAAGAGTGATAAATTCAGCTGTGCTGAATCTTTGATAACCTCTACCCGTGTATTAAACTCAATATTATAACCTGTTGCGTACGGTTACCATTGTTTCTCTTTTTTGACCGGTATTTATTATAACTAGCAGATTTCAGCGCTCGAAATTCGAGTGCAATTTCTAGGCAGCTTATTTTTCAACTTAGCCAATTCACAAACCAACACTTTTATGGTTTATTATTATTGCGAATGAAGATAACAAACACACATAGCATATGTATAATTTTATTTATGTATTAGTAGCAACTTTAAACGCAATTTACTCAAAATAAAGGAAAAAATTTAAAAATTTGTAAACCTGGAAAACAGCTAAAAAGAAATACCTTTCAAATAATAAACGTTTGGTCAAACTCAGGATAAAACGGTAGAACAAAACATCGGTCACAATAAATCGCCTAGCCTATTAATATTATAGATTTCTTATTTATTTTTTTATTTTTGTTATAAAAACAATGATGATTTTTTTATAGAAAAATTGCATTATTTTTCTATTCCTAAAGTAGAAAAAGCTATTACGAGCCCTTCATAAGAGGGCTGACAGAAATACTTTTTTAACACAACCGGCGCATAGTGGCTTAAGAATTGAATTCGTTCGTCAAAATCAAAATTTTTGATGTCGCCGACTGAAAAAATTTTACCGCCATTTAATAGCAAAATTTTTGTTAAGTTGACAGCAATGTATTCTTTGAAAAATATGATATTTGAAAACTTTAATGTATAATAGCAGAGCTCAACCCTCGAAATTCGAGTGCTAATTCTAGGAAATTTTATTTTTTCAATTTTATCAATTATAGCCAATTCCCAATTCAACACAGGGCTTTTGATATTTATAATAAACATACACAGTATGTGTTTTATGTTTGTGTTAGTATCAACTTTAAATTAGTATTACTCAAAAAAAATGTTCCAGATGGTGCAAATCTCTAAATCTGATGAACAGCGAAATAGAAATACCTTTCAAATGAGGTATGTTTGGTCAAAATCGGTATGTAAATAAAGTTTTTACATCAGTCACAATAAATCGCCTTGCCTATTAATATTATAGATATGTGGTGTGGTGTGTTATGAAATATTTTTTAATTTAAATTTGGGGATCCAAAGGGATCCAAAGGAATCTGGAAATCTAAGCCACCCAGGAAAAGGTGAATGTGTCTTTAACCCTATTACTTTTGTACCCGTCTGAACCCATCTGTAGAACCCTTTTTTAATTTAAATAAAATTACTCAAAAATTATATATAACAATGAAACTAATTTTCTTCCGATTAGTATAAATTGGTGTAATAAATTTGTAATTTGTTTGAAAGCATATAATTTACAAAATTTGTAAGTTTTGTAGCTTCTTTTTAGGCCTTATTAGTTTTTTTTATTTAGCTCGTGATACCATTAAAACAAAAAAAGCCATTAAATATCGGAGTCAAAATTGCAACATTTCAGCCAATGAGATTGACGATCAATTTAAGTAAGCTACCAATGATAGATGGAAAAGTAGGCCAGGCTTTGACCAGGCTTCATTCATCTGCATTATATGACAAACAACATTGACCCGATTAGACCAAGTCCCGGAAAAATCATTAGATAATAGTGATGCATATCAATTTGGATTATCACCGCTACATACAAGAATACGATTTATGGAATGAAAATCAGTTATGATTTGGATTTCGAACCTACAGGATAAATAAGAAACAACGACACCAACCAGGAGTGAAGAAGTTTAAAAAAGAAACATGTTCAAGATGAATAACTGAAATGTAGGTTGATTTTAGATCAACCCAAACAAGGATCAGACAATAAGACTGCTGGAAACACAGTAAGAATATTCTTTTCAGATCCCGCAACAGCATCTGAAATAACGGGTGTTATTTTAAGATTTAAAACAATGATCGAAAAACTTGCGTGCAATCAAAAAATTGACGCTACAAAATTTGCTGATTATTCCCAGGTATATGGAAAATATGTCTACAACATATGTCAAGGAGAAGATGCCATTAAATATCATTTAGTACCATTCAGAGGAAGCCCAGGAAAAAGGAATAAGGATTACAGATTTTATAGAGAGCACAATACCAGAAAAATCTCACGAAATGTTACATATGAAAATCTGTTTAATATATTATTGTCACGGTCACATCCATTCATATCTAGCATTCGATATCAATGGAAAGTAGAACATTTGGACTGAGAAGAAGACGTGAAAAATCTCCTACTGGACAGAAATAATACAGAACTAAATATCGAATATTTGAAAGCAATATTCCAACTAAATGTATAATAATTATAATTTACTTTTACTGTTGTTTATAATAAAAATTAAAAAATAACAATAATTATGATTAATTTTTTAAAGTGGAAAACTTATTCAAAAAATTATCCTAAGTATTTTTAAAAGGTTTATTTATCCAAAAAAACCCCACATTTTTATGCTAAAAGATAAAAAAAAAATTAAAAGTTCAACTTTGATCTTGAACTCCGCAAAAACCGATTTTAATTAGATTGAAATTGAAGAAAAGTTCAAGGCGTTATCTGTCGAATAGAGAAATACGAAAATATCTCAAAACTTACAGAGTTTTGGCCAACGAAAAACGAGTCTGAGCCACTGTGCGGCGTTAGAATACCCAAAATCAATGTAAGGGTTTAAAATTTACCATGTTTTGTGAAGTTAGGCGATATTTCAAAAACTAATTTTAAATTAGGCTTGACTGAAAATATTGGCAATAAAACGAAACTATTTCTATTTGAATTACAAAAATATTTATATGGGATGCAAAAATACAATAAAAAATTAAGAAGTTTATATACTTTATACTAATTGT
This sequence comes from Cordilura impudica, assembly GCA_963682025.1. Taxonomy (NCBI): domain Eukaryota; kingdom Metazoa; phylum Arthropoda; class Insecta; order Diptera; family Scathophagidae; genus Cordilura; species Cordilura impudica. The sequence goes on from OY821520.1 coordinate 83,091,325, forward strand.
AATGGAAAAGTAACAACTTTTGTAAAAAAATAAAAATCGTCTAATAGTATATTTGCAGACAATTTTCAGCATTTAAATTAACATTTTAAATAAAACAATTAAAGATGTACAAATCGAAGATTATAAAAACAATCCAAAAAATCTGTACATCAACTTTATTGTTATTTCTAGGCTTTAAAACTAAAATATAAAATAAAACATAAAAATCAATTGATAAAATCCGATTCACAAGTTATCGATCAATTAATTGAATGTGTTGCTGACAGTAACATGAGAGTTAGAGAATATAAATATGTATAATACATACATGTGAATACTGTTTAAAAACAAGGGTTGCCAGACCTAGTGATATTTTTTGTCTACGGGAAATAAGTTTTTATTAACTTATCTTAGGCTTTGTTAGATTTGCGGTGTTTATAAATATAGGAAAAATATTACAATCTGACAAATATTAAAGAACAACCTTAAAAATGCTTAAAGTTTCTAATCTGAGAGTTTTTCTACAAAAAACAAATATTCTAAATTCATGAAAACATGATAAGTTGTATACAATGTATTTTAAATTAGAAAAGTTGGAAATATTTTCAAAAGAAAAAAACTTAATATGGACATTTTTCTATATGTAAATATTATGAAAATCTGATTAATTTTTATTTTTATTAAAATCTATAGTTATTTCATTTTTATACCCTTCACACCACCGTGCAGGGAGTATATCAGTTCGTCATTCCGTTTGTAACGCATCTATATATTATTGATCCTTAGAACAACTCGAGTCGATATAGCGATGTCCGTCTGTATGTTGAAATCACGCTCATTCATTAAATCAACCATTTACCTGGGTAAACTTAGGATAATATTGTTTGTCATTAGTTCCAAGTATGTGTTTTTTGTAATAATTTATTTAGTAATAAGTTTATCAAATTGTTTACTTTTTCAAATATTTTGTTTGCACTTATTATAAATAGTGCAATAAGTCCGAGGTGGAGCGTATCAAAGATTCGACATAACCGACTCTTACTTGTTTATAAATAACTAGGTACTTTTTTAAGAAACTGTACTTTATTATTATTATTTTTCTATATTTATTTCGTGATAACGTTAAAAAAGTGTGGCAATATCAACCTAAACTAATATGACCCCTGGAATATAACGATGCATACACACTCATGAAGCAAATGCTACAAACACAACGACCACAACAACAATTACAGCTACCACACACAAATTACAAAATTTTGAATAGCAAAAATGCCAAGAAAAGCAGAAAAGCCACATTCTACATTTACATTGAAATCTCAGGATCTAGAGAACCGTTTCTGATTATTTTTAAACAGCTACCTGTTCAGGATATCAACGAATCATTTTCACTAAAAATAATTAGGCCAGCTAATCTATTGAGGATGTGATCGGGATTTCGACAGACGGACAGACGGACATTGCTATATCAATTCCGCTTGTCTATATTTAATGGGGTTCAGATTTATTCTCTAATTACTACAAACTGAATGACAAATTTATATATACCCTCTGCTCACTGGTGTGGTGAGTCTTCCCTGCACTTGTGATAAACGTAATGAGACATAAATTAAATAATAAAATTTGATTAATTTTTTTTTAATTTGATTTTATATTTTATACTTGGTTAACAAATTCGTTTTGAAACTTATAAATGTGTAATAATGAAAAATTAAATTGGAATAGAGCTTCAACAACTATTTCTTTTTATAAATGAATGAATTAATGTAAATTTTGTTATTAAAAAAATCTAAAGTACAAATTTCAAATTTAATTTTTTTGTACTGCATTTTATTTATACTTGTCGTTGAATTTTTATTTATAACAGAGGAACCATTAAAAAATCTCACTTATTATATTTAGCACAAGTAGAGAAACGTTTGTCAACAACAACATATTTTATTAACTTTAAAAATGTCTCTTTTCCAAATATACTTTCATAAACTAAATATTATATGATTATGATCTTCGACATTTGCCATAAAAATAACTCAAATGTTATATTAAAGGCGATATTAATACTTTCGAAACGACATCTAAATTGAACTTGTAGGTATGCTACTTTTAAAGATAATCCATAGAATTTGGACACAATTTCTTGACACTTTGGGAACTATGAAGGCCTGAACTCCATTTTTGAATAATTCTTAATAGAGTAAGGTACAACATTTGTAAAGATTCCGAGGATTGTTTATTGTTTATAAATAGATGATCCCATACGTATGTATATCAGTACCGAACTTTTAAGAACGATATAATTAAAATTTAAATGCTTGTAAAAAATTAGATCCAAAATTTTAAGTGGGTAGTTACTATAGAGAATTTGTTTACATATTTTTCATTTTCCGATAGTACGAGTGGACGTTATTTTTTCAATTTGCTACAAAAATATTAAGAAAACCCTAGTTTTTGTCTAAAATAATTTAACTGTAACTTAATTTAACTGAAATTTGTGTTTCTCGAAACCATGTCTTCAAAACCGGGTGCCACGATGCAACAAAAATTGCATTACCGATTTCTGTTCGTTTTACTTTATAGTGCAACTGAATAACCGACATGTGTAAGCCCCAAGACTCATAACTTTTTTTTTTTTTAATTTGAACTGATCACATATTGCAGGTAAATAATGATGTGATCGGATAAACCAAATTTGAGGGGAATTTTTTTCAAATTTTTTGGCTGGAGATATCAAAAAGTTCATATCGGGTGCTATATTTATATGGGGACTAGATCGAAAAATAATCCGCTCCTGGCCATATTTGGTAAAGTCACTTATATTTTGAAAATATATATTCAAACCAAATTTGAGAAATATCTGTGCAATATTTTTGTTTTTTTTTTAATAGATTTAAGTGAAGGTTTGGAAGCAGCTCTATATGGGGCCTATGACTAAGAATTGTCCTATAGGGATTATTTTTGGAATACTGATTAATGGATATAATAAACACATACAAACCCAATTTGACTGAGATCTATATGATAATTTGGATCTTATGGCCATTTATGTCGATTTCATAGGGGTCATTTGTATGGGGACTAGGTCTGAACATGGACCGAATTTCACCAATTTCAATAGCGTTCATCCTATGGCCGAGAAAAGCTTATATACCAAATTTCATCCAAATATATTCATATTTGCGACCTGTAGTTTGATTACAAGGTTTACATGGACACACAGACGGACGGACATCGCTAAATCGACTTAGAAAGTGATTCTGAGTCGATCGGTATAATAAAAGATGGGTCTAGGTCAAATATTTTTGGTAGTTACAAACAGCAGCACAGAGTCATTATAAGACATTATATAAAAATAAATCGAAGAGTATGAACATTGTCTCAACAACTTAAAACTACGTAAATTGCAAAATAGGGACTCAACTGCATGGATTGAAGTACCTTTTATTCTAATTTAGCTCTTTTTAGCGCTTTTTCGGATACTGTTTAGCGCTTTTTGCTTGGAAAAAGTTGGCTTCGCTGTTGAAAATGGACACACACACGGACGGACAGACGGACGGACGGACATCACTAAATCTATTCAGAAAGTGGTTTTGAGTCGTTCGGTAGAATAAAAGATGGGTCTGGGTCAAATATTTTTGGTAGTTACAAACAATAGCATAAACCCATTATACCCTGACCGCATGGTGTATAAAAATTCGGTTACGAAGATAACTTAATTAGTCTTTTAAAGTAGCTCCTCTTTTTTATGAACGGACAATTATTAAAGTGGCAACAGTGCCACCCACTAAATGCCCTTTTTAAAAACATCAAATAACAAAGTGGCACACATGACGATTGTAGCTGACAGAATCTGATATTATTATCTCCTTGAAATACTACAGTAATGTACCTTTGCATTAAAAAAAAAAAATCAAAATTGTTTCATAATAACAACAAACTTGTATATTTTAAACGATACATATATTTTACCAGAACATACAACCTTCCTTAGTTAGAGTATTTCCAGGTATTAAAAGCATCTATTTCATACACCTAATAAGTAAGTATCACACCTTTTTTCTAAACTAATCAAAGAGTATTAGCAACTAATCATACGCACTATGTCAGTTATCTTAAGATTACAAATGGTTAAGTAGTATTAAGAAAAAAAAGTAACAAATTCTTGAAATCTGATATTTTAGCACATTGTTTTCTTTGAACGCATGGTGAAATATTTAATTGCAAGTTTATTTAGTTGTTTAAAAGAAAGAGCTACATTTTATTTGAGCTGTCAAAATAATTCTAAATAAATCGTCAATACATGCTCACTTCCGTGTTATTTAAACGAATAGAATAGCTAAAGCGAAGAAGAGTGAATAAGTCAATAATAATTGTTACAAAAAAATTTTTGAAATTGTCAATGTCTAGAGTGTCTTACTCAGTGGTAATGACTTGTCAACTATTTACTAGCAGTTCATTGATCTATAATCATTTTTGATTGATATTTTGCATTTTATGTATTTTTTCAAAGCTGACCAATTAACAATTAGCTGTATGATGTTTTAATTTCATTTAAAAAAAAAATATTTCAAAAGCTCTTATTGAATTTGGAAATAATGTGTGGGTATGAATATTTCATTTGATTTAATACACAAATATTTACGGAAAAATGCTAAACTACAAATAAATTTCAGTAGTCATTAATATTTTAAGACATACAAAAGCACAATAGACAACTGTAAGTACCTATAAATAATATTCATTCCAATATAATCCATTTGAGTGGCTATATACTTTAAAATTTTTATTTTTACTTTTATTTTTATTGTAGCACTTATGGAGCTCTAATATTGCACTAAACCAATCCAAAAAACTATTAAGTTTCATATGAAGAAAAAAAAAATAAAACTTACCATTCATGTGTTAGCAAACAGTCTCCATGGGAATTTTCGCTAATGTAGATGTGTTTTGTAAAGCACCTACTCCACCGCTGCCGACCACGATACTACCATTCATTGTGTTATTAGCCACTGAAGTGTTTTGTGTTATTTCACCACCACAAGCCGCCATAGATGGTAAACCTTGTGAAGACGAAGAATGCTGAACACCATTTGTGGTGTTAGTGATTTCTCCACGAGAACGAGGACAACAGAAACGTTTACAAGCTGCCCAAACTTGAGGTTGACAACCTACTACGATGAAAATGAATACACCTTGTAAAGCATTTATGAGATCAGTGACAAACCACCAATAGTCAGGACCACCCACAATCCAAGATATAACATCTACAATCCAAGTAACACCCATGACGACCACCAGCTTAAGACATATTTTACCCAAAGCTGTTTTTTCAGTAGTGGATTTAACGTCGTCTCGTTTCCAAAGACCACAAGTTAATTGATGAGTAGTTGATATAAATAGCATTATATTGATGGATAACAAGATGCCAATGGGACCAAAAAAGTAAGCAAATATCGATAGTCTTTCACCATTAAACCAACATTTTCTTTCGCCAAATCCTGGCCGAAGAAGAGATGATTCTGGTATAAGATTAACACATGCAGCTATGGTAGCTATAAGTAAAGGAATACCCCAGGCATAAGCGGAGTACAGCCGAAGTCTTATAAGTTCCTGATTCCTTTCTAAGGAACTAGGTCGAAAATCTCTAAATGTCCACCAGATATTGAAACACATGGTATTCAGCCAGAAGAAGGCCGAAAGAAAAAAGAAATGCATACAAGAGGCTACGAGATTACAAAGACCCTCATGCAGAACCAAAGATTTGGAAAGCTGTATCCACGAAAACAATAGCTCGGCCGTGAAGAGACAGAACACATAATATATTTGACATCTCCAGTGCAAGACATGATGTACCGATGGCATTAGGTAGCTGCATACTAAAGTGGCTGCCAAAAATACCACCGAAATAACTAGACCAACATTTAAAGCTGCAGTTTGATGTCTATAGGAATGATTAAAATTATCTTCAGCATCCGAGGCAAAGTGATGTAAACAAGCGAATATTTTAACTGTAGCCGAGGAAGATGCTGACGAAGTGGATGCGGATGTATTGGATCTTAGATATTCCAAGCAGTAGTCACTGGAAGTAAGATTAACATGATGATTGGGCAAGTGAAGTTGTCCTGTTTCTTCAAACAATTGTGAATCCGACCACTCTCCAGCTATTGCAAATGTAGTTGATCCTGTTTTACATTCCGGAAAACCATAAATTGTTTGATATTGTGATTCCTCCAAAGGAATATTAAGTTTTCCATTATGTTTGGCATCTACATGACATTGTTTCATTTCATCATCATAGACTCCATGTTGACCACAACATTTCTTTAGCTTTAAATTAGGTAAATGCTGTTTTGTTTTTGGAAAGCATACTAAAGCAGCCTGTTGGTCTACACAGAATCGAGAAGGCGGTATTAATAAAGCCCTTTCTGGCAAAAATAGTGAACCATTAGAAAAAAGAACCATATTGTGATTACCAGTCACTAATTCTAAATCTTCAACTGTACAGTTGATATCATCTTCGGTTGAATTTCTTAATATCTCATTTTGATCACGAGCTCGACTTATGGGAAAGATATTGTCCACGAAAGTCATAAAATTCGGGGCCGTACCTGAAGGTACATGATAGCGTTCACGGTATATTAAATATATCATAGGAATCCAGAGGTTGGAACTACCGGTCACACAGGTTTTAGATTTATCTAAATATTCATTAAATAAACAACATTTACTTAAATTAACACGAGGCGGTGGTCTACGTGGTGAATTTGTTGAGTTAGGGCTCTTAGGTGATGATGTTGTTGTTGTTGTTGTTGCTGAAGTTGAAACATTAGTTAAGTTTGTGGTTGAGTCCGTCATAGTTGTCAAAAACTTAGCATCCTCTAATCCAGCTGCTATTGCTATATTGTCGGATGGTGGTGTCATCATCAAAGCTAAGGCTGTACATAGTGAATGTTGTTGTTGTAGCACAAATACAAGCATGACAACAACAATTGAACGATGCCATAATCCTACTACTGCTTCACATCTATTGTATATGTTTTTGTTGTTATTAGACATTTTGTTTGTTGTATTGTTTAACAAGTTAAAATTTCTCCATTCAAATATACTATATTTTCTTTTAAACCAAACACTGTTTATTACTTTTCTTTTTATTTATTTGTAATTATATTTAAAACCTACTATAAATTTCTTTCGTATTTTTTTTTTTTCAATTAATTTTTCTTCAATCAATCATAACAATGATGACGTTAATGATAATAATGAGTGATTTTCTTTACTAGGTGTAATGCATTGTTTGCATATTTGTAATTTTCTTTTCTATCTTTTATTTTTCTTCTTCGCTTTTAAACAAACATTTTTTAAAATTTTTTTAATACACTTTTCTTAAGCTTCACTTCACATAAATGCCATTGTTTTGCAATTGGTTACAATTTCACTATTATTTCTTTATGTTTTATGTTTTATACATCTTTTTTGTTATATTTCTCGTTAAAAAAAACTTCAATTACTCTCTTTTTTTTCTTTAATATCTTTTTGTTGTTGTATGTATAGATGTTGTATTTCATGCATATGTTTGTAGCCATACACATTCTTTCTTATTATGCATTATTTAGGTTTTTATTTGATTTTCAAACATGCACTTCACAATGATGATTGTATTATTAAAACGTCTTCTATTTTATTTCATTAAATTTTCTTAATTGTTTATATGATAAACTACATTAAAAACAAAAAGAAAAATCTGGTTGGGAGTGTAAATAATAATTTGTTTAACACAGAAAAAACCAATCGTATCTCTGTTTTTTTTTTTTCAAAGCGTTGCAATTGCCGTAGTCGTCGTATGCGTTCAATTAACAAATTACTTCTGTTTTCTCTTAAGTATTGTAAAGCATTAGCAAGCTCCTAAAGGTTTGTGAGTTAATGCGAACAGTTGTATAAAATTGTATTAAATGTTAAATAAACAAGAGTGAGGGAAAATAATTGAGAAAGAGAGGTAGAGAGAGGAATTACGAATAAGTTGGCGAGTGTGATATTTATTTGTGTGCAATGAATAAATATATTATTACGTTATTTTGAAAATACTATCATAAATTTTTATAATCAATTTATAGTTTTCAATAAAAAAAATATTAAAGTGCATTTTAGATTGTATGTAAGTATTTGTAGGTAAATATTAAAGTTATTTTATTTTCCATTGAAACATTTATTTGATACTTTCAATGAAATACATTTTGCATAGAATGAAATTTTTGACTTGTACATACATATTAATTAACTTCGTAAGAATATCAAGATTATTTAAAAAAATAACTAGTTAAAATTGTATACTCTTTTATTAACAAATTATCGATTAAGCGCCAAAAATTGTATGTTAATGTTTTAAATATGGTAGATCTAGTTAATTATAAGGCGACTAAGTCTTCCCTTAGTACTTTGTTTTATCGAGTTTATAAACCATTTAAAAGCATATTGAAGTAAATGCCAGAGAATGATTTAAGTAAACAATTTTCATCCTTGTGGACCATTAACTTAGAAATGCTTTGTTTAATTTTGATTTTTTTTATAATAATTATAAGTATTTTCAAATAGTTTTCAAATAAATAGTAATGAATTTAATCGGAGAAGGAAATTCTTAGTTATAAAACCTTCTATAATTTATTAAGAGAAGTATATCACTGAAATACTGCACAAATATAAAAGGAAAAAATAAATTTATTTGTTTTAAACAATATTTAAATTTGAAATGTAATCATTATTTCAATTATTGCAAGAAATTTTTAATTTTCTTGATATTGGTTTGACATTACATGGAATATGCAGTTGTTATGTGAAAACTGCCAAGCCAAATTCATAATAATTTTGAGAAGTTTATTTTGACTGATTTGGATTTTCTTAACATGTTGGAGCAATGGCCTGAAAAACAGTCTCGACAATTGTTATTTTATTGCAGGTGTTGGGCTATTTTTTTTCTATTAGAGGATATAACATTTTAATAGCAATATTAAATTTTTTGACTATATGTTTGGTATGCTAATTAAATGTTAAACGTCGGTCAAGAAAAATACCCAATATTAAGGACAAATTTGTTCTAGGAAGGTTATAAGAACTAGTCTTTTTAGAACAAAAATATATAAGAGTATTTTGTATATTAATAATAATCTAACCCATAAAAACAGTTTTTATTAAAAGTCTTACCTTATGCACATAAGTTTCCAATATCTCCGTGACTGTGCGTGACTGTGTGTGACTATCTTAAAATTAATCTTTGGCCACAACTAGTCTATCGATCCGATGAGGGGAAGTGAGGCTTTCATCGCTCCGTGACTATGCGTGACTGTGCGTGACTATGTCGAAGTTAATCTTACTTTACAGCAAGTATATCGACCAAGTTTCAGATTAATTGGATTAGGGGAAATCCGTTTTAAATCTCTCCGTGACTGTGCGTGACCATGCGTGACTGTGCATAACTAAGTCAAAGTTAATCTTTTTTTCACAGCAAGTGTATGGACCAAGTTTTAGAATGATCGGATGAGGGGAAATGACATGACTGTGCGTGACTTTTCGTGACTGTACGTGACTACGTCAAAATTAATCTATAGTCACAACAAGACTATGGTTAAAGTTTCAGATCAATTGGATAAGGTGGAATGGGGTTACCACACGACAGACAGACAGAGAGTATGAGTTAAAAGAAAGAGTTTAGGGAAATGGTGAAAGATCTGAGCACTGAAGTGCCGTGTCTTCAGTATAAAAAATGCATAGTTTCAAATACGGATTCTATGGGTATCAGCACAATATATAATGTATCAAAAAGGCCCTAAGACAGAGCCCAGTGGGACACCAGCATCAATATTGGAGTTTTAAGAGGTTGAATTGTTTTTAAAAACATTAAACTTACCTTTTGATAATAAATGGTGTACAATTTTCAGTAGATAATGGGGATATTAATTTATATATTAGTCCATTATGCCAAACAGTATCAAATGCTTTTTCAACATCCAAAAGTATTATAGCAGTTGACTTTTTGTTAACGAATTTACTCTTAACGAATTTTGTAATTCTTTTTAATGGACGATAACCAAACTGTTCTTTAGGAATAATGTTATTTTCATCTATAAATAAATATTTATTTATATTAATTACAATGCAAAGTAAATTTGTATTATAATTTGGGTCCAGGGATAAGCCGGGTGACAAAGGCCATTTGGCTGGTTTTTGGAACGGCAGACAAAAGCCTCTGGTGGGAATCGAACCCACGACCCCCGCATGATAAGCGAGCACGCTACCTACTCACCTACCGCTTATAAATAAATATATTTTTTTTAAAACAATTTTTTCTTACATTTTTCCTACACCACTGAGTAAACTAATAGGCTTCCCGTTTGGTTATTGGGTTTCCCCGATTTCGAAATAGGAATAACTTTCGCAATACGCCAAGATGTAGGGAAATACTGAAATTTCAGGCAAGAGTTGATAATGTATGTTAAATTTTTCATTCCAGAAACTGAAAGTTTTATAATAATTCATTCCTAATATTATCTGATCCAAAAGACTTTCTTCGTTTAATAAACATTTAATTGAGTCTTCTGAAGTATATTCTGCGATAGATGTTGTATGGATAACAGAACTGTTATTATGTAAAACGTTAGTGGCGATTTTTTCAAATGCCTGACAGCCGAAGTTATCTGAAACATGATGATTTTGAAAGAATGTTTCTTCAAAAATTTGCTTTACTACATTCAGTATTAATAGAACTGTCTTGATCAAACTAATGAGGGAATATTGTAAATTCTTTTCCTCAGAACTCTTGTTATTATTCTTAAATGGCTTTGAGGGCTTATCAAGTCTGCTTAATCTCTCATGCCATTGATTATTTCTGTGATTTCATATTGGAAGCATCACTAAATGATCATATTGTTTATATGCTTCGAGATCCGTTATATATCTATATTTATATTAATATTTACTAGCAGATTCCAGTCCTCGAAATTCGAGTGCTAATTCTAGGAAATTTCATTTTTTCATTAAATAAAGACCCTAAAGGTATGCTAATCAATTATAACCAATTCACAAATCAACACAAAAGACGAGCTAATTTTTATTACAAACACATAAACATATTTAATAAACACACACATAGCATTGTATAATTTTATGTATGTGTTAGAACTTTAAATGCAATTTACTTAAAATAAAGGAAAAATATAAAAATCTGTAAATCTGCTAAACGGCTAAAAAGAAATACCTTTCAAATAATATACGTTTGATCAAAATCGGGATAAAATGGTAGAACAAAACATCGGTCACAAGAAATCGCCTAGCATATTAATATTATAGATATCTACATATGTTTATATTTATTTTGTATATTTATATTTTTTCGACCAGAAATAAAAGTTATTTTTATACCCTCCACTCCAGTGTGCAGAGGATATATATAAGTTTGTCATTCCGTTTGTAATAATTAGAAAAAATATTTTGTACCCCATAATATATATATATATTTGTAATCCTTATAACAACCGGAGTTGATATAGCGATGTCCGTCTGTCCGTCTGTGGAAATCACGATGACGGCATCAATCGGGCAGCTAGGGTGCTTGTTGACATAAAAAATGATTCATTAACATCCTGAGAAGTTTGCTATTTAAAATCGTCCAAATCGGTCGATTAGGGCCCGAGATTTGAATGAAGAACTAAAAAAAGTCTTGAAAAATATAATTTTCTATGTTGTTCTTGTCACGACCACGCCTTCAATAGGATAGATAAGGTGATCATTTTTAGTGAGAATGATTCAACAAATTAATGGGAAGATTTCTATTTCAAAAATCATTAAAATCGGTGGAACAGGTCCAGGGAAATCTCTGAAAAATTTAAAAAAAATGAAAAATATGATGTTTCTATATAGTTCTTGTTGTTATTCTAAATGCTGTATTGTTGTCATAGCTGGACTTGTTGTTTTTGTGGTCGTTGTGGTAATAATATAATAAAAACTAACCCTTTGTACATTTTTTATCAACTCTGGTAGAAAAATTTAAAAGTTTCCATTGTTTTGGCATCACTAAAAAAATTTACTAGATCATTTCTGTCATTGCCACGAGCATGCCTGCAAAGTTTCAGATCGATTGGGTCACGGGAAAGGGGTTAAAATCGATCCAAAATTTTTTCGAAAAGCAGACGCTACGAGTTAATATAAAGGGAGTAAAAATTCACCAGCATTAAAGCACATAATGCTAAAATACCCAGTTGTTAATAAAAAAAAAACAATGTAAATTTAGCAAAAAAAATTTGTATGTATTAATTTATTTAAAGAGAAAAACACAAAAATAACGTTTGATTTTGTATTTTTTGTGTGTAATATTTACATATACATACATACACATATTAAATAATACAAATAATTTACATATATTCTATATATGTATATCCATAATAACTGCATGTTAGAAATAAATCGGTATATTATTTTATTTACATAAAATTCTGCAATATTTTGTTGTGGGGAAAATACATTTCTTTTGCATTAACAGAGTGTCACTTCATTTTGCTCAGCGTGACTATGCCACAGTAGATGGCGCCACAATTTTTGTTCTAATTAGCTTTGCAATAGTTATTTCTATTTTAACATGAATGTTAATATTTTCAACTGGATATCATACAGAACAATGTTAAGAGTATACACGGGCTGGTCTTTTATTTCATACGTATTTTCATTATTCTTTTACAAATATGAACATAAGTTTGGCATATTAACTTTTTGTTGTCTTTACAAAATAGAGTTACCGAGTCCATCAATGAGTTTTTTTGCTTTCAAAACAGTTCTACATAGTTATATAGAATTATTATTCTGTTTTACCTACACAATATCTGATTGCGATTACATCTAATTTTTCAAAATTGTTTATAATTACTAAAGCATTATTATTCACATAAATACAAAATTGCACTTTTTAAATTTTCCATTCAAATTTTAGAAAATATCAATTCTAAAAACTGGAATTAAAATTTCCAATTATAAATTATAAAATATTAATTGGATTTCAGAAAATCATATCAAAACGTCGGAAATAATAATTTTAAATTTAGAAGACATCAATTGTACCAAATTCCAAAAAAAAAACACCAAATATGTTTATATTTAAAAAATGTTTACATTAAAAAAAAATATTGGCATTCAGGAGAAATTAATAGCTTTTCAGTAACTTCTTTTAACGATAGTCGAATCGTTAAAAAAGAAAAGCAAAATTATTAGTAAAATTTTTAAACGATATTCGCTATTGTTAAAGTCAGCTGTTGTTGTTGTCTAAACGACAACCATTTTTGTGTTGTTTATTCAATCGATAAAAACTTAAATTTTTTGGTTGAAATGTCGTCATACATAAATAAAAATCATAAAATAGTGAAAATATTTTGCTTTAATTAAAAAACTTTTTTTATTAAAAATAAAAAAATTAAATAGCATATTCAATTCATTATTTCATTTTCAAATAAATAAACAGAAATATTAGTAAAAAAAATAAAGATATTAAACATAAACATAAAATCATCCTGTCAAACACGAAGTAATTTGTTTTTTTCTATTCTTTGTGTTTTTCGCTTATTTTGACAGAGATGCCACTCGTTTACAATTTAAATAAATAGAAAAACAGATTTGCCGACTGTTGATAAGATGTATGTACTTAGTGAATCACTTAATCCTTAGTGCAAACAACAATAGCTGTCGATATATTTTGCGATTGTCGGATCGTTGAAATTTACAGAATCGGACTACAGAAAACATTAATTTAAATTCAATGAATTTTATAAAACCTCAAATGATATTTAAGAATTGCGAACATAAAAATTGTTACATAAAAAAACGCAATTTGATGAGAATGTTATTTTTTATATATAAATTTTCACAATTTTTTTTGGATGAATGTTTGAAGTTTTTCAGAAAATAAAGATAACAAATTATTTTATTTAAAATGTTTGGGACATTTGGTTTTTTGCGTTTGGCATCCCTAATTTGATTATTTATTATTATAAATTTATTTTCTATGTTTTCAAAATATGGCAATATTTTAATAAAAAAGTTGAGAGCTTTTTTTGGTTATTATTTTGTTACTCCATCCGACCTACATGGCCGCAATGAAAAAATATTTCGCCAGTTAAAAGAAACTATACAGCCATCTCCAATTAGCACGATTTAATGCATATAGCCACCCTACACAACCACTACCTTTGCAATGGAGGTAAGGGCGAGGTATTTAATTAGCAAAAACTAAATTAAACGAGAAGTTATGTCATATAACAGGAAACGCATGCCTATTTTTCCAATATTTTGTTTACATTTATTATCAATACTCAAACCGAGGTGGAGGGTATCAAAGATTCGGCACAGCCGAATTTAACACTCTTACTTGTTTGATTTTGATTTTTTCGAACAAATATAAAAATCAACCATTGACAAAAAAAAAAATGTGAGAAAAAATCAATTGAAATATTTGTTGTTATTTATTATTTTTGTCAATTAAAAATATGACCAAGATCATTTTTCTTTTATTTCTCACGAAAAAAAAAAATTCAAAAATAACCTTTCACTGTGGAGGTAAAATTTTGGGACGTAGTCAGTGCCGTGGTGGTAAATTTTACCCCTTTTTATTTTACTAAAAATTATTACTAAAAAACATTTCTTTATAATAAGTTGTTTTTTTTTTTAATTAAGCAATTAAGCAAATTAACGTAAAAAATAAAAAAATTCAAATTTTTGTTATATTAATTTCAACATAGCAGGCACTTTATTTCACAACCTCTTTTTGGTACAAAAAATGTAAAGAGAGGGTAAAATTTATCGCCACCTGCTCGAAAAAAACTTTAATGATAAAAAGTTACGATCCCTGGTTTGGTGGTAGTCACTTTCGGTATTTTGCCGTTAACCCTTTACAGCTTTGTTTTTGTTTTTAAGTTCCCAAAGCGAGAATGATTTCAAAAAAGTGTATCGTTATTTTAATTTTATTGGTTTTAATTCGAAGAATTCTGATTCTTTATCATATAATTTTCCACACAAATTGGAATGAGTCATTATTTTGTTTATTTTATATTAATCATAAACTTTTCACTTAACTCTATTTTCAATATTAAATAATGTAATACCAATATAATATTCTGTTTACTATTTGCTGAAAATTTTTTATAATTTTTTATTTAACATTTTTTTAATAAATCATTCAAAACTGCTTGGCTAATTTATGTCAAAAATTTTTGATTAATTTAGAAAACACACAAAAAACATCATCAATATTTCATCAACAAATCTAAAAAATATATATATCGAAAGTAAAAATATGTGTTTGCTAATTACCACAAATCGTTTAATACTTTTTCTCCTTCAACGAAAAAAAAACATAAACTAAATATTAAAATAAATAATTTACTACTAAAAAGAAAAATAAATTTGTGCTGCTGCTATGAAAGAATAACATTAGAAATAATGAATTCCTATGACCATCTTTATCATAATCAGCAGCAACAATATATATCTGCATATGTACACACATAAATACGTTTATATTTTTGAGTGATATCCAAACTAAACAAATACATCGTTAAAGCTTTTTCCGCTTGAATTTAAAACAAATATTAAAATTTACAAAAAAAAAAAAAAAAAATGAAATCGTAATATTTTTTCATTTCAGATTGAAATGGAAAAAAACAACAACAAACGTTTGTTATACCCTACATTACCTGTATTTTAGTCAATGTACTCGTATATGTCACAAATAAAATTTATTTTATTATAGGGTTATAATAGGACCCGTTTTGGACCTAGTCGCCATAGAAAAATTCATTCTATATGACCTTAGACTTAACTGCAGACATATTTAATGCTATTTAATGTAGTAAAAATATACTATAGGGTATGATATGGTTGAGCTTGACCGACCTTAATAATTCTTACTTGTTTCAGTTGGTCATGATCGATAGTGTCTTGCCGATTAACAGATTTTTCAAGGCAAAATTCTTAATCGGCAAATGTTCGATTAGCAACATTTGACTTTTGCCGAAAAAACTTTTTGGCTAATGAATTTTAACCACAGTATAATGACGATTCTTGAGTCTAAATCCGAATATCACGTGTAGACGAGAGAGAAATTCGATGTAGACCTAGAGATGTTGAAAAAACTCTAGCAGTATTTCGTCTACATAGAAAAAGAGACAATTTTTTCATTGAATTGCGAAATGGTACAGTGGGTGACTATACATTGGAAACTTTTACAAAATTCTGAATTTGCCAATTTAGTTTTATAATAATTTCGGGTTAAGTCCTTAGTTATGTATTTTTTTTAAAGAAATTACTCTATCGAAAGATAACAAATTTGTTCAAAATAATACAATAACAAATAGATGGATCAACGAAAAAAAAAACTTTTAATGATGCCATAACAATGGAAACTTTTAAACTTCTATACCAGTTGATTAGACAATAAAAATAGAAGGTGGTATGAAAAAAATTGCATGAAATCTTAATCCTTATTTAAATATTTATAGTTTCCGACGTTTTCTTTCAACTGTTTTTAAATACAATTGCATTTTTAAATTTTTATTCTTATAATTAATTAAGAGTTAAAAACCAGAATAATAGATGATTTTACTACTGGTCTTAAGCAAAAAAAATTTGTGAGATATATTCTATAAATAAATCCATAATTTCAAAAATATCAAGATGTATCGTGAACATTTAGGCGGCAGGCTCCGTAAAACGAGTTAAAGACAGGATAATTTAATAGCAGGAGAGTTTAAAAAGTTTCCAATAATGCTACCTAAAAAGGCCATTAACAATCTGAAACAAAAAATATGTGCTCGAACTGTTTGCCGACAAGCAATTGAGGCTGATTTTGGTTGTTATCGTCCTGTGTAGAAACCACTGATGATATCAGAGAAAAATTGTCGGGCTCGCATAAATTTTGCTAAAGAACACATGAAGTGGTCAAGACGGAATTGGAATACTGTTCTCTTTTCAGATGGATCCAAGTTCAATTTAAGAGGTCATGATGGAAGAACGTTTGTACGACGACCAAAGGGATAAAGTTTAGACCCAAAATATAAAAATAGAACTGTTGAGTTTGGCGATGGCAATATTATAATATAGGGTTTGCTTATCGGCAGGGCCACCGAGAGGGGGGTCGGGGGTGTTTCCCCCCGGGCCCGCGGTTTTAAGAAAATAAGTTATGCGTCACAACAAATGTTATCATAGAACATACAGAGCTTTAGGCCCTTTAAGTGAATACTACGCAAAATTTTTTTTTAATTTTTTGTTCTACATATTATCGGAGTATTTTTCTCCTTTGGTAATAATTTTTTTAGAGTTGGCTTAAAAAAATATAAAATCATATTGTCAATGGTTGTATTTTTTAATGTTACCAAAATATTTAGCTATTTTCTTCAGCATCTTTGTATTTACCAATTAAACAAAACGGTTTTCTAAGTATTTTTGTGGTGTGAAATGTATATTTATACATTAAAAATACGCAAACAAATTTTGTAAAAAAGAGGTAATTACAACGTTGCCAATCATCAATTCAAGTGCATTACAGTAATAAGAATTTTTTTCAGTGTGCTAGCATATGTTGCAATTAAGAAAAAGTTGAAACATATGTTTACGTATTCCATTGTTTAGCAGAGTGTTTTTCTTTTAAAGTAAAATTGTTGAAGCCAAGAAAGTTTAATTTTCAACCATTTATAAGAAAATTTTCAATGCAAAGGTAAGTTTAGTGAAAGCGAAAGGCTTACATGCCAAATTCAAAAGAAAATAACAAACAGTCTTTTGGACATAAAAGAGTGCAGTGAAAATTTCCGCGTGTTTACTTTTACAATTATTATTTTTCACAGCTAAAGAACATGTTTTCGCACAAGTCTGGATGTCAAAAGCGTCAGGAACGTGCAGCTCGAAAAGAAAAATACTTAGAAGCTCAAAAAAAAAAAAACTCTTTCAGCTTTTAACTTTTGCTCAAATGCAATTACAAGCTCTGCTGCTTCTGGAAGGGATGAACAGCTTTCTCCTGATTACCCAAATCGATCCAAAAATGCTTCCGTTAATGAAAATAATCCTAACAATTTTTCGGAGATAGCTGAATCGAGCAATAATAGAAACACTGAAAATGACAATGACAAAAACAATCAAACATCGATAGCAATGCATTTAAGGAATCAGCTGAATTTGAAAACCAGCATAATTCATCCGAAAAATCTGAAACGAAATTGCGTCATAGATATGATTACGATATCGGTATTCTCGAAGCGGAATTTTTGCAACCTTGTGACACCGAAATGATTATTCGCCGTGGGCATCAAAAAATGCCTTTAACTTATCCTTGCCATCGGCTGGACGAGCCATTTCCTCTTCCCTACTTTCAACGATCTTGCCAAATGGTGAAAAAGCTAAACGCGACTGGTTAGTTTGGAGTCAAAAAAAACCGCTTTTTTTTGCCTGTCATGTCGCATTTTCAGTACAAATACATTGAGTCGATCATTTCTTTGCTCTCCAAATGGGTATTCGGTAAAAAAAATAAATGGAAAAAACTATATGAAAATTTCATGAGAGAAGTGCTGACCACATTCAATGCTACGTAAAATGGCGCGATTTTGAAATACGAATTGAGAAATATTCAACTGTTGATATGCTGGTTTGTGATCAAATTGCAAAAGATGCAAAAAAGTGCCGGGAAATTTTAAAGCGAATTTTGGACAAAATTTTGTTTTTAGGTGAAAGAGGTCTAGCTCTAAGAGGAGCGAGTCATTTGATCGACGATCCAAACAACGGCAATTTTTTAGGAATTCTAGAATTGATTAGTCGCTATGATCCAGTGCTAAGTGAGCATTTAAAAAAAGTTAAAGTCTCCCAGGAATCCGGTCAACGATTGCAAGTACATTATTTGTCATTCGAAATACAAAATGAGTTTATCAAACTTTGTTCTGATCACGTAATCTCAAATATTCTGCAACACCGTAAGAAAGCCAAATATTACAGCATTATTGTTGATGCAACTCCCGACTCAAGTCACGCGGAGCAAACCACTTTTATTTTGAGAACATTTTCTGGCTTTTGTAGATTGCAATGACAAAACTCGAGAGGCTATTGCCGATTTGATTTGTCAAAGTTTGAGAGATTATGAAATTCCATTAGAGGATTGTCGTGGACAAGGATACGATAACGGAAGAAACATGAGCGGAAAATACAAAGGCGCGCAAAGCTGCATTATTCGTAAAAACGAATATGCACTGTACTCGCCTTGTGGAGCTCACACATTAAATCTAATAGGAGTAGACTCCGCCGAATGTTGTTCCCGTGCTATTACCTTTTTTGGCGTTGTGCAAAAATGCTACAACATTTTCAGCGGAAGTACCCAACGCTGGAAGATTTTGAAGTCAAACATACCAGACTCCCTTCATTCCCTCTCCAATACCAGATGGGCTGCGCGAATCGACTCTGTTCGACCGTTTGCTAAAAATCTCCCTGGATTGAAAAATGCTTTAAAAGAAATAAAGCAACTTAATTTGACTGCAGAAACTCTTCGGGACATCGATGGAATATTGAAATATATGTGCAAATTGGAGTGCATATTGATGTCTTCTATATGGATTTAAATTTTGCAGGCAATTAATGAAAGAAATCTTGTGCTTCAAGAGATGGGTGCCACCATTGACGTTGAAGTCAAGAACCTCAAAAGCCTCCTCGATGATTATATGCAAGCAGTGGGATGCGATCTTAAATGAATGCAAGATGGTTGCAAGTAGTTTGGACGATACCCCGACGATGTTGCCCGTAGCCAAAAAAAAAAAGGTTCAATTAGACGAAAATTGCACTGCTGAAGAAATAGATTTTAAAGAAAACACCTTTTTCGCAATATTAGATTCAATCATCAACGGAATACAAAATAGATTCGCAGCAATCAACGCTTTGAATGATACGTTTTCATTTTTTAAGCAGTTTGAAGACATGACAGAGGATGAAATTCAAAATGCTGGAGAAATTTTCTCATCAAAATATCCTGCCGATGTGTCGAAAAATTTACAAACTGAAGTATGTCAACTCAAAAACATGTATAGTGCGAATTTCGAACCTCGGCTCCCTCCATTCGATCTATTAAATGCAATTAACCAAAAAAAAATAGGAGCTCTCTATCCAAACATTTGCGTTGCTCTGCGCATATTCGCAACACTTCCAGTATCCGTTGCAAGTGGGGTGCGTTCCTTTAGTGCCTTGGCTAGAGTTAAAAACTTTCATCGATCCTGCTCAACACAATCCAGAGTTTCAGGCCTAGCCACTTTGTGTTTGGAATCGGAATTCGCTAGAAAACTAAATTTTGACGACATCATCGACGCATTCGCCACAGCTAAAGCCAGAAAAGCATTGGGACTACTTATTTACAAAATAATTTGAATAAATGATATAAAGAAAGTTAAAATGTGCTTTTATTGTTCGTAAATTTTTATTCTTGCTTTAATTTCATCATATTTTTTTTTACTTTTTTTTGATTTGTATTGTAACTCATTTGAAATATTAACAGAAGTTCTTAAAAAAAAAAAACTACTGTATGAAGGGGGCCCGTTAAATATTACCCCCGGGCCCGCATTTTCTCTCTGCGGCCCTGCTTATCGGGGTAGGAATGGGTCCAATTCAAGTAGTAAAAGATACTCTAACTGAAACTGGATACAGATAAATTCAAAATGCAGTAATGTATCCATACGCGGAGAAAAATATGCCACTGATCGGGAATTTCCAACATGACAATGAAAATTACCCAAAACACACCTCCAAAGTTGTACCCCAATGGCTACAATCAAATGCAGTTCGTGTTTTGAATTGACTGGCCCTATCGCCAGCTCTCAATCCCATAGAAAATCTATGGGAAATTGTAGATCGAAAAATACGGACACGAAATTACATATATAAGACAGATCTCATAGAGGCAGTTAATGCAGAATGGCTAAAAATTTCAGTGGACAGTACTGAAGCAGTACTAAAAAATAATTGAGACCCAACAAAATATTGAAACCAAAAAAAGAGCGAATGTTTTGTCAGCAGCATAAAAATGAATACTTTTAAATTTTGTTATTTTTTCCGTAGTTAAGCTATTTTATGTTAATATTTTTCCTTTTTAAATAAATAGAACATACAAATTTTTAAATTAATAAAAAAGTTTTTAACTTTATGATTAAATTTTTTTGGAATTGATCGTTTGAAGTCGTCAAAATATATTTTGTTAAAAGTTGCCATTGTATTGTCACTCACTGTATAACATTTTGTTATTTTTTAATGATGATTTTTATCACCTTTCAGAGCCGTCTAGTTAAATTTTTAATAAGTTTCAATGATAAAATGAATAGAATGCTGCTGATTTTAGAGATTCTAAATGTTGAAACTGTGGTCTAAAGGATTTTTTTATAATAACTCTTCGGTCTCCGCTTCTAAATAATCTTAATCGGTCAAACACTTAAATAATAATACTTTAGTGTTTGGCCGATTATGATTGTTTAGATCGACGAGACCGAAGTATTAGATTCAAAAGAAAAATAATACGTTAAAATATTAACAACTGTTTTCATTTTCTTTACACAATTTTGTGTTATTTTGTCCTACATTTTTCAAAGAAATCAAAATACTCGTACTGCAGTAAACGACGAATATACAATAAATTGCGTCATAAAAAAAACACAAGAAGGTAAAACCCGCATTTAATGCTCTGTGTGCAATCGTAAGTTTTGTTTTTTCAAGTTGTTTTTTTTTACTCAAAAACCAGACACATGATATTAACGAAAAACAAAAAAAAAATATTAATTTACATAATTCCGGCTTTACGCACGCTTATGACGTATAAATTTATTTAACAAAGTTGTGCAATTTTTTTTTGTTGGTTTTTAGTTAAAAACAAAAAAGTTTTAAATTTTTTTGAACTTGCTGAACTTTTGTCAGTTTGTAAAGCCTACGTAAATCTTAATTATCATAACAAACATTGATTTTTTTTAGGAGCCATTCATTCATTCGCTAAGCTCAAACTCTTAAGCAATTAAAGTATAAAGGAATTAAATCTTTTGTTTACTTATTATTATTAACTAAAAACGATTGCTAAAACCAGAAAAACAATTTGTTGCTTCTTTAGTGAAGAGGTGGTGTTTAAAATTTGAAATTTAAAACGCATAACGAAAATATTAACGTGAAATATTTGATGCTAGTCCATATTCCACCGGCAGTTTAGCTATACAGTGTCGTGCACAACAAAAGCAACGAAACCCATATTTGATTTCATATTGCAATATTTCAAAAAAAAATAATATTTAAATATTTAAAAAAAATAATATTTACATACATTTGTACACTATCATGGTAGAAAACAAAATCGCAGATTAATTATCCAACGTTAGTATATTTATTTTAAAAAAAGTCAGGAAAAATTTCCAACTCTCCAAAAAGAGAGTGTGAGAAACAAAAGCAACAAATCTAAGAATTGTTTATGTAACGAAAAATCTTTAAAAATCACGGCAAATTTCCAAAGTTAATACAGTTTTTAAGGATTTAGGTATTTATTACATGATTACTAAAAATTAGTTTCTATATGTTATTGGCACTGGTTGGTCTAATAAGAATGGCTAGGGATAATCATTGCCAAACTTTAAAATCTCAAATAATTGAGAACTTTTAAAAGGGGGAAAGCAAGCTTTTATTGCTGAAAAGTATAACATGAACAGTAGGGTGGCCATTCATTATATGGAGGGAAAAAAAGTGTTCAAACACTCGGCCGCACCCCCTAGAAATATGCGAATTGCAAAAAACTGAGAAATACAAAGTTTTGGACTAATCAAAAAACGTTTAGAGGTGGCTCAACGCGATTGAAAATTTCAAGTGTGTTTATATGGTGAAAATATGACTTTTTCAGATTTTACGAAAATTTCGTTCAATAGTTTAAGTTTTCCGACAAATTGTTATATAATTCGGGATCAGTATTAAATTATATTTTGAAAAAGCAATAAAACTTCAAAATCGAATAAAAACTCGCCAAGAAATAGCATACCACTTTTGTGGTGGTTTGAAATTTTATGGCATTTTTTCAACTTTGAGAAATTGATTAAAGTCATAATTTTTTTTTTGGTCTCTACCCTTATAAGTACTCAGATATGAAGTATTGTTTTATTACCACGTTGTTAACCTATTGCGCATTGAGACCGAAAATGGGAAATTTTTTTGATAAAATTTTGAAAACTCCTTTTTCAAGTTTTAAAAAATGTTCTTAAACAAAATTTAAAAAAAATGGATCTGGCACTGGTTTTGTTAAATACATATTATAGATTAACTGTGCGAATTTTTAAGTATATCCCTATGGCAGAATTTTTTTCACAAGGAAAAAAATTAATTTTTAATTTTTAATTTTTAAATTTCAATTTTTAATTTTTAATTTTTAATTTTTAATTTTTAATTTTTAATTTTTAATTTTTAATTTTTAATTTTTAATTTTTAATTTTTAATTTTTAATTTTTAATTTTTAATTTCTAATTTTTAATTTTTAATTTTTAATTTTTTATTTTTTATTTTTTATTTTTAATTTTTAATTTTTAATTTTTAATTTTTAATTTTTAATTTTTAATTTTTAATTTTTAATTTTTAATTTTTAATTTTTAATTTTTAATTTTTAATTTTTAATTTTTAATTTTTAATTTTTAATTTTTAATTTTTAATTTTTAATTTTTAATTTTTAATTTTTAATTTTTAATTTTTAATTTTTAATTTTTAATTTTTAATTTTTAATTTTTAATTTTTAATTTTTAATTTTTAATTTTTAATTTTTAATTTTTAATTTTTAATTTTTAATTTTTAATTTTTAATTTTTAATTTTTTATTTTAATTTTTAATTTTTAATTTTTAATTTTTAATTTTTAATTTTTAATTTTTAATTTTTAATTTTTAATTTTTAATTTTTAATTTTTAATTTTTAATTTTTAATTTTTAATTTTTAATTTTTAATTTTTAATTTTTAATTTTTAATTTTTAATTTTTAATTTTTAATTTTTAATTTTTAATTTTTAATTTTTAATTTTTAATTTTTAATTTTTAATTTTTAATTTTTAATTTTTAATTTTTAATTTTTAATTTTTAATTTTTAATTTTTAATTTTTAATTTTTAATTTTTAATTTTTAATTTTTAATTTTTAATTTTTAATTTTTAATTTTTAATTTTTAATTATTAATTTTTAATTTTTAATTTTTAATTTTTAATTTTTAATTTTTAATTTTTAATTTTTAATTTTTAATTTTTAATTTTTAATTTTTAATTTTTAATTTTTAATTTTTAATTTTTAATTTTTAATTTTTAATTTTTAATTTTTAATTTTTAATTTTCAATTTTTAATTTTTAATTTTTAATTTTAATTTTTAATTTTTAATTTTTAATTTTTAATTTTTAATTTTTAATTTTAATTTTTAATTTTTAATTTTTTATTTTTTATTTTTAATTTTTAATTTTAAATTTTTATTTTTAATTTTTAATTTTTAATTTTTAATTTTTAATTTTTAATTTCTAATTTTTAATTTTTAATTTTTGGGTCATTAGCTTTGGGTCATTTATGGGTTTTCTTATTTTATTAAGAAAAATGTAGATAGTTTTTATACATAAAATAATTCAACTACAATATTGGTTAAAAGTTGTTTTAATTTATTCGTGAGCAATAAGCAGATAATTGCACCAAAGATATATCAAAATGGATTATTTTGAGCTCCCAGGAGCACTGAATGGTTAAATAAATAAAAATTAACCGAATTATTTTTCTTAAATTCTGAATAGTGGTTTCATCGAGTTTATTAGAAAAACTCGTTTTCGGTAATTTTCATTTAAAAATATCTTTAAATCCAAAGCTGGCCTTGGCAAATAATGGGTTAACGTTCTCGGATTAATCCCAAATTTTAGGAATGAAAGTTCTACATATTATATTTTAAGCGTCGCATCTAAAAATTTAACACCACTTACAAAATATTTGAATTTTTTGAATAAATTGTCTTTAATTAGCTTGGGGTCATATGTGACCCCAATTCCAAAAGGTTTAATGGGGTCATATTATTTTTTTCCGAAACCCTAGGCTATTAAGATAAAATATAACATTTAAAAGAAGAAAAGTGATGAATTTTTGAAACAAAGTATTTAGAAAGAGTACATTTACAGAATATTTTACAAAAATCCCATTTTTCTCGAAATCCGCAAAAATAAAATCCTTGTGAAAAAAATGCTGCTGTAGGGATATACTTAAAAATTCACATAGTTAATCTGTAACATGAATTTAATAAAAACTTAAAGTGCCAGATACATTTTTTTAAATTTTGTTTCAGAAAATTTTTTAAAACTTGAAAATTTTATCAAAAAAATTTCCCATTTTCGGTCTCAATGCGCAATAGGTTAACAACGTGGTAATAAAACAATACTTCATATCTGAATACTTATAAGTAGGTATAGAGACCAAAAAATTAATTTTGGCTTTAACCAGTTTCTCAAAGCTGAAAAAACAATGCCATTAAATTTCATGACCTAGTTTTTTTGGCACAAAAGTGGTCTGGGGCATTTGCTATTTCTTAGCGAGTTTTTATTCGATTTTGAAGTTTTACAGCTTTTTGAAAAGATAATTTAGTACTGATTCCGAATTTGTTAACAATTTATCGCAGAAATTTAACTATAGAACGAAATTTTTGTAAAATCTGAAAAAAGTCATATTTTCCCAATTTAAAAACACACTTGAAATCTTCAATCGCATTAAAAAAACTTTGTATTTCTCAGTTTTTTTGCTATTTGCATATTTCTAGGGGATGCGACCGAGAGTTTGAACACTTTTTTTTTATTAAGGGCCATCCTAATGAACAGATTTATTATGTACTAGCTGTTTTTACCCGGTATTGCCCAGGATAAAAAGACCTTTGACTTGAAAAATGGTTCACTATGCTTACCAGGCGCTGAGTACTTAGTCCCCAATGAACAAATTCCCCAATAAAATGAACTTTCTCCCCAAAAATTTGTATGATTTTTTAATTTAGAAGTTTTTATAAGATGCTGCACTAAAAATGCTTCAAAAATAGGCTGCGAAACCGCTTTAAGTTTTGTTTTTAAGTTAATTTATAAACATAAAATATAACGGAATCGTTTGCAAATTAAAGGAATCAGAACTTTTAAAAATTGAATTACTTCATTCAATAAGAGACGTCGAATTCATAGAAGTTTCAAATATGAAAAACTAATGCGATTTTAAAATTGTGCCGCAACCTTTCTTTAAGCAACTACTTATATGGCCTATTTTGATCAACCGGAAATTATTTCACATACGTAAATAAAATTTATCATAAGACCTTTCACTGAGCTGTGTTCCGCGAGCGAGTCGCGTCAGCTTCCGCGCGTTTGGCAGCCACACCCGTGCTGTCGCGCAGTTGTTGTCAACTTATTTTAATCGCCAAAATATATTTTTCAGATCATTCCGATGTTATAGCTGAGCTGTGTTCCGAGAGCGCGTCGCGTCTGCGTCCTCGCGCCGCACCTCGCGTTTGGCGGCTACACTCGTGCTGCCGCGCCGTTCTCGTTAACTTGTTTTAATCGCCAAAATATATTTTTCAGATCATTGCGATATTTTAGCTGAGCTGTGTTCCGAAGGCGCGTCGCGTCCGCTCGTTTGTCAGTCACACCTGTGCTGCCGCGCAGTTGTTGCCAACTTATTTTAATTGTCAAAATATATTTTTCAGATCATACCGATATTCTAGCTAAGCCGCGCACCGAAATGATGCTATTGAAAAGAATACTCATTTTAAATGCATTTATTGTAGAACATATATTGATAGCAGTATGGAAATTTTCACTACAATAAATATTTATCAAAATTTATTAAATACAAGTATGTAAAAATTTAAGAATTAATTTGGGGAGTAAGTTAATTTTTTATTTCGTTTTTAAAAAAATGGAGAATTTTTCATTTCTTTTGGGGTCCTTTTTTTAATTTGGGGACTTTGTTCACCGTAAAGTTATTCCAGTGTAAACCAAATTTCAGAGAAATCCGCTGAAAAATACAAATTTGTATAGGGAAGAAATATACCACACAACAAAAAATTAATCATATGGCGACCTTTCCCGGAGTACGGAGATCGTGTGTACCAAATTTCAGCGAAATCCGTTGAAAAATAAAAATTTGTATAGCGGTCAAACAAACAAACAAACAAATAGAAAATGAATTTTATATACATACATATATAGATTTGTACATTAATAAAAAAGTATTAGTTCAAAAAAGAAGTTAGGGTAAAGATTCAGGAGGACGTCCACGAAAAACTTCCTTGCGTTATAATAGAAAAATATGTCGTATAAAAAAAAATCCCTTTGCCACTTCTAATGAAGTTGTAAGAACTCTTAAGTTGAACGTGCACGATAATACAGTTCGGAGACGTGCAATAGAAAACAACTTAAAAAGTTTTGTTATGTTAACTCATCTAATGATTTGCTCTCTTTTTTATGATGAATCAAATCTATCTATTTAGTGACGAACCAAAATTTAATTTGATTAATTCGGATGGTATGTCTACAGTTTGATGCTTGCCCAGCAAAAGCCTTGAATTGAAAATGAATTTTAAGCATGGGGGAGGCAATGTGATGGTGTGGACATGCTTTTCGGTAAATGGAGTCCGACAATTCCACAAAATTAATGGAACAATGGGCCGTTTTATGTATAAAGACATTTTTGAAACTAAGATAATTCCGCATGATGAGTGGAATATGCCCCTTCGATGTGTGTTTCAACATGATAATGACTCGAAACACACATCGAGGGTGGTCAAAGATTTTATAGAAGAGAATGGGATTCAAGTCCTTGATTGGGCGGCACAATCACCCGACTTGAATTCCATTGAAAACCTCTTTGAGATATTAAAGAATAGTATTTACGTGAAATGATTTAAAAATCGTAACGAACTCTTCCACAGCCTAGAAGCTGATTGGCAACATATTTCTGAATCAGTACTGAATGATAAAAAATAATGGTCGTATACGAAGTATTAGTTTGTTGCTTTTGTTTTACACAAGCGCTAGTTTTAATCTAGTTTTAATCTATTTAAAAAGATGCAATTAGTTTAAGTTGTGTTATATTTTATGAATTACTTAGCGTATTTAAATGTAAATAATGTTTGAAGACAGTTTTTTGTAAATGAAATATGGTTCGAAATAAATCACTTTGTTAATTTTTTATGGAATTTGTTGTTTTAGTTTTGCACGACACTGTAGTTCTCACTACACCTGCCTATAAGTAACTCGAGAATGCGATTGGTCCTTCAAACAATGTTAAAACTTACAAATCTAATTCGTCAACAATGCCACTCAAATTTTGTTTATGCTTATTTTCAACTAAGTGGATATAGTTGGACCTAAGACCCTTTCTCTCAGCGCATGGTATAGATTATCATAGAGTCGGTTTAGAGCAACTCTAATTTTCTTATTTTTTAACTAATTAATGGGAAAATTTTATAAAACAAAACATTTGAATTTTGAATGTAACAAATTGAAATTTAAAGCAATAAATTATGTTTCGAATGGTGAGTGGTAGGACAGAAGAAAGTATATATTTCTAAAATTCATAACTACACTTTATTTTTAATCGGACCGGTTTCTAGCATTTCAGCCTTCATCAGCGATTTATTGAACATTGCGATAAATTGTTGTTTTAATTGAATAGATTGTTTTTATATGAAATTTTTCTACTTAGGCCGGCCCACAGTGGACCATTTGACGAGAAGGCGGTCAAAAATCTATAACTTTTGATTGGATTTGATATGCGGTTTTTTTGTTTGGTAGGTGAGATTTTAGCCTTTAAGTTTTGCTAAAAACGTAATTCTCGACCGAAAATAAAAAAAGTTACGGAGGGTTTAAAATACATTTTCATTTGTAGTTGAATTTTAGTAGAAAAGTGAAGTGTTAAAAGGTAAAAAAAGGTTTTTTTTTTTAGTTAATTTTACAATTAATACTTTTTAACAATTTTTTAAGTTAATTTTTTCAGAAAATGCCAAACTTTGGCCTCCGTAAACTTTTTAGTCCTAAGGTGCACAAGGGCCAAAGGTTTTTTTTTCGAAAGATCCCGAGTTAAAATATAATTTATTAAGCAGCGAACGTAAAAGTTACCTTATATTGGTTCAAGATAGAGAAGTTTCAATGAAAAACTCGTATGTTTTTGCTTTAGTTAAATTTTTTTTATTGTCTTTTTAAATATGTATTTCTATACCAATTTTTATGGTAAATTTATGAAATATAAAAATTTTTATTGTAAATTTACAAAATATATAAATTTTTAAATAAAGAAAATTTTTTAACTATATAAAAAAAAGTGTAACTTATTGTTAGTGTAATGAAAAAGTACTTTAAATCAACCAATTTTAACAAAAAATTTCTTCTAAATAGCCTTGATTTTCATCTTCTAGAGGTTGTTTAGCTACTTCGTCTAATTCAATAGAGGTAGTTTTCCATTTTTGACGAATGTAGGACATATATGGATCTGAAGTGCACAACAAAATAGTGATTAGGTCTTCATTAGTACAACAACTGGATATTTTCCTTGTGTTGTGCTCGCGAAAGAATCTGTAGTCTTTGTTCCTTTTTTATTGCGCTTCTTCAGATAGATCTCCTATTGGTAGCATATTGTTTTGAATTATTTGTTCCCCATGGTACAAAATTTTATGAACTGTGGATGGCATATATCTCCAAGAGTATTTTTCATCATAAAGTATAGCTGTTTTATTGGCGTACTCTCCAAATTTTTTTGCATTTATCTTTCTGCTGCATGCTAGAACTTGTAATATGATTTTGAATCGTCTTATCAATTTATGATCTACACCTGTGATAGATGCTGCAGTTTCCGAATCGGAAAAAAATCTCCTTGCAGTATTTCCATCATTTGTGTTTCCTTCCCCTTGTTTTGGTTGGTCGATTACGAGGCCTAGCTGTAGATATTTTTGTTGAATTTGTTTTTTTTTTGCTTTCTTTTTCTTCATTTTCTTTTTTTTTTCTCACTGTTTCGCCTAACGGACCAAATTCCAAATCATAACCCAATTTAAGAATATGCTCCATGAAACGTATTCTAGCATGAAGAGGGGACATTCCAAATTCGTAGGCTTCCTTAAAACTATCCTCTTCTGGTGGAGGTTGGCTTAATTGACTTGATGTCTTTTGGCATATAATGCAGCTTGACGTTGATTTTGTTTCAGACTATTAATGTTTTTGAAAGATACCTATGTAAATGTACTTGTAACAATTATAAGTATATAACAACTCCTGACAACTCTACCGACACGCAAAAAAATACACCGCGGTGCACCGGTATGACCAACTTTTGTATTCATAACACTCAGACGGACGGACGGACATCGTTTAATCGACTGAGAAAGTGTTTTTGAGTCGATCCGTATAATAAAAGATGTATAAAAGTCCAATATTTTTGGCAGTTACAAACATCACCTCAAACTTAATATATCCTAACCACATACTGGACAACTTTTGTATTCATAAATTTTGCAGAAAATATCTAACCTTGGGTCAGAAAAATTGTTCTGGTGCACACTGGCGGAAACTGGCGGATGTATATTGGGGTATAGGAGCATAGGGGAGGGTTCGGACTATAGAAGAGTGCAAGACTTTTTCTGACTGCTTTTGACTGGCAGGAGTTATGCTCTATTAAGTAGGAGATTTTCGGAAAATTTTGACCTTTTTTAAAAATTTTTTTTTTTAAATTTCGGAACGACTCAGTGATTTTACATTTTTAACATTAATAGCATGGAAGCCACAAAATTATAAAAAATTTATTTCACTTCAAAATCTTTTAAATCAAAAAACTTACAGTCATTCAAAAATAAATATTTACAAAGAAATTTTTAATTTTAGCAAAATACTGAGAAAGCCCATTTTCGAAGACCCTGTTCGCTGTGATATAGTTGAGATAGAGTCGCAATTTTTTGGCTCCTGAGGTTTACTAGTATTTATTTTCAAATGAATAACATAACTTTAAAATCGGTAACAAAAAAAAAATGATTTTTGGCCGCCTTCTCAAAATATGGTCCACTGTGCGGCCGTGAGGCTTGAACCTGCGTCTATCTCACATACACTCGTACTTGCACTTTTTGGTTAGCGCTTTAACACACACATTTCGTTTTATAATATATGCCCATAAATATATACAGTTACTCTAAGCCGAACTCGGACACTATTATAAACCAATTTTTTTTTTGCAAAAACAGCGAAAATTAAATTATAAAATAAAACTTGTGATTTGGTTTTGATTGGCTACCAAGAACAAGTAAAATTACTATTACTTGACCATAGTTTAAATAAACGAAAAAATCTTCAACTGGCAGACAAAAAAGTGCACAAGCCAAACAAGGACGTCTTCGACGATTTGTATGAGTGCGGTCCCAGAATAACCCAACCTGACGTATAGGTGGCGCCAGTAGTTTGAAATAAACTAGTTTGGTGAAAAGTGGCAACCTTATAAAACATAAACAAGTAAATGATTCAATGAATTTGTAAACATGGAAAAAATTGGTCACCGTTATGTAATTCATTTGAAAGATCTCAGTCCAACCTATATTAAAGCCGCGCCAGATTCTACTCTAGGGGAGTCTGTTCCTTCGTTTACGACTGTAAAATATTGGGTAGCAAAGTTTAAACGAGGCCGCACGAGCTGCCAAGACGAACACAGTAGTGGTCGAACAATTGAGGTGGCCACGCCAGAAACGGTTAAGAAAATCCACAAAATGGAATTGGGTGATCGTGCGTGAGCTAGCTAAATGGATAGGCATTTCAAAATGTGCTATACATCGCATATTGACCGAAAATTTGGAGCTGCCGCGTTTGCTCCAAGCATATAAGATAAAATAACTTAAAATTTTTGGTATATTCGATACAAAAGTTTTCAACTAAGGAAAAAATTAGGCAATGAAATCTACAAAGAAAATTGCCTTTGTCAAATATTTAAAATTAAAAACGACAATGTGCATATATAAAAAGAATAATTAACACTTCTGCCCCCGTAAACAAGGGAGATTAGTAAAATGCAAAATATCTACGACAGCAAATTTTGATATTGGTCTTTTGAAAACTCCATCACATGTTTTAACTTCAGCTGCTCTTGACGTTCCATCTCTACCGATATAGACACCTACCACTCGTTCACGCCTTCATTTAGATCTAGGAGCACTTTCGTCCCAGATAAGTACCTAACATCCAACTTCAAAAGAAGTACTTGGTAAACACCACTTAACTCTTCTTGTCAGTTCCGGAAGATATTCTGTTATCCACCGAGACGTGAAACCATTTTTCAAATTTTGTATGGTTCGCCTCTGCTTTCTATGGCAGTTGAGTTTGAGTTGAATTTGAGTTGGATTTACACATCCTAATAAAAAATGATTCGGTGTTATTGGTTCAGGTTCAAAGGAGTTTCAGGAATTTGTCACAGGCCTTGAGTTTACTATATTTTCACATTCAATTAAAAACTCATAAAAACATCCAACTAAATAGTAACATTTCCAAGTATACAGATAAGGATTTTTTAAACGTTCCCAAAACTCCTCCAGAGCTTGGATCTAATGGAGTATTAAAAATCCACTTAATTCCCAATGGTGTTGATGGTCGAACTATATCATTATAGTTCAAAAAATAAAATTCGTTTCGTAGTTCCTTGTTAATACCAAAAAATGTCGACTATTGTTACTTCGGATTGGAACTGGGACCCCACGTCTTTAATAAAGTTCTTTAAACTTACTAAAAACGCATCGGTAGATAAGTCGAATACATTTTCAAGATTGATTGCTCTAATAGTCATACAGGTGAATAAAACAACCCAACGTTTCTCTTGACTTCGGCGTATATTTATAGTAAATGGACCAAAAAGATCCACCCCAGTATAAGAAAAAGATTTAACAAATGGAGTAACTCTAACGATTGGTAGTATTCCCATCTGGGGTTGAACGGGCTTGGGTTTTCTTATTATACAAACAACACATTCTTGATGAGTCGACGAGGGATTTTTTGGAAGTATAATAGGTCGTTTCGCATTTTCAAAAAGAACATCAGTAGTATCTAAACGACCACCAACTCGTAACAACCCTTAGTTATCAATACAAGGGTTTAATGTAATCAATTCACTAGATACCTAATAACTTTTCATACTCCATTCGAAGAGATATTCTTTGCACTTCGTGTACAATTTTCATTTCTGCCTCCAAAATTTCCTATAAAGTCCATTTTCTAATAATTGGGCTGTTTTCTTGTATCTTCAGTTAAATATTTTTACAAAACCTGTTCATCCAAGCTTAATCAACCAAACTTAAATCTTGCGTCTTGGTATTTTAAATTGCGTAACCTTCGGTAATTCGATTTACCATAGCTTAAATTTTCGATAAATTTCATCCGGCAATTTTTATTCCCAATCGATCGAGATTTTGCAATTTTAACATTACTCCAAAATAATGAAGACATTCTAAAAAATGAAATCATATCATATAAAATAAATTTTTTTAAAGACTAGTATTTTTTCCAGATTCAACTTAAGCGTTATATTAAAAGATGTATGGTAAGAAACAAGTAAGAATGTTAAATTCGACTATGTCGAATCTTTAATACCTGGTATTACGACTACATTAATTTTTGGACTTACTGCACTATTTATAACAAATGTAAACAAAATATTTGAAAAAGTAGATAATTTGATAAACTTAATACTAATTTTTTCGAGAAATCTCCATATTTCAGTTCATATCTTGGTAGAATGAAGTCCGATTTAGCCAATTTTCAATACCAACCTGCTCGAAATAATGACAAACAATATTATTCCAATTTTTCCCAGGTATATGGTTTATTTTGTGCAAGAGCGTGATTTAGACAGACGGACATCGCTGTATCGACTTGAATAAGGATATGTATAAGGATCAGGAACATATATACAGTAGTTCTCCGATTTAACGAACATTCGATTCTGGGAACATCGTGTTTAACGAACCGGTCATTTGATCCATTGAGTACCTTATATAGCGAACAAAAATATTTTTTTGTACTCAGTTTAACGAACAAAAAAAAATAAAATTTTACATACATACATATTTCTAACAAATTTGTGAAAAATATAAAACCACAGGAGTAGAAAAAAGTGCCGTTATTATAGGACTATGCATGTGCTGCTTTTGTTGTCCTTTTATTTTGCTTGAAAGGAAAAATACAAATTATTGACGATCACCAAAAATCAAATGGAAGGAAATGTGGAAAATACTAATTTTAGATCTAGAAATATAAAAACGATAAACAGGGCGATTTCCAAGAATGCAAAACAAACTTTTTTCTTGGTTTCACAGACAGCGAAATTTCCATATGCGACAGGCATAGAACTTTATAAAAAGCTTTATGGTGGAGACTTCAACCAGATTTAATAAACGTTTTGTAATACGGCTTTTAAACAAAGTGGAGAAAAACTTACTCCAAATATGCAAGAGTAAACTTTTAAGAGTAAACTTCAGCAAGTTATCTTAGAAAATAACTTACCAATGGATGCAACTTTTAATGTCGACGAAAAGACGAAACCTGACATAACGTATGTCCATGCTGGAGAGACTTTGATGAAATTTTTTTATCTAAAACCATAAAAAGATTTTTTAGGAACTAAGCTAAAATTAAGGATTTAAAATTTCAGATTGAACCATCAGCCAAATAGATGAATTGAAAACAATTCTTCACCAAAAGAAGAAGATTAAGAAGAATATCCAGCTGATAAGCAAAATTTGGAGCAACGAATAAAATGCGGAGATGCTGTCAATGGCGTCGAAATTTGTGTTAAATGGGCTCAACAAAACAATCATTTTGTAGCCAAAAAACCATGATTTTTAGAGAGCTTCCAGAAGATGTTATTAAAAACGACATTTATTTGTATTCCAAAGAAACAAACACTGCTCGAACAATTTTTTATGGAATTTGTCAATTAATTTTTACCTTAATTTTGTATGTTCTTTACAATGTTATGCATGCAACACATTTTTTTTTTTTTTAAGAAAGCACTGTGTTTAACGAACTTTTCAGTTTAATGAACAAGCCTGACAACTTACTGGTTCGTTAAATCGGAAAACTACTGTAGTTTATGGGGTCGAAAATTAATTTTTCGTTGCATTACAAACGGAAAGATAAACTTTCATATACCCTCTGCACAGTGGTGTGGAGGGTATAAAAATTGTAAATTTGAAAAATGATTAGATAATTATTTGGTTATTAATTATTGTTTTGAAGGAATGTATTTATTCACATCTCTGACTATTTGTAGCTGTAGTAATTAAGCAATTAATTAAAAACTTTAAGTACTTTTAACTGTTTATTTCCTTTACAGATTATAAATTTATAGTCTGGTTCATTTCTTAACAGAAAAATAAGATACAATTTTGAAAAAGAAATAAAAGAATATACTCACATACATGTGAACATACATACTCGTACGAGTACATTTGTATCAAAAAGAGAATTGATGTAAATCTTCTCTGACTAACTAAATTAATATTTAAGCGAATGACTGCATTTGTACAATACATAAGATGAGCAGCAGAGCACATGGAGGAGGTTTTTTGACCTTGGCGTTTTTTTTCTCGATTTTTTTAAAGTTTTATTTTCAGTATTTTTTTGTTTACATTTTTTATTGTGGTGTTGTTCGGTAAGATAAACAAACATTAAAAAAAAGTATCAGAAATACCTTAAAAAATATATTTTAAGTGTAAAAAACGCGCATAAATTATTCCGTAAAATAACATATGAGTGGGAATTGATTGACTCTTCTTCACAGGGAAGAAGATTGAAGTTGTTTGTTTCATAATTATCATTTCTGATCGGAACAATGTTAAAGTATTTTCTTATTTATTTTACCCTACTGTCGGTGTTTTGATACAATTTAAAGGATGTTACTTAAATCATTGATTATTATTAAATTTCATATAATCAGAACAGTAATAACAAATTGTTAAAAAGAATTATACAAATTTTGTGCAACAACGGATGGGTGTCTTTTACGAGTATATTCCTTCTGCAATTTCAAATTATTTTTGTTTTTATATTTTGAACAGAAAATATATATCAAAGATACAATTTTTTTTTTATTAAAGTTCTTAAAGAAACTTAAGTTAATTCTTTAATTCTTTTAAATACTTAAATGAAAATTTTAAATTTAAATCCCTAAAGAAATAATATAAGTATTTCCCTTATCACTGAAAATTGAATTAATGAACTTACCAGGAAAATTATATGTTGAGTATATCCACATAAAAAGTTAATAAATCTAAAACTTAAAATTTTTATAGCATTTCTGAACCCTGCGCACCTAGTAAGTCTAAAACGTGTTTTTAAACTTTAGCAAAGTGATAATTTGTGTACAATGGTATGATCTAAAAAGAGTCTAAAAAGAGCCTAAATATCTCGTAAACTAAAGATGACTCAGAAAAAGTAATAGCATTTTCAAGACAACATTACTGACGTAACCAAAATCAGGATGCAAGGCCAGTGTTGGTAAAAAAAAAGACTCACGAACAAGCTAAATATAACGTTTTACGAAATTTGTATACGCTCGAAAACTACAGCTAGACCCACAAAAGCGGTTAAAGATTTGAAACCAGCGCAACTCAACTATCGAAAATCAATTAGCAGATGCCCTGTGATATAATTTTTGATGTGAAAACATCTATACTCGCAGGGGGTTAAATTTCTATTTCACAATCCAATCACAAAAACAGCGTAACATGTAACGTGCAAGACAAAATCGGTGTGACTTATTGTATAGCTGAAAAAATTACGATATGTAATAACCTGTTTGAAAATGAAAAATCAGAAATAAAAAATGAAAACTGAAAAATAAAAAATGAAAAATGAAAAATAAAAAAATAATAATAAAAAAATAAAAAAAAAATTAAATAAGAAATGAAAAATGCAAAATAAACAAGTAAATAAATTATAGTCGGTCTAGACCGACTGTACGATACCCTATACCATGCGTTTAGAGACCCTATCTCTCTGGCCCAACTAACTGCGTATAAAAAATAAGCATAAACCAAATTTGAGTGAGATTTTTATTAATTTTTTTGGCCGCAGATATGAAAAAGTTCATATCGGATGCTATATCTATATGGGGACTAGGCCCAAAAATGGACCGATCCTGACCATGTTTGGTAAGGTCTCTTGTATTTTGCAAAAATATATACAAACAAAATTTGAGAAGAATCAGTGCAATATTTTTGTTTTTTGATAGATTTAAGTGAAGATCGGGAAGCAGCTCTATATGGGGCCTATGACTAAGAGTTGTCCCAAAGGGATCATTTTTGGTCTACTGATTAAAAAATAAAAAATTAAAAATGAAAAATGAGAAATAAAACATTAAAAATGAAAAATGAAAAATAAAAAATGAAAAATAAAAAATGAAAAATGAGAAATAAAAAATGAAAAATGAAAAATAAAAAATAAAAAATGAAAAATAAAAATAAAAAATGAAAAATGAGAAATAAAAATAAAAAATGAAAAATGAGAAATAAAAAATGAAAAATGAAAAATAAAAAATTAAAAATAAACAAGTAAGAAAATTATAGTCGGTCTAGACCGACTATACGATACCCTATACCATGCGTTTAGAGACCCTATCTCTCAGGCCCAACTAACTGGATATAGAAAATAATCATAAACCAAATTTGAGTGGGATTTTTATTAATTTTTTCGGCTGCAGATATGAAAAAGTTCATATCGGATGTTATATCTATATGGGGACTAGGCCCAAAAATGGACCGATCCTGACCATGTTTGGTAAAGTCTCTTGTATTTTGCAAAAATATATACAAACAAAATTTGAGAAGAATCAGTGCAATATTTTTGTTTTTTGATAGATTAAAGTGAAGATCAGGAAGCAGCTCTATATGGGGCCTATGACTAAAAGTTGTCCCATAGGGATCATTTTTGGACTACTGATTAATGGATGTAATATATACATACAAACCCAATTTGACTAAGATTTATATGATAATTTGGATCTTATGGCAATATATGTTGATTTCATAGGGGTCATTTGTATGGGGCTAGGTCTGAACATGGACCGATTCTCACCAATTTCAATAGCGTTCATCCCATGGCCGATAAAAGATTAAATACCTAATTTCATCATAATATATTCATATTTGCGACCTGCAGTTTGATTACAAGCTTTACATGGACACACAGACGAACGGACATAGTTAAATCGAATCAGATAGTGATTCTGATTCGATCGGTATAATTAAAGATGGGTGTAGGTCAAATATTTTTGGTTGTTACAAACAGCAGCACAAAGTCATTATACCCAAACCACATAGTGGTATAGGGTATAAAAATTAAAAACGAAAAATGAAAAATTAAAAATGAAAAATAAAAAATGACAAATGAGAAAAATAAAAAATTAAAAATAAACAAATGAAAAATGCAAAATAAAAAACGAAAAATGAAAAATAAAAAATTAAAAATAAAAAATTAAAAACGAAAAATGTAAAATGAAAAATAAAAAGTGAAAATGAAAAATAAAAAGTGAAAAATAAAAAATGAGAAACGAAAAATTAAAAATTAAAAATTAAAATGAAAAAGTAAAACGAAAAATGAAAAATAAAAAATCAAAAAAGAAAAATAAATAATTAAAAATATAAAAGAAAAATAAAAAAATAAAAAATGAAAAACGAAAAACGAAAAATTAAAAATGAAAAATGAAGAAATGAAAAATAAAAAATGAAAATAAATGAAAATGAAAATAAAAAATGAAAAATTAAAAATTTACCGGTTCATATAATAAACAAAAATAAATATTTTTATATTAGCAGAGCCCCTGCAGTTAATTGCTATAAGTGATACATAGATCACGCTTTCTGTATGATTTGAAAAAAGTGCCATACAAAAATCTATAATTACTAGATGTTTAGACATCTCCCCTGCGATTGGACTCACATGATTTTTTTTATTTAGGAACCGTAAAATTTATGAATTTATTAAAAAAGTATGTTTATGAGTAAAATGCAGCTTTGCTTTATAAAATCTGGTAAAAATTAACTGAGTCATTAAACTTTTTATTAAAAAAAATAGAATGAATGCCTGCAAACATTTTTGAGTTGAATAACTGAAAATGTTATTTTTGCAAAAAAAAATTGTTTGTGCAGGCATTTATTCCATTTTTTTTTTTTAAATTAAAGTTTAATAACTCAGTTCATTTTTAGTTTTTATCAGTTAAATTTTACCAGTAACTCAAGATTTTTGAGGTTTTTCGCAAATTTCAAGGACAGGGTCTTGTTATACTCGAGAAGACCCATCAGAAAAAAAGTATCGCATCACAGGTATTTTTTCTGTCACACAGTGTAATATATATTTTAAAAACTTTGTTTTGTTTGTACTTCCAATTGGAAATATTGATCAATAGGGCAAGGAATTCCAAGCAAATGCATATTTTTATTCGATAGTCTATATTAGATATGGACTAAATATCTATCCGAATAAATATATTTCCAATCAAATATCATGATATTTGCAGTTGCGTATTTTTTCATGTTTGAATTTGATATTTTCATCTAAATGGTTACATATTTTGAATATTTTTCATATTTTATTCATATTTTTATCAAAATACCTATTTATTGCACTTTTTTGCAAAATTCATATTGGAATTCTTAAACATAATAATTTAGCGTCGATTTTTATATTCATATTTTTGCACATTATGCTTTAAATGCATGTTTTGGCATATTTTCATCAATATGCTCATTAATTGAACTTTTTGCAAAAATATATATCGGAATCAATAAATTTACAATAAATTATATAATTATATGTAATGATATGTATTTTAACATTTTTGCATATTTTGCTTTAAATTAATATTTTTGCATATTTTCATCAGTATGCTCATTTATTGAACTTTTTGCATATATATCTATATATACTATATATCGATTTGTAGTTGCTTATTTTTTCAT
This sequence comes from Cordilura impudica, assembly GCA_963682025.1. Lineage (NCBI taxonomy): Eukaryota > Metazoa > Arthropoda > Insecta > Diptera > Scathophagidae > Cordilura > Cordilura impudica. The sequence goes on from OY821520.1 coordinate 83,131,318, forward strand.
ATTTTTCATCAAGATGTTAATATATGTATTTTTAAAATTTTTAAAATTTTCTTCTCAACAATTTTTTTTTTTTTATTAAAAATTATTAGTTTCGTGTGTATTGTTCAGACGTCCGCTACATTTTTAAGCACAATGGAATCTTTGTATAAGTGTGCTCCCATTACTTCAATAGACGTTGAAAGATCGTCCTAATGGAAATAATTTTACAAGTAAAATCAAAAAACAAATTTGAAGATATGCTTTTTATAGGCTTTCAGGTTAACTGCGATCAATGATCAAATCATATAGAAAATTATTAAATAATGTTTTGCCATCTACTTTACGTAAATGCTGAAAGTTTCAGAAATCTAGTGAAAATTTAGTTAAATGATTCCGCCTCAAACAAAGTTAATGAAAAAGTTTGTAAAAAAATTATGGATTCGTATTTTTCTGAATTTTTATTTTTAATTTTTATTGTATATTTTCGTTTTTTTTTTTTTTTTTGCAGCATATTATGCATCATAAAATTATTTGCCCTATTGAACAATATATCTAAACAATATATCATGCTACACTTTTGCTCCTCACTGCATATATAATTATGCTAAGAATTTCCAAATGTGCGATTTGAAAAACATTTGATTTAACGCAATAATTCGCCTAATACTTTCAATTGATGACTTCTGAAAATCAATTTAGAATTTCTGAAAAGCAATTGAGTATTTCTGTAACACAATTCTAAATTGTATCGACCAAAAATCTGTTAAAAAATCCGTTCCTTCCAATTTGTCGACAGACAATTTTAAATAGAACTCCTCGACATTCCAAAAAATAAATTAGCTCATCTTATAATCGTGAAATTCCTTAACATTTCGAAATCTAATTATAATATACTCGTACAAATTTAAGTCTGTTTAAGAATGTATTTTTGTAATTTAAGGTGTTAAAAAATGTTCTCTGCATTAAGTTGTATCTTTTTTATGATATTTTCCACAAAAATATACAGTAACGACGGACAGACGCCGCCACCAAACATTCATATTTATTATGTTGACACTGAATAAAAATGCGGTTCTTTTATTTTCATTTAAAATATACTAATGTAAAAAAAAGAAACACTTCTATTCCATGTTATTTTTAGTTTTTGTAATCTGTTTTTTATATACAAAAACAATATACATATGCATATACATATATTGTGTTCAACAATAAGGATTGCGCACATAAAAATTGTAACATTAACTATTAAACGAATTAACCGGTTTTTATAAAAATTACAGTTAATTGAATGTTATTTAAATTAACAAATTGTATACTATTTGCAAAATTTATTGTTTTATACAAAAAAAAAATATATTTTTCAACGTAATCTCCTTTTAGCTCAATACACTTAGTCCAACGTTTCTCCAATTTTTGTATTCCTTCCAATAAATAGGATTTTTCGAGGTCCATAAATCCGGATAATATGGCGGATGAGGTACCAATTCAATTGAGAGCAAACGCGGCAACCATCTTCCAGATAGCTTTCTTAAACCCAACTGATCATTTAAAATCGAAACCACACTGCGATATGAAATGCCTATGGCATCAACAATCTCACGCAATTTTACTCTTCGATCGGCCAACAACCACATCGTGGATTTTTTCGACATTTGCGGCTGTATTGACCTCAATTGGCCGTCCAGAACGTTCAGCGTCATTTGAATTTGTGCGACCACTGCGAAAGTCAGTAAACCACTTTTATACCATTGAAATCGATGGCACAGAGTTCCCATAGTATTTATCAAGCTTTTCCTTGGTTTGATTGACGTTTTTTTTTCGCAAAATGCGCACTCGAAATTCAGTTTTTTCCATTAAAAAAAAACCACGAGGTTGTATGTTTTGAATAGCTGTTAAACGCAAAGTAAATGACGGAACTTGCTCAAAATTTTAGAGTAGTCTATTAATAGGTGGTACTTGATGGGAGCAGTGTTGCATTTCATATAACTACGAGGAAAATTCGAAAAGTCACGTCATTATTGATCCGCCCTCGTATGAAAATTTTATTTTTTTTAGATATTACACTCAAAAGCGCTTTTATAGTACATTCAGTGATCATTTGGTGGACTAAAGACTATTTACGAGCAAAAAGTGTGGTAGTTTTGGGTGGATTTTTAGCTCTTGCTATGAAAGTGACACTATTTTTTTTTTTGGAACATTCAAGATCATTTTTTTTTTTTTGAGAGATCAATGAATTTAAAAACATGGAAAAACTTGGTCACCGTTATGTAATAAAAATAGTTTCTCTTGAAACACCTCAGTCAAACCAATATTAAAGCCAAGCCAGATTCTACTCTGGGGAGTCTGTTCCTTCGTTTACGGCCATAAAATATTCATCGCATATTGATCGAAAATTTGGAGAAGAGAAAGCTGTCCGCAAGATGGTTGCCGCGTTTACTCAAAATAGAACAAAAAAGGCGTTGTGAAAAGTTTCAATAGAGTGTTTGGAGATTCGTAACATGTGACATGGAACAGTCAAAACAGTGGAGTGAAATGGGAGAATTGTGTCCAAACAAGGCAAATACAGTTCCATCTGCAGGCAAGGTTATGGCGTCTTCTTTTTGGGATACGTCTGGGATAATTTTTATCGATTATTTTCAAAAAGGAAAAACAAACAGCGTTTCAGTGATGGAATTAAGGTGAAAAAATAAAATGTTTTTTCATCAAGACAATGCACCAGTTCATACATATGTACATTATTGCGATGGGCAAAATCCATAAATTAATATTCGAATTGCTTCATCACAGACCTTATTCGACCGATTTATATACCTCGGTTTATTTTCTATTTCCGTAGTTAAAAAAATTTTTAGGTGGTAAAAGATTTGCCAACAATGAAAAGGTGGAGTCTGCGGTTGATGGCTATTTTAAGGAGCTAGACAGTTCTTACTGTAAACAGGTTATCAAAGCCTTTGAATATCGCTGGGAAAAGTGTATCGAGCTATAAGGAGGTTATGTTGAGAAATAAACCCAAATTTTCTTTATTTTTTGGTGTCGGGTTGTTCTAGAACCGCCCTCGTACCACATGCTGATTTAGGATTTGAAGAAGTCTCTTTTGCAAGCATTCTTTAACGGTATAGACTGGCAGACTAAAAACTTTTTCGGATACTTAGTATCAGCTACAAAAAAAAAATGATTAATCGTCATAATTGTTGATGAAGTTACTTTTATATAGGAACTAGTATGCCCTGTCTTGCTTCGAGACTTATTGACATGTATGTTTTAATAATAAATTTTTCCAACGAAGTTTGTATTTTATATTTTTTTATTTCAATGCTGATATACAATATTTTTTGTTTTGTCATTCAGTTCAAAAATTATCAAATGTTTCGGCAATAGGTGCCCATGAGAATAACATGGGTTTTCCAAATTAAATCCGGCAACACTCAACGATTGGCCTTAAATTTAGAATATCATTTGGTAATTTTTAATTTCGGCGATTTTTAATTTTGGCGATTTTCGATTTTGCCGATTTTCGAATTTGAAGATTTTTGTTTTTGGCGATTTTTGTCTATTCGCAATTTTCGGTTTTGGCGATTTTTGATTGTGGCCATTTTTGAATTTGGCGATTCCGCTCATATTTTCCACGACTACTCACATTGGTAATTAATGTACTTGTCAAAAGTTTCAAAGCTGTCGCTTTCATATTACTTCCTATTTTTTGTATAGGAGGTGCCACGCCCACTAATCCTAACCCTCCCATTTTTTATCTGACTATTCACATTAATATCTGATGGACTCGTACACAGTGTCAAGGCTTTCCCTTTTATAGTAGTTCCCTAGTTATATGATATCACATTTATTTACTTCGTATGGACGGTGCCATGCCCACTGCTCCGACCTCGCTCATTTTTTGTTCGACTAATCACACGAATAACTTCTGAGCTCAAGCAAAATTCCAAGGCTCTCACTATTAGAGTACTCACTTTGTATGAGAGGTGCCCACTGAAAATATCAAAATATGTATAACCTGTAGTTCCGTCGTGATACACAGCAAGACTGTGTACAAATTTCAGTAAGTTTTATAAAGGGTTTTTCAATAAGAGCGCTACAAAAGTTTTTTTAAATAAAACAAAAACGGTCATTATGTATGGAAATCGATCTCTTTTGCATGGCCACCACGGGCACGCTTGCAGAAGTCCAGACGCTGAACCCAATTTTCGACGGTTTTCAAGCATAAATCGGCCGATACTGCTGCAATTTCACGTTCGATATTCGTACGAAGTTCATCAATCGTCGCTGGCTTGTTGGCATAGACCATAGACTTGACGTAGCACCACAGGAAATAGTCCAACGGCGTCAAATCGCACGACCGAGGCGGCCAATCGACTGGACCATTTCGTGAGATACGGTCTCCAAACTTGGTTTCCAATAAATTGATTGTGACATTCGCTGTGTGGCTTGTGGCGCCGTCCTGTTGGAACCACATGTCCTCCAAGTCAGTATCATTCAACTGGGGCCAAAAATATTCGGTTATCATTGAACGGTAGCGATTCCCATTCACAGTAACGTGCCGGTCTTGATCATCACGGAAGAAGTACGCCCCAATGACGCCGCCGGCCCATAAACCGCACCAAACCGTACTCATGGAGTACGTGTGGATTGCTGTCTGACCAATAACGCATATTTTGTTTATTGACGAAGCCATTCATCCAGAAATGAGCCTCATCGCTGAAGATGATTTTTCGATGACAATCCGAATCATTTTCAAGTTGTTGCTCAGCCCAATTCACGAACATACGACGCTTCTGGTGGTCAAGTGGCTTCAGTTCTTGCGTCAATTTGATCTTGTAAGGATCGTGTGAGAGACACATTTGGGCTTTCTTCAACTGAAGCCTCAGCGGCAGCAATATTCTCGACACTACGGGCACTTCTTTGTCTCACTGGCACGGGAACATTTTGTACTGTGCCTGTGGATTCAAATTTTTCCACTAGACGCTCAATTGTTGATCTGCTAGGACGATTATGACGACCATAAATTGGACGTAGCGCTCTTAACGTTGAGGCCACTAACTCCGAATTTCGGTAGTAAATTTTAATAATTTCGACTCGTTGTTGGCTCGTATATCTTTCCATCATGATATGGCAAACCTTACTGAAGAGAAATGTCAAAAGAGCGGCAAGAAATATGGCGTCGTTTGCTGTCCCTGTCTTTCTACTTTTGTAGCGTCCCTGTCGAAAAACCCTTTATATGTACTAGCAGTAACCCGATGCGCTCCGCTACACCCATCGTAACGAAATAAAAAACTGGGAACACATTTTGTAGAAAATAATTTTGTTTTTTTTGCGATTTTTGATTTTGTCGATTTTTGATTTTACCATTTTAGATTTTGGCGATTTTTGATTTTGACGATTTTTGACTATGGCGATTATTGTTTTTCGCGAATTTCGGTTTTGGAAATATTTGATTTGGCGATTTTTGTTATTCGCAATTCTCAGTTTTGACGATTTTTGATTTTTTTGTTATTTTTGATTTTAGCGATTTTTTTTATGATTTTTTTATGTTGAAAATTTTGGATTTTAGCAAATTTTTAATTTTATTGATTTTTGGCTTTAGCATTTTTTGTTGTTTGTGATTTTGCCGATTTTTGTTTTTTGCGATTTTGTTATTCGCGGTTTTCGGTTTTGGTGATTTTTGTTTTTTTTGCGATTTTGTAAGTCGCGATTTTAGGTTATGGCAATTTTTGTCTTGGCGGTTTTTGTTTTTGACGATTTTTGTTATTTTCGGTTTTGGTGGTTTTTGACTTTGATGATTTTTTTTTTTTTATTTTGATTTTGGCGATTTTTGTTTTTTGTTTTTTTTTTTTGGCGATTTTTGGTTTTCACAATTTTCGATTTTGGCGATTTTTGATTTCGGTGATTCCCACATATTTTCCACGACAACTCACATTGGTAATTAATCTACGTGTCAATAGTTTCAAGACTGTCATATTCATAATACTTCATATTTTTTATATAGGAGGTGCCACTCCCATTTGTTCGATCCCGCCCATTTTTGACCGGACTACTCACATTTATAACTCATGAACTCTGACAAAGTTACAAGGCTTTACCTATTATAGTACTCCAGTTACTGGTCTGGTCCGATCCCGCCTATTTTTTATCATACCACTCACATTAATAACTCATGAACTCTGACACGGTTCCAAGGCTTTCATTATTACAGTACTCCAGATATAAGACATTTAATATTTATTTTGAATGGGGGTGCCACACCCACTGATCTGATCCCGCCCATTTTTTCCGAGTACTAACGTTGACAACTTATGAACTCATACTAAATCCCAAGCCTTTATCTATTACAGTACTCTAGATATGTGACATTAAATATTTACTTTGTGTGGTGGGTGCCACACCCATTGGTGCGCTCCCGCTCATTTTTTCCGCAACTCTACAGATTAGTTTAATATGTACTAGTGCATAGTTTCAGAATTATTGCTGTCAGATATGTTAAAATTAGATGTTAAAAATTCACTTTATATGGAAGGTGCCACGCCCACTTGAAAAATATTGCCTATTTTTCCTTCCTGATAGGCAGTTACCAACTATAAAAATGTCAAGACGATCGGTCCACTGGTACAGCCTCCTATAAACCACAAACAAACGTACACACAAAACTCCATTTTTATTATATGTGACCTTCTCCGAGAAAAGGGACCTAGTGTGTCAAAAAACGGGTTGTGTCAAAAACGGTGGATTCTGGTACCTAAAAGGGTGTAGAAACTTTAAATGCTTTTTTTCTCAAAACTTAATTTTCACACACTAGGTCCCTTTTCTCGGAGAAGGTCACATATATAAGATATATAAGACTATAACTATACACATGTCAAATTCAGCATCAAGCATTATTGTGGTATTAGTGAACATTTGTTTGTATGTGTGATACCGACGATGCTTGATGGAAGATCAAAAAATGTATATTTTATTGGTGACATACATACAAACAAATTTTCACTAATACCACCATAATGCTTCGTGTGAATTTGACATGTGTATAGTGAATGCCCTTTAGCTTCGATGCGGCACCTACCTGTACTTTTTCACTACTTTTCCCTCCGAAATATTCGGATTTTTCTTAATAAATGACAATATTGGTCTCACTTTTTAAGATCAGTATAAGTAGGGCTATAGGTTTCTGTTAATAGTAGGACGTCCTATATAGTTTTTTAAAACCGCGGAAACCATTTGCCGAGAAATTTTTGCCTCATAAGTGATTGATTTAAAAGCCCGTTTTAAAATTCGAATAAAAATTCTAATAATTTTTTTTACGTACTTTTTTCCTTCGCAGTCCATTTTAAATAAAACTAATTATTAAATATTGTTCGTATGTGGAAAAAATATTTCATCATATTTTGCAAGACTAACATGATCAAAAATATATAGTAATTTTAATTGAGTAAATATATACAAGTGAAAATGTACATTATATATTTTTTCGTGCGCAAACCTTATTACTCGTATCAGTCTGTCTTTCTGTCTCTATTAATGTGTAGGTATTGTATATTTTTCAAACCTTTGTTTGCTTTAATTTTTAGTATTTAGACCCGTATCTATGTTAAAATTTGTTCAATACTCCAGTATCTAACTAAAATTAGAGTCTTTTTTGTATCTTTTATATTTGATTTGTTTTTTTTTCCTCATTTTTCTATCCTCTTAATCTTTTTCATTTACACAAAAGAAGCCCTCAAAAAATATTCTCTCACATTGCATTTCTGTTTTGTTGATTAATATGATAAAATATGTTAATTTATTGTAATTGGTATGAATATATATTCAAATTGATTAATATTTATATTCATTTTTTAATTCTTTTTTTTAAATATTTTCTATAGTGAAAAATGATTTTATGTAAACAATGATGGAGATATATAATAGATTTATATTAGGATATAAATTAAAAATCTCGAGCGAAATGAAAACGATTTAAAAGTGTTTCATATAAAGGGTTTTCCAACAAGAGGTGTTATTTTGAATCACCCGGTATTTCGGTAGCTGTCACTTTTGAAGCTTTTATTCTTTGACATTTGACAAGTAGAAACGCCATTACTAAAAATGGAACGATACACGCTTCAACAACGCATTGAACGGGGTCATTGGACCTTACTTTTTCGAAAATGAGGTTGGATCAACAGTTATGGTGAATGGATTGCGCTATCGAGAGATGATTAATGATTTTTTATAGTCGGAGTTGGATGGTATTGATCTGGACAACGTTTACTTTCAATAAGACGGCGCTAAGTGCCACACAAGCAACGAAACCATTGCTCTTTTACGGGAAAAGTTTCCGGAGCGTGTTATCTCTCGAAGAGGTGTTCACAATTGGCCACCGATATCTTGTGATTTAGCACCTTGCGACTTCTTCCTTTGGGGCCACGTGAAAGATAAGGTCTGCGCCAACAGTCCAGCGTCGATTTAAGACCTATCGAGGACATAGCCACTTTGCGATTTGGTTATGGAAAATTTCATGAAAATTATATGGTCCTGTAAGCGTCGTCGTGGAGGCCATTTGGCTGATGTTGTTTTTCATTATTAACGGCATACCTTCCTCTTTATTATGAAAAAAACATCCGATCATTTATCTCAAAAAATGGCATTTTTCTTTGAATACCAAAATAACACCTCTTATTGGAAAACCCTTTATGTAAATAAAGTCAATAGAATTAACTAATAATGGGATAAGATTTTTAAATAATCTGTATTTTTTGTGTAACATTTTATCATATAGAACTTATTTTCATATTGTATAGAACTTAATTTTTTTTTCAGTTTACATTGTTCAACACTGAGATTATGAATTATAATAATATAAGTTAAGAATTATCCTACTTATATGTGGAGTATGATCAATCATTTCACCAGTGTAACGAGTATAAAATTATTCGATGAATCGATCAGATAAATGGAGCAGCAAAATTAAAAATTCGATCGCCTAGCATGACGATTTTTTATTAAACCGAGTATAGTACGGAAATATGTAAGAATTTTGGAGCTGAAATCAACGCACTTTGCTGGTACATATACTTAAATTTGAATTGTCCATATCTCCTTAATTTTTCAATGAAAACTCTTAAAATTTAAAAAATGGATTCTTTATTATTTACTTCTACTCCTTACATTTCAAATTTCGATTCGTTGGACCAATAGTTGAAAGCGGCTGGCTTAAACGGCAGAATCATCATGAAAAAACCTCATCTTCGTCCACAAAATAAAAGAAAAAGATCAGAGTGGAGTAAATCAATGATTGATGCAAGACCCTTTGGTCCGATGGATCGAAGTTTGAAATGTTTGGCACCAAGAGGCGAGTTTTTGTGAGGCGTTCAGCTGGAGAACGTGCGTCGGATACATGCCTGGTGCCTACACTCAAACACGGGTGAGGTTCCACAATGGTTTGGGGTTGTTATGCTGGCGAAAATGTTGGCGAGTTATGCAGAATCGAAGAAATTCTCGATAAAACCCGTAAAAATGTATCCTGAAATATCGTGTCATGGTGACTGCATTAAAAATTGTGGGTCGTAAATTCATATTTCAGCAAGATAATGGAAAAAACATACAGCAAAAATTTGTAAGCAGTATTTAGAGACCCAGGAACCTGTAGTTATGAAATGGCCACCCCAGTCACTGACCTCAATCCTATAGAGTAACTGTTGGATGTAACAGTAAGGTTCGAATAACCTATTCTACATCTAAAGAAGACCTGCGGAATAAACTGCAGGAAGCATGGAACCATATCACTCCAGACTCTTTGAAAAAATTGATTCATAGGATGCCACGACAATGTCGTGAATTATATGAAATGGAGGTGATGGAGGACATTGATGAATCTAAAATTAAAGAATAGAGCTTATTTTCAAAAAAATATTTATATAATTAGTAAAAGTAAATATATTTTAAATTCGAACAGTTTTCATTGCAAAATAATGGAGATATGGACATTTGAAATTTAAGGAGGAGAATTGGCAAATACCTTTCCACGGTAGTTTTCATACCGTAAGTCACGCCATCTCGCGGCAAAATATTTAAATAAAAGCACATGTTTTATAATTGTTCAGTTTTTCATATGGGTTGTTATAGATATTTATAATCAATAAGCATTTGCAGCCGTAGCCTCTTTGCATAAATTTGGGATGAATGTTCGTTTTACCTTACTACGTTAAGAAATATTTAAAATTTTATGCGTATACCTCTAACAGTTTCTAAAATATGGTAGCACAAAAAGTGAAAAATTTCTAAAATTAAAACTCTTGAATAATTGTGTTTTCTTCAAAATTTGCGAAGGTATTGAGACATCCTTTAAAATGGCATACATTCCGTTGCAAAAGTTTATCATTTTTTTTCACGATTAAAAAAACTATGTTTTCTAATAATAGATTGGTTTTGTAATTTTTTTGTTATTTTATAAACAATTCTCTTCCAAGTCCAACTCAATTTATAGTCTACAAGGCTTTAAACTCTATCGATCTGATAGGAGGAAATTAGTTAACGGAGTCGAAACTAACGCGAAAGGGTGCGAAGTCGCCATATATGTTAGGCATGGTGTAAACTGTATAGTAAAACTCAGAACAAGTATTGGAACTGAAATTGAGTACTTGTTTCTTGAGGTGACTACGAAGGAAAGGAGGAAAATGTTGATTGGAAGTGTGTATAAGCCACATAGAGACATACAAATTGACGTATTTATTAAACTTCTCGAAAATATTTTGGTACAATACGTGGACATAATCATTGTTAGTGATTTCAATAATAACCTACTAGTCAACAACCCGTAAATAGAGCCAATGCTTTTGCTAAATCTCACTCCGGTAAATTCGTTAACACCAAAACACTTTCACAGATCTTCCAATAGATTGATAGACTTAGTATTTGTTAATCATCTCTCTCCGCATCCGCATTTTCAAGCCATGATATTTTATGCTTTATATATGATTCCTGTGTAATCGTGACTTCAGTAAAATTAATTACACTACGTTACATCAACATGTAGATAACATCTGTTGGCAGCAGATTTACAGTTTTGATGATGTCGTTTTTCATTCAGGATAATGTTAAAAATTTATTTGATTTATGTGTTCCCATAAAAATCAAATTTAGGAAAGCAAATCAACATCCATGATTTATTCAGGAAATAAAACTATTAATAGATAAACATAATGTTTCACATGGCAGGTGGAAAAAATACAAAACACCAGAACTTCAACTTATATTCAAATCTGCTAGGAAAGATGTTGTAAAAAGAATAACAGACGTGATTGAAGATTTAAGAGCTTAACTTGATAACAATATGGTTTTATTCTTAATACTACTGGATCATAATAAAGCTTTCGACACAGTAGACCAATCCGTATTAAGGAAAAAACTAGAAAAATTGTGTTACTTTTCTCAATCAGCGTGCAAGCTTGTCAATTCATATCTCACTGGGAGATCACAAGTTGTAAGTTTGAATGGTAAACATTCAAATGCCCTAAGTGTAAACAAGGGAGTTCCGCAAGGATCCTCTTTTATTCTGTTTGTATATTAATGACTTACCAGATATAATAACTCACAGCAAGGTTCAAATGTATGCTGACGACGTTCAAATTTATAACAGTGCAGCTTTGAACAACATTCATTCGTGTGTGAATCATATCAATTACGTTTTAGCCAATATTCCCGTATACAACTAGGCTTCAGCCAATGGATTATGCAGAAATCCTTTAAAGTCCAAATGTATTTTTCTCTCAAAAAGTAAAATATCTTTAAATGATGAAATTCAACTTTATATAAACAACGAAACTATTGAATTCGTAGATTCTTCGAAAAATTTGATATTCAATAATAAATTTACTTGGTATAACGATATCAATTCCATCGTAGGACGCATATATGGAATGCTTCGAAATCTTTGGGTATTAAAATCCTGCACCCCTTTTAATATACGTATGTATGTTGTTAGCTAAAACGTATCTCATCCCCGTTTTATTATATGGCTGCGAAATTTATGCAAACTGTGATAGTAATGACTTTAGAAAACTCAAAGTTGCTTACAACAGTATTGCTAGATATATCTACAACAAAGGACGCGGTGAATCTATATCCATTTATTCATTTCAGATAAATCAAATGAGTTTTGAAGATCTCCTTAAATTAAAGGCCTTATATTTTTACACAAAATTATTACATCAACGTTACCTATCTACCATTATAGAAGGATACAATTTGCTAGATCTATTCGTGGCAAAAATATAACCCAAAAAAGATTTAAAAGCATTTTATCACAACGTCAGTTTTTCAGTTACTCCACTAGCCTTTGTAACCTTCTTCCTAATCGAATTCAAATCAAAAGCAACGCTAACAAGTTTAAAAATGAGATGTTTAAATTCATTTTTAAATTCAATTTATCAACTAATTTCATTTGTTTTTGATTAAATTCTTTATACATTTGTTACCTATAAATTTCATTTTTATATTCTTATGTTATTGTTAAATATGATTTATGTATGTTCTCATTACTTACTAGCACTATAATTTATAAGATTTTTGACTTGTTGTGCTAGGTCATCAAATAAATAAATAAATAAAAATAAATAAATAAAAATAAATAAATAAATATAAATATAAAAGAAATAACATAAAAATACCCTGTTGCAAAACATTAGTTCATTTGTAAAAAAAATAAGCATTACTCTTCATATCAAAAGATTTTGTCTCTTGATTTATTATAAAGAGTAAGTGTTAACTACAATATGGGCCGCGGAAAACTGTTATACCAAACCTAAGTTTAATTTCGCGAGTAATGAAAAAGGCACCGAAAAATCGCTGAAATATTAAATCAGAAACAACTTTTACAACACGATAAAGCCTAATGTGGTTAAACAAAATTAAGACGTATTGCAACATAGACGTGCATAAATCAAACATTTCAAGAATTTCGACTAGTTTTTAGCTTTTTTGTTAATTGTTCCTTATTTCAAATTAATTTTTTGTTTCTTTTTGTGTTACAACGTTATAAAATATAAATTTTAGAACATACGACTATGACATAATGCCGTCAGTCGGTAAAAATATAATACATAGTGGATGGCTAATTGTGTTTCATGGTGCATTTAAATTAATAATTAAATTCATTTATTAACATCTTCCTGTAACCTATCGCATTTATAACATACAGTGTGATAAATCTTAACATCTTAATTGAGCTATTGTAGTCCAAAAAATAAAATAAAAACACAAAAAAATCGAGGCGATCGGAGGAATTATGCTCAAAATCATATGGCTTGGAAGGATGAATGGGACACACACAAAATTCAACCTCGACGGCCCAGATAAGAACGAGTGCTATTTTCATGATCTAAGAAAGGAAAAGATTTTTTTCGAAAAGCCGACAGATGGCTTTTAGTAAAATAATTTCAGGTGTACTTGGTTTGGAGTTCATAGGGGGCCGTCAAAATGCTCAGAAAGATACAGAGCTGCTACAAAAGCAAAAATTATTCATGGTGAAGCGATTTGAAGGACAAAATTTCATTTTTCAACAGGACAACGCTTCTTTTCACACTACATACATACATTATTAAAAAATAGTTTTCAAATCAAAATATGAATGTTTTGAAATGGCCTGTAAAGTTATCTGTTCAGAAAAGTTTTTCACAAAGCTCGAAAGTTTGAAACTGCCGAGGAACTGAGAAACCAAAGAGTGGACAAATATCCCTATAGAATATGTACAAAACTTGTATAAAAGTATGCCAAAAGGAATTTTTGAGGTTATAAAAAAAGAGGCTCGACTCATTACTAAACAAGTAAGAAAATTATAGTCGGTCTAGACCAGCCATGCACAACCCGCGGCCCGCGGGCCGCATGCGGCCCGATTTAACATAATTTTTTTTTATTTATTTTTTATAATAAATTATTTACTATACTAAGAAAAAAAAATATGTATTTCAAATAACATAAAAGAATAAGTATAAATATAATTATGAAATTATGCAAATACAATCCTTTCATTCTCATATTCACAGCTATTTTTGAATTCATTGTGAATGAAATACAAAAGAAAATAATCTAATAGAAAATTAAGCGATACTAAAAAAAGTAATTCCATTATTTGTTGATTATGAGAATATATATTTACGAATGAATGTCAATTATTCGTACAGTAATTAATTTATTATGTCCCATATAGTAATTTTTATTTACTTCCACATATATTAAAAATGAATCTAAATTAATTTTATATTATTTACTTGTGTGCCATGAACCCACAACATTTTTACATGAACGATAGAGATTTGAAATTTACAGTACTTGTACTTACAGTTTGTACTTTGTAGTTTGCATAGTTATACTCAGTTTTTTTTAAATTGTGTGCTTAAAAAATAATATGTTGGTATCAAAACAACTTAAGAAACGGAAATTAGAAGATGAAAAACGAGGCTTCCAAGAGAAATGGACTGAAAAGTTTTGTTTCATCGAACATAAAGGCAGCATTATATGTTTAATTTGTAAAGCAACAATTGCTGTGCCGAAAGATTATAACTTAAAAAGACATTTTCAAAGTAAGCATTTTGATTTTAATGAAAAGTATTCTGGTGCTTTAAGAACACAACATATTACTTCAATGGTCAAATTATTACAAGCACAACAAGATATTTTTAAAAAGTGCAATGATTCTGCAGAGCAAGCAGTTGAAGTAAGTTTTGACATTGCCAATGTAATAGCAAAATCGTCTCGACCGTATACCGATGGTGATTTTGTAAAAAAACTGCTTAATCGTAACATCAAAAAAATTATGTTGTACAAAATGCAACTCGAAATTTGAAGCACTAAGTTTAAACCGAATGACAATACAACGACGTATCACCGATATTTCTGCTGATATCGTGACTAAATTTTCATGAATATTCAAAAATTGTATCAATTTTTCGTTAGCTGTTGATGAATCTAACGACGTGACTTCCATTGCTCCATTGTGTATATATGCCCGTTGTATAACATCAGATTATGAGATTTTTGAAGAACTTGTCGAACTCTACCCAATGAAAGACTAAACAAGAGGATCGGATTTATTGCAGGCATTATTATCTAGCATGCAAAAGCATAATTTGGATTCATCAAAGCTTTCTGGTATAGTGACTGACGGTGCTCCTTCAGTGATTGGTCCTAAAATCGGTATGACTACTCTTTTATCCGAACATATGAAACATGCATTATACACCAACAAAATTTAATTGGCAAAAATCGAGGTTTCGACCATGTTATGAAAAAAGTTGTGAAAGCTGTAAATTTCATCCGATCACGTGAAATTTCTTAATGAAATTGAATGCGAATATGGTAATGTTTTGTACTATAGTGAAGTTCGTTGGTTAAGTAGAGGCAAAGTTCTGCAACGATTCCTTAACCTTATTGAAGGAATTAAAATGTTTTTAAATGAAAAAAGCCAGCCAGTGGATTATTTGGAAGATTCAAAATGGATATGTGATCTCGCATTTTTAACAGATATATGCGGCCATTTAAATGATCTGAACCGAAAACTTCAAGGAAAATGTCAATTAATCACGAAATTACATGGTGACGTGTCAGCTTTTCGAATCAAGTTATCATTGTTCCATTCCCAAATAACCAATAATAATACAAGATGAACAGTAATCAATATGTTATTTATATTGAACAACTGCAGCAATCTCTCAATAAACGATTTGAAGACTTTGACCGGTACAAAATACGGTTCAGCACATTTGCTAATCCTTTCGAAGCATCACATGAAAATTCTGAATCAAAACTCCAACCTGAGCTTATTGACATTCAGTCCAACGAAGAATTGAAGTCCAAATTTAAGGAAGGAGACTTAATGAACTTCTACAGATGTCTTCCTACAGAAAACTTTCCAAATTTACGAGAAAATGCTGCGCTTTGTGGAAGTTTATTCGGAAGTACATACATTTGTGAGCAAACTTTTTCAATAATGAAGTTGAATAAATCAATTCAAAGAAACCGACTTACAAATGAAAATCTAAACGCCGTGGTAAAGGTAGCTACTACAAATATTACTCCGGATGTAAAAAAGTTGTTTTTTATTAAGTTAAGTTGTTTTTGATTAAGTTACTAATATATTTTTGATTATTTTAAATGTGAATTTACTTGTTTTTGTAATAAAGTATATATGTAATAATAACTGTTTCTAGTTTTTGTGATTGTCTAATCAATAATTTTCTAATGCGGCCCACATTCAATTATTAATTTTCTAATGCGGCCCACAGCGTTGAAAAGTTTGTGCATGACTGGTCTAGACCGACTATACGATACCCTATACCATACATTTAGAGGTCCAACTAATTAAATATGAAAAAGTTCATATGATGGTATATTTATATGGGGATTAGGTCAAAAACCTATACAAACCAAATTTGAGGAAAATCTGTGCAATTGTTGTTTAATAGATTTAAGTGGAGATGGGGAATCAACTCCATATGGGGGCTATGACTAAGAATTGTCCTATAGGGTTTATTTTTGGACTACTAATAAATGGAAGTAATATACTAGATCTACATGATAATTTGACCGAGATCTATATGATAATTTGATTGGGATCTGTATTTGGATATTATAATTTGGATATTATGGTAATTTAATTCGATCTCATAGGGGTCATTTGTATGGGAACTAGGTCTGAACATGCACCGATTTTCACCAATTTCAACAACGTTCGTGCTATGGCTGATAGAAGCTTATGTACCAAATTTCATCAAAATATATTCATATTTGCGACCTGTAGTTTTATTACAAAGTTTACATGGACACAGACGGACGGACGGACGGACATCGTTAAATCGACTCAGAAACTAAACCTAAAATTTTTAATATTTAATTTTATTTATAATTTTTGTTAATTTTTAATTTTAACAATACAAAAATATGAAATAATAATGCTCGCTTAGACAATGACTTCAACAATATGAAGAATTACAACATATATAACATATCTTAAGAAAAACAACAAACACACTGAAAAATTTTATTTTTTCAAGAGGCTTTCAAATTTTCATTCATAACTCGTGACCCCTTTAACCGATATTGACGATTTTAAATAACAACTCCTTTGGGATGTTAATAAACGATTTTATACAAAAACGAACGGTCTAGCTTAGATATTGACGGCGTGATCGTGATTCCACAGACAGACGGTCATCGCTAAATCAACTTCCCTTGTTATAATGATCAAGAAAATATACGGTTTTGGGTTCTCCAGAATTTATTTCGATGCGTTACAAACGGAATGACAATCCTATATATACCCTCTGCTACTGAGGTGTGGAGGGTATAAAAATAATTCGTTGCGCCTCACAGGCGAGGTTTAGTGTTCTAGGAATAATTTATGGTCGGACATATGCCAGATATAATAATTTATTCGGGATAAATTTTTACGCAGCACCCTACAGCAAATAAATTACCTAAATTTGAGTTATGCTTATTTCGTATTATCATTAATGAATTCATTCAGTTTGTTTCAGATTTGAATTTTTTACATTGCGATATATTATTTAATTTTCCAGGAAAATAAGTTTCAGTAAAATAGGCTGAAAATGTTAATTATTTATTCGAAAATTGCTGCATTTTTGTATACATGTCTTTTCTTGTAATGTAATTGAATTTTAAATAATATTAAAAACAACTTTTAAATGTCACCCTAATATCATAACCACAGATACTTATTAAAGAAACTATTGAAATTAACTAAAAATACTTTTATTGCAAACAAAAATTACCAGAATAATTATACATTTAAAAAATTTGTGAACTAAACTTTTTCGTCGGGTGAATTCCAATATTTTACAGCGTAGATATATTAAGTAGTTTTAGTACAAATTTTTATATGAATTTGTTGTTGTGTAAACAACACAAACATCAATCAGTTCCTTATAACAACAGTTTATTATTCGCTGGCCGATAATTGCAAAATTGTAAGGAATTAAAAAAATAAACCTGTAAGCCTCTTAAAAATGGAAAGAGTAAGTTTGAAACGAATGCGTTCCGAGGAGTCACCATTTACCTTGCAAACTAAAATGCACGTTAATGAAAAAATAGTCAATTCGCATGATCAAACTAAAATGAAGCAAATACACGGTATGCAAATTATATTTATGGGAACTATGTAAATTCTTATAACATTTCATTAATACTTTCCAGCAAAAACCACCAAGTTATTGTTTCAAGCAGCTCGGTCGGTTGGTAATAACAATATACAAGCAGATCAAAATAATAGTAACAATAATAAAAAGATTCCTCTCTCATGTTTGGTTGTTTTATACGGAAATGGTCAAATCGAAGCAGCAAAGGGTGCAGAGGATTTAGATGAGGAATTTCTATGGGTACGTCGTAAAGCTAATTGCTGCGATCGTAATACTTATGTTCAAAGTGATTGCACAAATTGCCAGAAGCCATTATGCGAAGACTGTGGTTATTCCTGTTCGGAATGTGGTCAGTTCATATGTAATTCATGTGTTACTATATTGTAAGTATATGGAACATTTAATGAGTTGATTTATTTGTTAATATGTATGCACATACATATATAAATACAACTTAATATTTGTAATTTTTTAGCGGTTCTGGTGATGCTGACCATCCCCTATGTGAGAAATGTTCTCTATTTGTTTAAGTTCCTTGGAAAGTACATAGTACAAATTATGTTATATATTTATTAACTCGTTTACTGAAATAGATTTTAAAAGAATATGAATAAAAAATTATATTATTTATCAAAAATCACTGCATGTTGTCAAAAAATAAAACAAAAATTTTAAGGTATTCTTTTATTTAAACCGATATCTGAAATCAGGGCTGTCTAATCGTTGCATTCTTTATCGAAATTATTTTTTTATTTTCCAAAATAAAATACTGAGAATAATTTTACTCTGTCACAGTTTACGAATTATGGCCCCTAGTTAGGAATAAGAGTGAAACCGGATTGTTTCAATTTTATATACATCAGTGCCTTCAATTGTTTTTATATTTCTATTACAAATTTGTTTTTTTTATAAAATAGGTGATTTCAAAAAGAATTTAAAATATATATTCATCTTAGCATGTTAGGAAGAAAATTTTTGATAAAAAAAAAATATGTAATTTAGGCATACCTCTTATACCTATCGGCTCTTACTCAATTTTTAGTCAATATAACGACGTTCGCCCGGCCGTCTGTCAGTACACGTAAACCTGGTACACAAATTAAAGGTCGCCATTATACAAATAAATATTTAGATGAAATTTGGGTGTATTTTTTGTCTGTGTAGAGCGACTTTAATTTAATTCAGATAAACATATTTCAAAATTTCCTTTTTTTTTAAATTAATATCTGGAAATTTTTAGCCAAGAATTATTTGATTTTTTTTTTAATTGTCGTATGACTTCTAAGGCCTCAAAATATTCATATAGGGATCAAATTTTGGGCATATAACGCCGGCTGTGTTAAATAATGAATTTCATTGGTGCTCTATGAAGTATTTAGTGAAATAGGTTTTCTACTATAGTAAAAGAAAAATAATGCAATTTTTCAAATAGTAATTAATGAGGAAGACACAATCATTGTTTTATAACAAGAAATTATAATAGAAACTGGAAAACAAGAAAAACAATTAACTTTAAATTATTGGTATTCAAATTTAAAGTTTCAGTATTGGCAGCAGTTTTAAAGTGGTATCCGTACTCAACATTGGTTGTAGTATTAAGTTTAAGAGGAGGGTATCATAGATTCGGCGCAGCCGATTTAATACTCTTACTTATTATACCCTATACCACTATGTGGTTTGGGTATAATGACTTTGTGCTGCTGTTTGTAACAACCAAAAATATTTGACCCAGACCCATCTTTAATTATACCGATCGAATCAGAATCACTTTTTGAGTTGATTTAACAATGTCCGTCCGTCCGTCCGTCCGTCCGTCTGTGTGTCCATGTAAACCTTGTAATCAAACTGCAGGTCGCAAATATGAATATATTTCGATGAAATTTGGTGTATGAGCTTTTACCGGCCATGGGATGAACGCTATTGAAATTGGTGAGAATCGGTCCATGTTCAGACCTAGCCCCCATACAAATTACCCTTATGAAATCGACATAAATTGCCATAGGATCCAAATTGTTATATAGATCTTACTCAAATTGGGTTTGTATGCGTTCATTACATCCACTAATGAGTAGTCCAAAAATGCTCCCTTTGGCCCCATATAGAGCTGCTTCCCGATATTCACTTAAATCTATTAAAAAACAAAAATATTACACTGATTCTTCTCAAATTTTGTTTGTATATGTTTTTGCAAAGTACAAGAGACGTTACCAACCATGGTCAGGATCGGTCCATTTTTGGACCTAGTCCCCATATAGATATAGCATCCGATATGAACTTTTTCAAAATTTTTTCTAATTTGGTTTTTGCTTATTTTCTATGTCCAGTTAGTTGGGCCTAAGAGATAGGGTTTCTAAACGCATGGTATAGGGTATCGTATAGTCGGTCTAGACCGACTATAATTTTCTTACTTGTTATTTATGAAATAGTGAGAAAAATACTAAGAAAAAACCAGGGACCGAAAAACATTTACTTTGGAATTTTTTAACAAAAAAAAACCATATAGAAGTATATGTCGGAAAATTGATTCGAATATACATTTTTGATCCTTGTAAACTAATCTTTCAGAAAATCTTCGTTATAATTTTTATTTTTTCGAGTAGAAATAAAAGTTGGTTGTTCGAGCAGTAAGTACAAGTTATTTATTTATTGATAATCTATTTACATACATATATAAAACCGAAAGTATGTGTTTGTTTGTAGCCTGTAGGAGGCTAAACCATTGAAATTTTTAAAGAGTCTTACTGTGTGTATGGAAGGAACTATAGGATATAATTTTTTGATATTTTTAGTGGGCGTGGCACCTCCCAAAGTGAATTTTTACTATCATATATATTGAGTACTATAACAGGGAGATTTTTGCAAATTTGTGTGAGGTTACCTATTATTAATGTTAGTAGTCAAGCTAAAAATGGATGGGATCGGATAAGTGAGCGTGGCATCTCCCGTACAAAGTTATTATTCAATATCACATATCAGAAAATCGTGGGATCGGATCAATGGGCGTGATACCCCCATACAAAGATAATATTAAATATATATCTGGATTAGTGAGAGCCTTGGGATTTTGCGTAAGCCCATAAGTTATTCATGTGATTAGTCAAACAAAAAATGGGCGTGATCGGAGAAGTGGGAGTGGCACCGCCCATTCAAAGTAAATATATCAGATATTAATGTGAGTAGTCAGATACCAAAAATGGGCGGGACGTGGCACCTGCTATACAAAAAATATGAAATACTATGTAACCGACAGTTTTCAAACTTTTGACAAGTACATTAATTACCAATGTGAGTAGTCGTGGAAAATAAGGGCGAATATCAGCAAAATACGCTCAAGGCAGTAGTTAATATTGGATACAAAATATCAGAAAGATCACGACCATTATTACACAATAAGAATACATCATCCGCAAACAAAAAAGGTCTCCATAAAGTACATTCAAGAAACTCAGGGTGGTCATTAATGTATAAAATAAAAAAGAAGGGGACCAAAACAGAACCCTGAGGAACACCTGATGATAGTATATGCATGTCAGAAGAGCTTCCATTAACAATTGACAAAAGTAAATCTGTGGTATTATGACCTCTACGAAAAGCATATTCTGATTCAAAACTTGCAAATCAAAGCATTTTATCTTTTAGTATATGTGTCACTATTTTAGAAAAAACAGAGGGATTGATATTAGTCTTAGGTCACTTGGACCGTGAAGAACTCTAGTTTTGGCAATTGGCACAAGCTTCAGGAAAAGTCGAAGTTTTTAAAATAGTGTTAACAAGAAGTAAACAAATACTGGAAATATGAGGGTAAATAGTTTTCAAAAATTTAAGAGAAATTCCATCTACACCAACCGACTTGGACTTGATCATATTCTAATATATACACAATATGTATAACAAGAAAACTATAGTCGGTCTAGACCGACTATGCGATACCCTATACCATGCGTTTAATGAATTGATTGATCCAACAAATTGGCTATAAAAAATAAGCTTAACCTAAATTTGAGTGGAATTCTTTTTTAAATACTTTTGTTGCAGATCTCAAAAGTTCATATCGGATGCTATATTTATGTGAGGACTAGGTCGAAAAATGGACTGATCCTGACCATATTTAATGAAGTCACTTATTTTTTGCAAAAACATATACGAATTAAATTTGAGAAAAATCTATGCAATTTTTTTTATAGATTTAAGTTAGTATCAGGAAGCAGCTTTATTTATATAGGAGCTATGAATTGTCCTACAAGGTTTATTTTTGGGCTACTGATTAATGGGTGTAATAATCACACACACACCCAATTTGGCCGAGATCTATATAATTTGAATCTAATGGCTATTTAAGTCGATCTCATACGGGTCGTTGGTATGGGGACTAAGTTTTAACATGGACCGATTTTCACCAATTTCAGTAGTGTCCGTTGTATAGCCAAAAGAATTTCCTATACCAAATTTCATCAAAATATATTTGCGACCTGTAGTTTGATGGCAAGGTTTACTTAGACACACAGACGAACAGACAGACGGACGGATGGAATCGCTAAATCGACTCAAAAAGTGATTCTGAGTCGATCGGTATAATAAAAGATGGGTCAAATGTTTTTGGTAATTACAAACATTAGCACAAAAAATTAAACATCGGAAAAAAATATAGAAATTTACAAAAAAGAATTGAACTTTGGTAGAATTTTTAATTCGCGTAAATATTAAATATCAACATTTTCTTTAATTGGTTTTTCTCACATTTTTGGTCCTTATATATATTTTGAAAACATATATATATAGCAAAAATCTGGGACAATATTACAGCATAATAAAATTTGAAAATCTGTTAGCAAAACTTAAAATATGGATATTATCATGAAACCCATCAAAAATTTCAAAAAAAAAGGTAGTATGGATGTTTTTTTAGAAAGCTGCAATAAAACAATTTTGGTTAAACTTGAATTTCCGCTACATTAATAGCACATTATTTCCCATGTGTCTATAATTGAAAATCTTAAAATATACTTTAGATTGCCTGCCCACTTTACTACATATTTGTTATTTCGGTGTCAATTTTTACCTGCGGAAATGTTTTGTATTTCTTCTAATAGGAGTTTTTGATTTTGCTTGGATTATCCCACAAATCTAACATTCATAATGAAAAACCTACTCTAACACTTTAAATAAATAATGACAAAGAAAAACCTCAAGGTATTTGCGTGCTTGACTTTTATAAACCCAGTAACATCATATGGAAAACTAATCTCAAGATTGCTTAAACATGTTTCAATTTTAGGGAGTTTTTACTATTTCAACTTTTTACTATTGAATGAATTACTAATTAAGGAAAATACTTCAGATCATACCTACTTCAGAGAAAAATTCCAAAACATTATTTTCAATAGACTAAAATTAATTTTATGACGACGACTAAGCCTTCCTCTTAAATAACTGGATGTTCACGTCTCCTAAGTGTGCAGTTTTACAAAGAAGATATCAGAAATGAATAAATAAATAAAAATAATCTAATCCATATAAACAAAATTTTTATTAAAACTCTTTCTTTCCTTATGCATATGAGATTTGAATATCTCCGTGACTGCGTGTGACTATCTTAAAACTAATCTTTGGCCACAACAAGTCTATGGACAAAGTTTCAGATCCATCGGATGAGGCGAAGTGGGGTTTTAATCTATCCGTGCTTGTGCGTGACTATGTCAAAGTTAATCTTTTTTCACAGCAAGTATATCGACCAAGTTTTAGATCGATCGGATGAGGGGAAATGACATTTAGATCACACCGTGACTGTGCATGACTAAGTCAAAGTTTATCTTTTTTCACAGCAAGTGTATGGACCAAGTTTCAGATCGATCGGATGAGGGGAAATGACATTTAGATCACTCCGTGACTGTGCGTGACCATGCCAAAATTAATCTGTAGTCACAACAAGACTATGGGCCAAGTTTCAGATCAATTGGATAAGGGGGAATGGGGTCCACCCATGGCAGACAGACAGACAGAGAGTATGAGTTAAAAGAAAGAGTTTAATAAAATAAAAATCAAGAGTTTAATAATTCAATACAGTTTAGATTTATAATTGCAATGCAGTTTTCGAGTTGTTCTCACAGTCATATATGTATTTTGATATTTTGTCAGATACACTGTACGAACATTAAAGGTGCTATTACATGATGTGTTTTTTACATATGTACTGTCAAATTTTCCCACAACAAAAGTTGTACACATCGTGTGATACATATGAAACATTGTTTATGTACAATACATGAGGAAAGTCACATGTACATTTTTCAATTAAGGTGCTATTACATGATGTGTTTTTTACATATGTACTGTCAAATTTTCCCACAACAAAAGTTGTACACATCGTGTGATACATACGAAACATTGTTTATGTACAATACATGAGCAAAGTCACATGTACATTTTTTAATTAGAACAGGTTCTATTTTTGCATGACAAACAAATGAAAATACAACACTGCTTGTGGCGAAAGAAAAACAGAGTAAATTTTAAAGATTAATATTGAAAGGAAAATAAATTGTTTAGTATTAACAATTAAAAAATATATAACCTTTTTTTAATAACAAATCTTTGTAAATTCACAAATTAAATCAGCTGTTGTTTACATTTAGATAGCAAAAATTATGAATCGTATGTAAAAAGACAATTTTGACAGACATGAAGAATTTCATATGGATAAAAAAAGTGGCAGTACATATGTAAAAAACACTTCGTGTAATAGCACCTTTAGAGCAGGTTCTATTTTTGTATGACAAACATATGAAAATACAACACTGCTTGTGGCGAAAGAAAAGCAGAGTAAATTATAAAGATTTATATTGAAAGAAAAATAAATTGTTTAATATTAATTAACAATTAAAAAATATATAACTTTTTTTTAACAATAAATTTTTGTAAATTCACATATTAAATCAGCTGTTGTTTACATTTAGAGGTTATGTCATACGGAAATACATATGCACGTGTGATAGCAAAAATTATGAATCGTATGTAAAAGACAATTTTGACAGATATGAGGAATTTCATATGGAAAAAAAAGTGACAGTACATATGTAAAAAACACATCGTGCTATTACGGTGCTATTACCTTAAGGCAACTTTAAAAGAGAATTGAAAAAAAGTTAAGCAACAAAAATTATCATGTGTGAATCGTGATTTAGTAAATCACATTTTAGCACCATTTTACCTTTATATTTTTTGTTGGGGAATTCCTTATATTTTATATTTCTTTTAATCCTTTGTTTTCTAGCAGCACTAATCATTTTCTTTTTAGTTTTATATTATTATTGTTTTATATTATTTATATATTTCTTTTTCAGTTTATAAAAATGTATTAGTTTTTTGCTTAAATTTATGTTAAAATTCTCACTTTTTATTTAATATATATTTTTTTCTGTTTAATTCTTCCTTTAAGAATATCTAATTCACTTTTTCACTTGATGTTTTCTCTTGTTCTATTCGCCACTGCTTATTTGCTTATTCTTGTTCTTATTCTATTGTTTCCTTGCATCAAAATATCAAATCGTTTTGATATTTGCACTGAGCAACTTTTTTGAAATTGCTTTGAGAACTGCGCAAAAGCAGACTGTTGTGCAAATACGATTTTGCGCAATCATTTTGTGTAGTCTATTTGAGCCTTAAAGGCCCATTTACACGATGCCACGATACTAAAAATCCGATTAAATTCGTCGGACTGTCATAAAGTCGTACCGACATTATTTCTGCATACTTAGGCCATTTACAGCATCACACTCAAGTCATGAAAACGGCTGTTTAGAATAGCAAGCAAATTTATATTTTATTTTCAGTTTCTTTGTTTTTGTTTACCTTTTTTTAATATTATTAAAAAAACAACTCTGGTCCGATGAACATGGAAAGTTTTTAGAAGAAGCTTTAACATAAGCTTTCTACATGATACGACTTTTTCCTAATACTCGGCTTTTTGACAGGTCGTATTACATAGTGTGATAGTGTAAACTGGCCATAACACACACTTACAAATCTGTGAAACACACAAAAAAAACTAACGGAATATATTTGTATCCAAGACACGAATCATTTTTTACTTTTAGTACATTAGTTTTTGCTTATTTGGAAATAAGTATTTAAAAAAAATCATTACGAAGTCAATAAGTAGTTTCAGTATTCATGTACAAATTAAGAACGAATTTCGAATTAAACCAGTCTTTGAAATAATACTGGGGGCTATTCGTCGCATTCGTTATCGAAATTTCTCGATCGAAATTATTTTTTTATTTTCAAAAATAAAATACTATGTCACAGTTAACAAATTATTGAATTTGGTTAAGAGCAAAAATGAAACTAAAACATAGAATTTCTATTATGTTTACTCGATATCGAATGCGGCGATTAGACCCCACACTTTGAGATTAAAGTAATACTTTCTTAATTTTTTTATTACAACATACAAAATGCTAATATTTTTTTTAAAACAAAAACAAAATTATTTATCAAAAATTTAAACGTCAATTTAAAAATTTGACATGGTTGTTTTTTACACTTTACCCTTAAATTTATGATATTTTTGATAATCTTTAACTAATAATTCATATAATTGGCGACCAGCTTCATTGGAACAACGTAAAATGAAACGACTAACACGATGATCACAAATACCAACCAGTTCATAGCAAATATTTTCAATGTGGGTTTTTATCTGAATTAAACAGCAAGAAATAAATTTTAATACATCTCAGACAGTTCATGATGTTCTTTACTTACCTTATTGTATAATGTCGTAGGTCGTTTATTTGCTACCATTAAGTTAATGACAAAAGTTAAAACAAATGGCGCCACTCTTTTAACACCTACACTGTGTTGAGCTATTAAATGCATTAAGGCTTCTAATTTCAAAGCTAATTCCGCTAAATCATCTATTTCAGAGGTGGGAAGTGCAGTATCTTTCTGGCGTTCACTTTTATACCAAACGATCGCCTGTAAAAGATCTTTAAAAATGTGCATAAACTGTGGTACACGATCCATTAATAGGACATGACGATGTTTGATGAGTGCTGAACAAACTGCAGTCATGGCCTGGTGTAGACTTTTAAAAATGTTAAGATTTGTATCGCACAGAGGAAATTTTTTGATATTAACATCCATAAGAAACGATAGAATACTATCCATAGCATCGGTGGATATGGGAACCTTGAAAGAAAAAAATAAAGGTAACAGCTTTACAGAACATTAGGTTATAATATAATTTTATCGCATTGTTTTAACAAAAAATATTATAAATTCTAAGAAATATTCTGTTGTCTAGAGAAAATATATTTAAGATTCTATGAACTCTTCATAGAATTGATATTTTTGATTCTGTGAAGTGAATACAAATAAAATTAGGTAATAAGTATTAAACTTTAAAATCCCAGTTGAAGAGGTTTTAAATATTAGTTACCATTATAACCTACCATTACCTTACCATTTTATTATCTATTATGGTTTGATGACAATTCAAGAGATTTATAATCAAATCATAATCTTTGAACTGTTGTCGCTCATCTCTGCACAAACGTAATGTTATATTAAAAGTAATTTGTTTATATTGTTCATTGAAAATCTAGAAAAATATATTTTAATGACTTTAAAATAAACAATTATGTAAAATGTCATTAAACTTACAGCTCCTTTAATTGTACTAAATGGACACTTGGCTATCAACGTCAAAAGTCTTAAGATGTTGGAGAAATTAGTTTCTTCTGCATTGGTGGCTATTGTTTTAAGAGTCAACAGTAAATCTTCATTGGTTTTATTGCCTATTATCATTTTAACAGCTGATTCAATAGTTTTACTTTGTTGCTTTTGATCATTTTGTTCTTGCTGAAGAGATTGTTGTTTTAAATCATCTTTAATTTGAGACCAATAATTTGTTAAGACAAATTCAATTTCATCTTGATCTAAATGCAATAGTTCTCGATGATTTAAAGCAACTTGCATTAAGCGTATAGCATGCGGATTACGATAATCCATCTGAAAAAATAAAATTATTTAATAATAGTGTTTTGTTATCTATATGCACTCTTAAAACCAACCGAGTGACCAATATAAATTTTACTTATTCGTCTAAAATCCTCATCGACTTGTTGTTTTAACTTCACATCTTTTAGCGGCTCTTGGTCAGCCTTTAATTCATTAGCCTTGGCAGTTTTTGCTAAGACAGCCATCGCATATGGTGCAAATCCAGCTAAAGTTTTTTGTACAAATTTCTTATCTTTTTTTGAAGTGCCATCGCTGGCTTTCGTAAAATGATTTTGTAAATATTGAGAGAAAACTATCAAAAATGTTTCCAAATGTTTACGCATACGTTTTGCACAAGGACCATTAAGAGATGAAAGCGTGTCGATGGCTGCTAACAACAATTTGCGTTGTTCTTCATTGATGTTTTGAACAGCTTGTGATTCTTCTAGTATGTTGGATAGACCTTGTAGAAATTGTTCTGTTCCCTTTTCTTCATGTTTCACTGTGCTGAATAGAAACTCGTATAGTTCCCAACAGTTCTCAGCTGGTAGAAGTTTAATTAGCGATGTTGTAGGTAAATATTTGAATATTAAAACTTGTTGGCCAAAATGTAAAAGATCTGAAATGAAAAAAAAAACTTTATTAAATTGACAAAGTATTATCAATATTATATTTTCGACATTCTGTAATTAAATCAGATATATTTTTTAAATATTTTTATTTGCAATCTATTTTTATAATAATAAGCAAATTTTTAAGATTCCATTAAAAACAATAATGGTTTCCATTAAAAGCAATAATTTAAATTATATAGGAACATAAATACATGTATATGATGTCAAGAGAGATCGTTTTTGCCAAATCATTAATGTAAATTTCTTTTGCTGATAAGACTGATATTAGGAGGAAAACATTTTATAAATATAGGAATCGCGTTAAAAATGTTATTCTTAGAGAGAAGAGGAAGTATTTTACAGCAATGTTTAGGGGGATAAGACTCGCAGCGGTTGTGGAGAGTTTTGAAAGGTGCTGGATGCCTTGGTACCAATGAAATTGATTTCGATGATGATGTGGATAGTATTAATGACTTTTTTGTTGAAGGAGCGAATTCTGGGAGCAGTGATCTATTCGATTTTAATAGTTGGGTGGAAATTGATACTCATGATCCTGACCCATATCTATACTCGCTATTTTCTCTAAAGTAGTGGAGAACATAGTTAAGGACCATATCATTTGTTTTACTCGTTCGGCTATTTTTGAGTCGCAATATACGTTTCGTAAGGGTCATAGCACCACATCTTAACGGATACGATGAGACGTGATTTGAATGATGATAAGTTGAGTGTCGTGGTTTCCTTGGATCTCACAGAAGCACTTCATTTTATCTGTTTTTTGCAATGATTGAGAAGATGTGTTTAAGTTTTCTAGTTCAGCTTGTAAACTTATTTTTTCTTATTTATACGAAAATTCTCAATTTGTTGAAATGAACGGAGTCATTTAAGTCTTCGCTTTCTTATGTCTGGAGTTCCTCAGGGATCAGTTTTGGTTGACATCGTGATATCCCTAACGTAAAATTAATAACTGCCTTGAACGTGTTTTACTTTGGTGTTCCATGAATGCATTGGCTATAAATTCGACAAAATCCAAATCCAAAACCATTATGTTTGGAGCATCTAGTCGTTTTGTGTCTGATTGTAATATTTTTTGCTGGTGGTTCTCGGATTGAATTTGTGAATCAGCATAGAGGTTTGGGTATTTTCATTGATAGCAAACTTTCTTTTGAGTCTTATGTTGATCATATGAGTTGTAAAGTAACGGCTTCTTTGCGTAAGTTCCCTCTTAATGCCGCAAGTTTTATATGG
Source organism: Cordilura impudica (assembly GCA_963682025.1). Lineage (NCBI taxonomy): Eukaryota > Metazoa > Arthropoda > Insecta > Diptera > Scathophagidae > Cordilura > Cordilura impudica. The sequence continues at coordinate 83,161,292 of OY821520.1, forward strand.
ATTTGAAGTTACGGTCTGGGTCAATTTCTGTTAACCTTAATAAAATAGAATTCTTAATACTATTACACGTTTTGGTCATAACATTCGGCGACGAGATCATATATCGAAATTTGTTAAATAAATATATAAATAAATAAATAAATAAATAAATAAATAAATTAATAAATAAATAAATAAATAAATAAAAAAAATAATTAAATAAATAAATAAAAATAAATAAATATAAAAATAAATAAATAAATAAAAAATAAATATATAAATAAATAAATAAATAAATAAATAAATAAATAAATTAATTAATAAATAAATATATAAATAAATAAATAAATAAATAAATAAATAAATATAAATAAATAAATATATAAATAAATAAAAATAAATAAATAAATAAGAATAAATAAATACATAAACTAAATAAAGAATTATATATCTTTAATATTAATAGGCTAGGCGATTTTTTGTTACCGATGTAAATTTCCCAGTTTTACCCCGATTTTGACAAAAAATTTATCATTTGAAAGGTATTCCTAATTAGCTGTTACCCAGATTTATAGATTTTCATCGTCTGAAATTTTTTTTTGGAGTTATGATCGTTTAAAGTTGCTACTAACACATACATAAAATTATACAATGCTATGTGTGTGTTTATTAAATTTGTTAATGCGTTGAGTTTGTTTTCTCCATTTAAAGTGAGTAGAATTGTGAAGCATACCTCTAGGGTCGTTATTAAATGAAACAATAAAATTTCCTAGAATTTGCACTTGAATTTCGAATGCTGGAATCTGCTAGTATATATAAATAAATAAATAAATAAATAAATAAAAAAATAAATATAAATAAATAAATAAATATATATATAAGTAAATAAATAAAAACAAATAATTAATATGTAAATAAATAAATAAATAAAAATAAATATTATATAAATAAATAAATAAATAAATAAAAATAAATAAATATTATATAAATAAATAAATAAATATTATATAAATAAATAAATAAATGAATAAATAAATATATATAGATATATATATATAGTTCAATTAAATATTGTAGATGAAAGCCATTGTTTTAAGTATATTAACAAGTTTTAGGCACATTTGAGCCTAAATGAAAGGGCGATCTAAAATATGATTTTGTTAAGCCTTCTGACTTCATCAGTCTCATCTAAGATGCTATTGGAAATACGTCGAATCAGTAATTGCAGCTAAATCTTTTTATTTTGGATTTTACAACGGTATTTTGAAGACATAATTAGTTATTTAAAAATGCGCATGACAGAACTCAAAGTTTTCGACTGATATCTTTGTAAGATTTCTATGTTGTAAGTCGAAAGAGGTTTCAATATGGTCTTGTAAAGTAGGACTTTGTTTTCCAGAGAAAGCTGAGACTTAGCCCCAAGAAGCCAAGTACATTTGTTTAAATTTGATGTGTAGTTTCCTTTTAGCGCTGATATGAGCTTTCCATGTAAACCGTCTGTCTGAATGACGAAGACCATCAGGTTGTAAATAGTTGTATGATTCTAGGAGCTTCTGAAGGAGATTTACTAGAACATCTCTTGTGAAGAGTATGCAAGACTGGTGCAAGCACGCTACACTGTGGGATGCCGGCTTCTATCTGGCAACTATTGGAGGTGTTGTTGTTAGTTTTAACGTAGAATTATCTATTTTTTAAATAAGATAGGAAAAGTAGATAAAATGGAGTTGGAAACATATTTTGAAATTTGTTAAAAAATACTGTAGAACAGAACTTTTTTTTCGAAAGAATCAGTTATCATCATTATAATTCGACGACATAGTTCTGGCGTGGCATGCTTACTTCCGAAACCAAATTGGTGATCAGGAATAATGTTACATTTTTGTAGATGGAAAGTTAAACGTCTAAGAAATAATTTTTAAAAAATTGGTAGTAGACTAATAGATCAGTATGATGTCATTACATTTTTCGGCACACTTCCGACGAGTGTACATCCTACAATCAACACTAGAAAAAAGATCTGCGGATCAAAAGTTCCATCTGCACTCCTAAAAACATATGTTATATTAATCTAAATTTAATTCGCAAATTCATAATGGATAATAGTATACAAACTTATATCTAAAATCATCAATTAATCTCCGAGTCGAAAGCCAGTGGTGCTAGTATTCCTTTTTCTACTTTTAATACAATAATACAATAATTGTATTATGTAATTAATAAATAAAATAAAAATAATATTTTCATTTCTCTCATTTGCCACAATTACTGAGCATAGTTTAATTGCCAGATTTCAGTTAGCTTTATCCCTTGGTGAAACTTGTATTTTGCGACCTAAATCTTGAGACTTATCTCCTGGTTTAATTTTGATGTTTTGGCTTGAAGTATTTTCAGTAATTTCGACAAAGTAGTCCAAATTAGTATTTGGTTTAGTTTAATACTTCTAGGGGTTAGTTCAATATTAGCAGTGAAGTTAACAATAATCGGTGTGTGGTCAGAGCTTAAACTTTTATCAATTAAAATGTCAAGTGAGTGTCCAGAAATGCCACTAATCTTAACGAAATCAAGAAAACCTGGTATCTTTGTTGGATCAGTGGGCCAGTATGTTGGGCTTTCTCCAGATATGTTTACAAATAGAAGATTCTGAAACATTTTGTTTAAGAAATTATGTACTTGAACTTACCCTTCATAATTTCCAAAGCCTGTAAAGCCAAATCATCTTCCTGAGCCGTCTTTAAATCATGATATAGTGATAAATGTAAAGCAAACAAAATCGTCTTACGCTGTCTTCTTAATTGTCCCAAAGGCAGCCGAGCCAACAAATCTAAATTACTCTTAATATGTTCTGTATTCAACTTTTTGACTTTACTTTCATCTTCCGAACGTAAAACAATAATTTCGATCAATTGTTTAATTAATACCTCACTGGCCGTTACTTCTACACATTGACGGACATTTTGAAAATCACATGCTAATGATTTCAGAAGAGAATTTTTCGACGTCAACGACTTACAGAGGTTTTCGTAAATAGCTAATGCAACAAATTCCAAAAGTTCCAAGTCATTAAAGGCTAAATGTAGGAATTCAGGTTGGTTAACAATATACGAAGCTATGATTACCTTGTCTGTGTGGGGTACATGTTGTAAATACCATTTAGCTTGACGAGTTTTAAGTAAAGAATTTAAAGTTTCTGGATCCGAAGTTTTTAAAGAAATTGTATTGTTTGTGGACAATAAAAGAAGTGAAGCTTGGGATTTTTGCAATTTAAGACGTTGTAGTAAATGTTTACATGATGATTTCCCAAAATTTAGGACTCTTTGTTGTATTAGTATCCATTCTTCCAAGGAAAGAAAACTATGTAGTTTTTCTATAGCTTGAGTGGGTTGTAATGATTCATGTTCACAACCATCTGGCCGATAGTAGATCAAAAGTAATTCAAAGCAGGACGAGTAGTACGACAACTCCAAAAATGCTGTCATGGTTCGAGGTTGATGCTCTTTTTCCAGTAAATATTGGCCAAATTGTTTTAAAACCTCTAAAGTAAATTCTCTTTGGCTTTGCAACTCTTGCTGAAACTTATCCGATTGTTCTGCTAGTTTGCAGCCAGCGAAATATTGTGATAATAGGGCGGTATGAAAATCCAATTGAAATAATGACTTTTCATCTAATTCCGTTTGAGTCTTAAAACTTTCCACAAGTTCTTTAAGTCCATATAACAATGATTTCCAAATGGTTAAGGAAGGTTTTGAGACTAGACCAGTTATAATTTTAGAAAATGCCAATCCTACAGGATTACTAGGCCAAAAGTTTTGCAATTTTGTAAAAGAGGCCGAGGCTGTCAGTGTACAATTGTCATGAATTGTTTGTTTTGTTAAAATTGGTTTAAAGAAATCTTGAAATAAAATATTCAAATATTTTATAGAATCGTGTATGAATTCGTCAGCTTCATTTTCTTGCAATTTCTTCTTTTTGAAAGGTGTCTCTGATAAAACTAAATTTGTTTTACGTTTTTTGCTTAAATTAAAATTTGCATTTTTTAAATTTTCATTTAAGGCTTTTAAGAGATTTGTTACTAATTTTTCTGCTCGACTTAAACGTCTAAACATGTCCATTAACAGCAATAAATATTCCTCAAACAATTGCTGTTCTTCTTTATCGCCAGTTTTACAAGCTAAAATCATCCAGGCAGTTATTTCAAAAATATTTTGCTCCAAAATCAAAGGATTTAGGCGCAAAGCAGCACAAAGCAACATTAATACTTCTTTTAAATGAGAATCTTTGGAACGCTTTACCGCAGCATAAAGTTGTTTGCCTAAAAATTGCAAAGCCGTTGTATCATCTCCGATTTTCAGACTTAAGCCAACATCATGACGTCCTAGCATACCCATGGCATAAGCGGCCACAGTCAAGTATAAAGATGGATCCAAGTTTGCGGAGTCAGTCAAAAAACCACGGAAGATTTGTTGCAGAAGTAATTTTAGAAATTTTTCTACATTACGTTGATTTACAATAGAGCATTCAAGACACAATAGTCTTACGTGCAAAGGCAAATTCATGAGCCGTTTAAACAAGACTGACGGTTTCATTTCCAAACATATTAAACGATCTATTTCTAATAGTTCATCAAAGAAGTCCACCTTAGAGCATCTCAGTAACAACAAAACCTCTACTATATTTGGTAAACACAAGGCTGTGAAGGCTTCTTCATACAAAACAACATCACCACAACGTTTTATTGTTTCCTTTAAACTCTTCAAGACAGAAGCAACAAATTCTGATTCAGAAGTATTTAAAAATGGCTTTTTACTTTCCTCCAATGAGCTTAAATACTTTTCATAGCGCTCAAATATCGTTCCGTACACCTGACATTGTATTTTATAATCCATCCGGTATAAATCCTGTAATAATTCATATTCCACTAGTAACTTTAATAGTTCACATAAATTTCTTGTCGAATCTTCACTCTCTTTGGCCTTTATTAAGAACCATTCAACAAAGTCCCTTTTAACTTTTTGCGTTATCAAACCGGGTTGTGCCCTCAACTTCAATAACTCCCTGAAATCATCCTTTACGATGTCCTTTTGTTTTAACTCCTTTTGTTCGGTTAACCATTGTAATATCATTTCATATTTTGTGGTTAATGTAAATTCTACAGATTGCCATGCTTTTAAAGCAAACTTGAAATTTTCTTCAAAAGATTTCTCCTTACGTCTTAGCCATTTTGAGAATTCTACGGATTTTAAGGGATATATATTAAACGAATGGTTTGCGTTATACATTTATATTAGCTTACCTTCCTCTGTAGACATTTTATATTTGGAAATTTATAATTTATTTCTCTATGGTTTTGAAAACAGAAAACAACACACTCGCATAAAAGTGTAAACAAACTGCACGTGGAGGCAATTGGGTTGCCAAGCCATTATTTTATGTTATTAAAGCTAGATAGTTGCCAGATTTAATTAGATTAATAAATCAATAAAATTTTCAAGGCTAGTTTAAAAAAAGCCAACAATATTATTTTGATTTTTCTTTACCTGTGATTATCTGTGAAAATTTCTGTCGACCGTTAGAATACTTAGAGCAGTCAAAATTCTGTGTGTTATGATATGTTATGATGTGAAATATTATATAATAAGTGGTAAATAAATTTCGTTAAATAGGTTTTTTATATGCTATACCATTAGTGATCCATTGTGTTAACACTTTATCTAGTTGTTTTCTGATGAATAATGAAGTTCTCTAGGTTTGAGTGGAGTAATAATAATAACTAGCAGATTCCAGCCCTCGAAATTCGAGTGCAAATTCTAGGAAATTTAATTTTTTCATTCATAAAGGTATGTTAATCAATTATAGCCAATTCACAAATCAACACAAAAAAACAAACTCATTTACAAATTTAATAAATACACACATAGCATTGTATAATTTTATGAATGTTTTAGTAGCAATTTTAAATGCAGTTTACTCCAAAAAAATTCAAATATCTGTAAATCTGGTGGACAGCTAAAAAGAAATACCTTTCAAATGAGGCATGTGTGGTCAAAATAGGATTAAAACTGACACAGTAGCATCGGTAACAAGAAATCGCCTTGCCTATTAAAATTATAGACTAGCAGATTCCAGCGCTCGAAATTCTAATAAATTTTATGTTTTCATTTAATAAAGACCCTTAAGGTATGCTTCTAAGTTCAAATCATTTTAAATAAAGAAATCAAACTGAACACATCATTACAAACACATTAACAAATTTAATAAACACACACATAGCATTGTATAATTTTTTTATGTATGTGTTAGTAGCAACTTTAAACGATCATAACTCCAGAAAAATGTTCCAGTCGATCCAAATCTGTAAATCTGGTTAATAGCTAAAAAGAAATACCTTCAAAATGATAAATTTTTTGTGAAAATCGCAGTAAAACTGTGAAACTTACATAGGTCACAAGAAATCGCCTTGCCTATTAATATTATAGATAATAATAATGAAAATACGTAGGAGACGGGAAACGGGCGGGTAAGAGCTAAGCTATAAAACCATTTAATAATACGTTGTAACGTTACCCTAATGAACTACTAATCTAATGAACTGTGGGAAAATAAGTAAGATAATAAAAATAACCCGACACCCTCAACGTACGTTTTTAATTAAGCGGCATATTTACTCTGAATAATTAAACTAAACCCGTTTGTTTTTTATTTGCAACTTACTTTTGAAATATTTTATTTGTTACAATACCCCTACCGCCTGAACATTTTGGTCCACTCGAACCGGATTGTAAATAAAATATTTCATAAACATCCTTCGTTTTATATGGCTTTATTTGGTACTATCATATTGGAAATAACCACCTGTTTTTTAAATAAGTAAATTAATTCCCTGTTTTTTATTTATAAAGTGATGTGTGCAAGAACAAATAAAGTGAAAAAAAAAACAAAATTAAAAGAATACCATTGAACACGGTATCAAGAATCATATATAAAATAAAATTTTTTAAAAAATTATACATTTCTGTTTCCTTATTTGCTTTCAATTTCACATATTTTTTCAACCATGTTTGAAAAATTTAATTTCACATAAAACAAATGTCATGAAATTTTTCAAATTAACTTTACTTGGCTATTCAATTTCACATATTTTTTCAACCATGTTTGAAAAATTTCATTTCACATAAAACAAATGTCATGAAATTTTTCAAATTAACTTTACTTGATAAAATTGCAAATGTTCAAAAATTGTAACTTTTCTACTTTTTGCCTTTTACAATTTGTTTTGGTTTCCTATATTAACTATGTCCCTACAAGAAATGAATGACTGAAACTAACACATAAACAATTTTTGTACTAACACATTTGCAGTTTTTTTCTATTTAAAAACATATGACTGTCATTGTTGCTGTTGTTAAGGTTTAGGAAAGGTAAGTAATTAATTAAATTAAAATTAAATTAAAAAGTTCAAGTTAATTTTTGTTGTTTCTTTAGGATTCTTCAAAATATGTCAGTGGATTCGTTAGTGCAATTCTCAATTGTGGTGGCACGTCCCTCCATTATACCCTTCCACAATATATTTTTTGCTCGCTTGTGGCCTATTCCTGTTCACAAACTTTCAATCTAGAACTTTTATACCTCTTAGGAATCACATAAATATATTGTTAATAGATGCGCAATCACCAAATGAACTTATTAAGGTAATGTACTGACATTTTATTAAAAATTCTAGCTAGAAACAAAGTAAATCTTCCTTGCAGAATTTTACATTAATCCTTATATCTATCTTTCAGTCTGTTGCCATAACATGGATATGTTTTTTTTAATATTTGGCTCGAATGTTTTAATTTATGCCATTCTGGAATATAGTGTGGAATATAATGTTGATAATATGAATATTAAGGAATGTGCAGTATCCGTAAATTCGTCCATAATGAAATTAGTTTTCAAAAGAATAAAGATCTAAAAATATTGAACAAATTGATTTATGGGAGGTATTATCACAATATCTCACACACCGTTCTGTACAAACAATTTTCCAAATGGAGTGTATCAGTTTCGGCCGAAATTGTTAATTCACAACACACAAAAGGTGAGCTTTAATATAAATTGTTGATATATGTATATGTGTTATAATATATGGTTTTCTTTAAGAACCTACTGATTGCACTAAGGCCCATTACCGGAAAATTCTATTGAGTTTAGTCAATTTATTCAGTGCTAAGTTACGAACCGCTTTGAGGGATGGTTCGAATGAAAAGTCAGCAAACATTGTCTCAAAGTTATCGACACGTTTCGGAATTGGTGATATTGTTGTGTTTTTAATATATTAATGTTTATTTCTATTTTTAAATTTTTGATTTTTAATACAATAAATAAATATAAATAAAAAATAATAAGTCGTGTTTCATTATAATCAAGCGTGACCGGTCAATGATGATGTATATAGCCATCAAGTATGACCGGTCAGCGATGATGGATATATCTATCATCGTTGACTACTAAACAGCGGTAGAGTGAGCAGTTCAGATATATATTATATGGTTTACATACTTTCATAGGTTAGAGTAAGATGCAAAATCACATGTACACAAAAGTTTCGGTCAGTTTTGGCATATTTGCCTTAATAAAATGATAGAAACTTTGTTCTACGCGATGACCGACACTTCAGTCAGTAGTGCCGGTCATATCACCGGTCAAATGACCGTCACTGTTCTTGTAGGGGTGTTTGTGTTTGTTGTTTGTTATTGTGTGCCAATATGTGTATACCCAGTCAGCACTTGAAAGCTTGTTTCAACAATCGCATTTCAATATCTAGTCATAAAACCGTCTCATTATTTCATTAAATGCTAATTGGGTTTTTATGTTCTTGCTTCATAAAAATGTGTGCCTTTTGTCAAGAATATGAAGAAGAAGAATATGTATTTTTTTTCAATGATCTTGCTTAAGCGGGATATACACGGTCAAAATGATTGAACTGCATTTTGGTGGTATTAGTGAAAATGTGTTTGTATGTGTCACACCGACGATGATTGAAGCAAAATCAAAAATTTTAGATTTTCTGCTTCCATGACGTACGAATTTGATTGATCAAGCATGTTCTCATTTTTAATGTGACTTTGAAGCAAATGGTTGTGAGATGTCGGATGAAAGGAAAAATATTTTAGAATTGCTGGAAGCTTGCCATTAAGTTTTTATGGGTAAATGAATTTCTTTTTTTTAACCACTCCTTCATCCAGATACGTCTCTTCTTCTTCTTTTTTCATTTTCTTTTGATTTTAAGCCCACTGCCAAAATGGCGACAAGTGTATCGTCCGCTACCGACATGATGATTACAGCACAAAATCAAAAACCAAATGAATGATTGAAGTGCTATGCAGTACCGTGTATGTTCAAAGCTTCATGCACACATACATGAATTTGACGTCAAGCATTTTGACCGTGTATACTGGCCTTTAGTCCGAATTCACACAAGGCAACTTTTGTTGCGCAATTCTTGAGTTTGAAGGAGAGAGGAGAAAGAAGAGTGGTATTTGGTACGGAGTTGATTGTACTCGGCAACTCGTTTTGTCGTGCAATTCGTAATTATAAACACGAAGTTAGCTGCAGCTTATTATTTGACATTTCTTTTTATTCTTTGCTTCGCTGTGAAAAATTATTATTATTTCATTTATTTTATTATTTTTTTTATTATTTCATTTTTTCTTTGACTTCCATTTTTTCACACAAATAGATTTTTCACTTTGGACCAATAATAAATTCTTTTTACACAAGCTAGTAAAGTGAACTGTCAAAAATATAAGAATTTGAAAGTAAAAGAAAACGAAAAGTTGCGGCAATAAATTTCTCTGTGTGAACATTAAGGCAACTTTCAAAGAGAATTGAAAAAAGTTGCGCAACAAAAATTGCCTTGTGTGAATCCAGACTTATTAGCAATGTGAACATATTTTGCCTACCAATATGTGTGTGAGTTGTTCAAACTAAAAAATTGGATCTTCAAATTCTTTATTCAAATTTTTATGTTCATAAATTTTTGAATATTCTGAGATCTGCCACTCTTGCTATGATGAACAAATTACAGTTTGCACATCTTCATTTATATATGATTCTTGACAGTATACAAATGTACATACACACATTTTGCCATATACTGCACAAGTTCCGTGCCCAAGTATGGCACTGCGACAAACTACACAAGTATACTGTGCAATATCACATTTTAAAGTTACAAGCGAAGAAAACAACATGTGTAAATACTGCGCTATATTATTGCTTGCTATAGCAATAAAAAGAAAGAAAAGAAGAAAAAGACGCTTATGGTGTAAAAAGTGGTACATGAATCGTGAAAAACTAGGACAGAATAAATTATTGAAAGAATTAGAATTTTCTTCTGAAAGTGATTATAAAAACTATGTTCGAATGAGCAAAGATTCTTTTGAAGAACTTTTAGTAAAAGTGGCGCCGCTAATAAAAAAGCAAGATACTCTGTTGAGAAAAGCAATTCCAGCGCGTCATCGTTTGGCCTTGACGTTGCGGTATTTGGCAAGTGGTATCAATTTTGAGGATTTAAAATTTTTAACAGCAATTGCGCCGCAGACCATTGGCAAAATTGTTTTCGAAACTTGTAAGGCCATAATTGAAGTTCTCCAAGATTTTATTGTGGTTAGTACTCAACAAATATATAGAAATCTAAATATAGTTCTCGTTTGACTTTTGCAGTTGCCAGTAAGCGAAGAGGATTGGAAAAAGCAAGCTGATGCGTTTTACCATAGATGGAATTTTCCGAATTGTATAGGGGCTGTAGGAGGCAAACATGTTGCAATTAAAAAAAACTATTCCATAATTCTAATGGGTGTTGTAAATGTTAATTACGAATTTGTGATGGTGGATATTGGCACATATGGACGGGATTCAGATTCCGAAATTTTTAATGATTCGCTATTTTTTTCAAAATTAAATAAGAACGAACTCAAAATACCGATTCAAGAGTCTCCTCCAGGATGCGATACTGCATTGCCTTATGTTTTTGTTGCAGATGATGCGTTTCCTTTAATGGAAAATATAATGACACCCTTCAGCCAGGCATCGACAACTAAAAATGAAATAATATTCAATTACCGACTCTCGCGTGCTCGAGAAGTAGTTGAAAATGCATTTGAAATTCTGACGTCAAGATTTAGAATTTTGCTAAAAACTATAAATTTGTCGCCTGAAAAAGCGACAACAATAGCCCTGACTTGTTGTTATTTACATAATTTTTTAAGGAAAAAAAGTGACCAAACATACTCCAGCTGCGGTAATCTTGCAACAAATACAGATACAGATGTTATAACAGAAACAATCTCCATACCAAAATTAAATCGCACTGTTATAAGAAATGCTTCAAATAATGCAAACGACATTAGAAACCAATTTTGCGCCTACTTTGATTCTGTAGCATGCCAAAGCGATATATATGAAAAACTAACAAACAAAAATGTCAATGACTCAGCGAATTAAAAAAATTTTGTAACCACACAACATGAACTTATTAAAATAAACAACTTTAAAAAAATATCTATATGTTAATACGTGAATACGTAAATTTTTAGTTCCATTTTTAAGTAATATGCGGGCACGGAGGAGTAAAAATTTGCATAGTTATATTTCATGGGGAGGAGAAGCTGAGAATGATAAAGGTCCTTATTATGAGTTGCATTCGATCTTCGCTGGATATCGAACGTCAAATTCGTGTTATGAGCTGGCAGCACGGTCGAAAATTTCGTTGTACAACGCATTTTCAATCGAACACAATTTTGCTTTCGATGCTGGATAACAATGTAAAATTTATAGAAAATATAAGTTGTACATTATTTTAATTTCTGCCTTGTTTGCATTGCCACAGCAGTTCACCTGTAGTAGACAGCAATTCCATAAACGCCTCGTTGCAGTCGAAAATTTTAAATCTGTAAACATATGGTACCCTTGATAAAAGCTCGCATATTCACGTAGTGGAATCCATTTCCAAAATATTGGAAGCATCTCTCATGACGAAGCATTCATCTTCATCAGGCGATCATAGAACCATAATTCCATGTTAATAAACATTTACGCCTGTATTCATAATCAAATTCTAGTAGTTGGCTAACTTTTTTTCATACAAATTTTGAAATTTTCGTATGAAAAAAGTTAGCCAACTCCTAGAATATGATTATGAATACGGGCGTGTTAATTTTTTTCTTTAATAAATTTAATAAACAAACAATGTTTATTTATAGTGCCAGCTGATAAATATGTACAATTGTGAATAATCCAATTGAGTGAAATTCACAATAGCACTATTTTACCGAATGTGCGCCAGAATACCATTGAAAATTCGTTCGATCAGTTAATTCGACCAAAATCGAAAATCGAAAGTTGCCCATAATATACACCAATATAAAAGTCTAAACTATCGGGAAAAATTTACTCATATGGCAAAAAATAACGCGTCTTCAAACCCTTCAACAGCTCAAAAAGAGGCAGGTACAAAAAATAAATAATATTAATTCTAACAGAATAGTCAACTATTTTTAGGACTCTCAGTCAATTCTGTAGGCCTATTATAGTGCGTAATTGTATTTTGAATAAGTAAGAAAACTTTGAATGTGATTCTTCAACATTAGGAAAATTGCACTTATGTCGATATTGCACCGGAACTGCGATATGTGTTGTATTTCACCGGCTTTTTGAATTTTTTTTTTTTTGGCGATTTTTAACTCATTATATATAGGTGAAAATCTGGCAACAATTGTACTTAAATGCTATAAAACACCGGCAAGTTGTAAATTTTTTTTTTGTAGTTTGTATGAATACAAGAAGTGAGAAAAGGTATATTGAAAGTTAATTACAAAAAAAAAAATAGAAAATAATACCTACTCACTCAATTACAGAAATGAGTGAAAACAAACCAGCAGATCCCCAGGCTCCCGTGACGCGTAAAGGGTTTTTGATTTCCATAAAAACGGGAGACCCAACAGAGATTAAAGAAAGAGATGTGGTAAGAATATGATGAATCCACTAAAATTTGTTAATAATATAAATTGCTAATTTAGCATGGGCGATGTCGACCAGTAACAGAGTTTGAAAAATTGAACCGTATTGGTGAAGGCACCTATGGCATCGTTTGTAAGTAAGAGATGAAAAAGATTGGCGAAAATGCTTCATGAATATAATGCTTAATTACAGATCGTGCTAGAGATACTCGTTCCAATGCAATAGTAGCCTTGAAAAAGGTACGCATGGATCAAGAAAAAGATGGTTTACCTATTAGTGGCTTAAGGGAAATAACTATTTTAAAGGCTTGCAAACATGAAAATATTGTCCATCTTTTAGAAGTGGTTGTGGGCAAGAGCTTAGAAAGGTAGGTACAAACCATGAATAAAATATAATTTATATTATAAATAAATTGCTTTACATTTTGGCTTTTAGTATATTTTTAGTGATGGAATATTGTGAACAAGATTTGGCATCTCTTTTAGATAATATGTCGCAACCGTTTTCAGAGTCTGAAGTAAAATGTATTATTTTACAAGTTTTACAGGGTCTTAAGTACATGCATTCCCGTTATATCATACACCGAGATCTTAAAGTATCAAATTTATTGATGACTGATAAGGGCTGTGTTAAAATTGGTAATTGTTTTCATATTAAAAGGCCATTTATCAATAGTTTTTATTGATTTGTTTGCTTTCCAGCTGATTTTGGTTTAGCCCGTTTGTTTGGTTTACCCTCTGGCCCCATGACGCCGCAGGTTGTAACTTTATGGTATCGATCACCTGAATTACTGTTGGGATCACCAACACAAACAACTGCCGTGGATATGTGGGCTGTTGGTTGTATATTGGGAGAATTATTATCACATAAACCCCTACTTCCGGGCAATACAGAAATTGCACAGCTAGAATTGATTATTGAGCTTTTGGGTACTCCATCAGAATCAATTTGGCCTGATTATTCCAAAATGCCGGCAACACAAAACTTCACTTTAAAACAACAACCTTATAATAATCTAAAACCAAAATTTCAATATTTGTCGCCAGCTGGTTTAAGACTTCTAAATTTCTTGTTCATGTATGATCCAAGAAAAAGAGCTACTGCGGAGGAATGTTTACAAAGTACTTATTTTAAGGAACCACCATTACGTAAGTACATAATTTTTTAGCTAGTGAAATAATACATCTACACAACTTGAATTGTATGTAATTCTATTTGAGATTAACAAAAACATAATTTTGTAAATTTTAATTCATTATTAGCTTGTGATCCCAAACTTATGCCAACATTTCCGCAACATCGTAATATGCAAAGTAATAAGTCTAATGCCGGTAATCACCACAATCAATCTGTACCCGAATTACCAGCTATATCTGATTTGTTAGGAAGTCTATTGAAAAAAAGAAGAGCTGATTAAATAAACCTAAAACGCAAATCACTTAGTAGTAATTTTTATTACTTTTATCATTAACAATAAAGAAATTACTACAGACAATTTAATACTTAAATTTTTATTGAAAAAATTTCATATTTATACTTAAAAATTAGTTTTTAATTTACTATAATAAAAAGTAAAGATCAAAAAACATAATTACATTTTTTTTATAGTGTAATAATTCAGAATTTCAGTATAAATCATTTTGAATTTTAAATAAAAAAAAAATGTTAAGTAGCCGATAAATTTATAAACATTATATAGCCGCCATTCGTTAAAGTCATTGATATATATTGTTCAGTTCTGTTTCGAAGCTCCTGTCCGTCCTTACTAAAGCACCAGCTATAAACACTCCCGGATGTGGTTCTTGATTTGGCACTAATACCTCTCGACTATAATTTAAAAGCTTCACCTGACGTATAGCCTCGTAATAGGTATTTCTATGATCTTCGTTAAATTCAAGTATGTATACAGTTATACTTTTTAAAGAAATCCATGGTTATTATTCCGGCAAAAGGTATTGGGAAATCGTCATGTACTACGTGGAAAAGGTGTGGTACTAAAAACTTTCCGTATTTTAATAATGTAACAGGTGATTTTTTAAGAGCTTGATAACTTTTTTTTAAAAAAAAACGCATAAAATTTGCAAAATCTCATCGGTTCTTTATTTGAAACGTTAGATTGGTCCATGACATTTACTTTTTGAAGATAATTTCATTTAAATGTTGACCGCGGCTGCGTCTTAGGTGGTCCATTCGGAAAGTCCAATTTTGGGCAACTTTTTCGAGCATTTCGGCCGGAATAGCCCGAATTTCTTCGGAAATGTTGTCTTCCAAAGCTGGAATAGTTGCTGGCTTATTTCTGTAGACTTTAGACTTGACGTAGCCCCACAAAAAATAGTCTAAAGGCGTCAAATCGCATGATCTTGGTGGCCAACTTACCGGTCCATTTCTTGAGATGAATTGTTCTCCGAAGTTTTCCCTCAAAATGGCCATAGAATCGCGAGCTGTGTGGCATGTAGCGCCATCTTGTTGAAACCACATGTCAACCAAGTTCAGTTCTTCCATTTTTGGCAACAAAAAGTTTGTTAGCATCGAACGATAGCGATCGCCATTCACCGTAACGTTGCGTCCAACAGCATCTTTGAAAAAATACGGTCCAATGATTCCACCAGCGTACAAACCACACCAAACAGTGCATTTTTCGGGATGCATGGGCAGTTCTTGAACGGCTTCTGGTTGCTCTTCACTCCAAATACGGCAATTTTGCTTATTTACGAAGCCATTCAACCAGAAATGAGCCTCATCGCTGAACAAAATTTGTCGATAAAAAAGCGGATTTTCTGCCAACTTTTCTAGGGCCCATTCACTGAAAATTAGACGTTGTGGCAGATCGTAAGTCTATTCATGATGAAATGTCAAAGCATACTGAGCATCTTTCTCTTTGACACCATGTCTGAAATCCCACGTGATCTGTCAAATACTAATGCATGAAAATCCTAACCTCAAAAAAATCACCCGTTAGTACCTATTGACCATATTTTACCCTGTCCAAGGCCGGTTAATGTTGTGTTTCTGATTCTATTTATCCGATCGAGTGTGTAATAAAATAAAGAGAACCATTTAACAAATAAAAAGTATATATTTACATATTATATACATAAGTATGTTAATAAAAATGGAAAAATTAAATAGTGAAACGTAAAATGTAGAAGGATGTCTTCAAATATTTGCACGAAAAATATAAACGTCAAAATGAAACAAGCTGATTTTTAATAGGGGAATTGAATTGTTAAAAATATAGTTATATATTTTATAATTGTTAATGAATATTAAACAATTTATAGTGTAGGTGGGACGCCAGCTAGGATCACCAAATAATATAAAAATCGCTGGACCGTTATATAATGTATGCCTTGTAGCAATCTACGTACATAGTGGCATTTAAATTTAATATAGTGTATGTATGGGGGCAGGATCGCCATATAGTGTTAGCTTGGCAGGATCGCCATATAGTGTAAGAGGGGTGTACAAAGGGACACTAAGATTGGGTGAGAACCGGACCAATCTCAGGAGGAATTTTGTCAAGTGCTTTCCTCAAAGCAGTTCCCGTGTGCACGCTAGATGCACTTTTTTAATGTTTTACAGAGATAGCACGTAGGCAGATTATGCCAATGTTTTAACCCTTTGGCAGAATATGCCAGTAAAAAAAAAGAAAATCTCTGTTTGGTTTTAATTATAACCCTTTCAAATCAGAATTATAATTGATCATTTATTTGAAAATGCTGGTCTTTTATATCATTATAATATAATATTTTTACTTAATTTAAATAATAGTCTTCTCTTGTCTTTACATTCGCATATTACAAATTCATTGATTTTTGAACGTTGGGCTCAATAGCCAATCAGAAAACGTTCAATAATCAATTTAAATTTTTCCCCTCAAAATTTGAGTGACATTCCTATTTGTCATGGGTTATTGACACAATTTGAATTTTCACAAATTTGTCATTTTGCATTCCAGTGATATTTAATTACACAATAATTTATTGTTTTGTAATTCAACCCTTTACCGAAGGTTAGTGTACTTTGTGGTATGTGTTGAATAAAAAGAAAAGATATGCAAAAAAAATAAATAAATGTAAACAACTAATTATAAATAAATATGTGCATGTGCATATAGTAAACAAAAATAAACAAAAAAATATAAACAAATAAAGATGAATAAATGAAATAAATAAAGATAAATGAAGATGTGTGTAACATCATCACAAATTTATTATTCTTTTAATATTTATCTTTTTAATTTACTCTGTTTTGCTTTCGCCACAAGCTGTGTTGTATTTTCATATGTTTTGTCATGTCAAAATTTACATGTGACTTTCCACATGTATTGTACATGTGCAATGTTTCATATGTATCACACGATGTGTAGAACTGTTGCGGTGGGAAAATTTGTCAGTACCTATGTAAAAACGTCGTGTAATATCACCTTAATTATCGATGGAAAGCCATCTCCAAGAACATTTCTGAAGTTTCCTTTTTTGTGCTGCATTTTTCAATTCAATTTAATTTTTTTTTGTAAATTCACGCAAATTAATAAAAAATGAATGTTGACAATCTAAATGACGAGTTCGAAAATTGGAATCCTATGGAAAAAGACTCGGGGCCTGGAGCTGTACTAGATTCTGCACTGCAACCAGGTCAATTGGCTTTACAAAAAGCCGCAGGAAACCACCATGCTAAGGAAGATGCTCCGCCACCGTTTTTAGTGTTTAAGAATATGCCAGAAAATATGACTAGGTCTGCTCTTAATAATATATGTTCACGGCATGGTCAAGTGAAAGCCGTAAGGGATAGTAAAAAGAATAATTTTTATTTTGTCGACTTAGCGAGTGTGGCGTATGTTATTTATTGTTTTCTATTAATTTAAATTAATTTTATAAAAATTATAATTTATTTTAGAGATATGGAAGCTGTTTATCGTGCTTTAGAAAATAACACCCATGGCTTTAAAGTTTTTTTAGGTAAACATTTTAATAAAAATCTTAAGGATACGGAACGTAATATGAGGGATCAAGACATTCCAGTCATAACACCACGATCCGTTGGCAGTGATTATCAAAACCTTACCTATCGTGCTTCGATCAATCAACATCCCCGTCCAAGCCGGCAAGAAAATGATATTGTTATCAATAACAATAATTCAATTCTTCCTTTAAATCTTTTAGCCGTCGATGTTCATAGTTTAGAACGTGAAGATCTTCACAAAGTGAAATCAAATAATAAATTTATTTTTCAGAATGGACATTCCTACGTAACGTATGTTCGCTAAACGTCAGATATAAATGATGATCGATTTCTAATATAATTTTGTTTTTTTTTTGTGTTTCTATGTAGGATTCCCGAAAAAACAAAAGAATTTATAAAAAAGAAAAATTCAGAATCATTGGGTCGTTGTTCTCCTTCCAAAGACAGCTCTGCTATATCAATGGATGGAATTGAAAAACCTAAATTGAGTAAATGTTCTCAATGTGAATTTGACTGTCATACAGTCTGTAGTCGTTGTTCTCTATACTATTGTAGTGTAAAATGCCAAAAAAATGATTGGCAACAACATCGCTATATATGTGGGAAACCAAAGTAAGCAAACCATCAAAATATTTTACATAGATTAATTTAAAATTTGGGAATTAACGTTATTGACTAGAAAATTTTTCCCTATTATTTTTAAGGCATTTGCAAAGGACCCCACCACCGAAAGTATCAATTACTTCAAAATTAGCAATTGAACAAAAAAATAACGATCCATCTACTTCTTTGAATCATCCAAACCACATTTCGCCTAAAACTACAGAAAACTCACCGGCCACTAAAAATAATCTATACAAACAACAAATGCCACGTAGTGGTAACATCGTAACCATAACTGCTATTTTCAAAACCAACCTGGTATTTATTCGTTCTAAAACTTATGAAGATAATATGAGTTACTTTAAAACGAAAGACTCCTTACAAGCTATTGGTAAAAAATTGAAACCCCTGAAGACATTGCCACAATGTGGTAAAGTTGTGATTGCCAAATTTGAGGAGCAATTTAGTCGAGCTATAGTTTTGAACACAAACAATCCAAAGGCGATTTGTGTTAATTATATGGATATTGGTAGTAAAGAATATTTGAATTTGGATGAGTTATATGAAGCACCCGAAGAGTTTGTTGATACTCCTAGACACGCCATACCCGTGGTATTGAAAGATGTCCCCAATTATACGACGGAAGAAATACGAAATTTTATGTATACCTATTTGGATCATATAAGTGTTTATATAAAGTATACAACTGATGATTTTATTGATGTTCATAATGTGTATGCGGTAGAACTTATAGACGAAACTACACAGCAAAATTTAAATAATATGATAATAAAATTGGCTAGAGCTAACATTGTGTGATATAAGCACTAGCTCGCGATTATCGTGAAAATGTCACAATGACATTTGTTTCTTGCAGCAAGTATATCGTTTATTCATAATTATCGATGGAATGCCATCTCTAAGAACATTTCTGAAGTTTCATTTTTATGCTGCATTTTTCAATTCAATTTAATTTTTTTTTGTAAATTCACGCAAATTAATAAAAAAAAAAATGAATGTTGACAATTTAAATGACGAGTTTGAAAATTGGAATCCTATGGAAAAAGACTATAACAGCGTGGATTTCAATAAATATAACACAGGACCTGGAGCTGGATTAGATTCTGCACTGCAACCAGGACAATTAGCTTTACAAAAAGCCACAGGAGACCACCATGCTATGGAAGATGCCCCTATACCGTTTTTAGTGTTTAAGAATATGCCAGAAAAAATGACTAGGTCTGCTCTTAATAATATATGCTCAAGGCATGGTCAGGTGAAAGCCGTAAGGGATAGTAAAAAGAATAATTTTTATTTTGTCGACTTAGCGAGTGTGGCGTATGTTTTTCTTTTATTTTAATTTCAATTACTTTTGTAAAAATTATAATTTATTTTAGAGATATGGAAGCTGTTTATCGTGCTTTAGAAAATAACACCTATGGCTTTAAAGTTTTTGTCGGTAAACATTATAATAAAAATCCTTTGGATATGGAACGTAATATGAGGGATCAAGACATTCCAGTCATACCACCACGATCCGTTGGCATTGATTATCAAAACCGTACTTATCGTGTTTCGAGCAATCTACATCCCCGTCCAAACCGACAGGAAAATGGTATTGTTCTCAATGATAATGATAATTCAATTCTTCCTTTAAATCTTTTAGCCGACGATTGTCATAGTTTAGAACGTGAAGGTCTTTACGAAGTGAAATCAAATAATAAATTCAATTATCAAAATGGACGTTCCTACGTAACGTATGTTCGCAAAACGTCAGAAAATGGTCGATTTCTAATAAAATTTTGTTTTTTTTTACTTCTACTTAGGATGCCCGAAAAAACCAAAGAATTTATAAAAAAGAAAAATTCAGAATCTTTGGGTTGTTATTCTCCTTCTGAAGACAGCTTCGCTATATCAATGAATGGGATTGAAAAACCTAAATTGAGTAAATGTTCTCAATGTGAACGTGACTGTGATACAGTCTGTAGTCGTTGTTCTGTACAGTATTGTAGTGTAAAATGTCAAAAAAATGACTGGCAACAACATCGGTATATATGTGGGAAACCAAAGTAAGCAAACCAAAAAATATTTTACATAGATCATTTAAAATGTCTTAGAATCTGAAAATGTTTTTTTGTTTTAATTAAACATTAAATAGAAAAATTATTTTTCCTATTGCTTTTTAAGGCATTTGCAAAGGACCCCACCACCGAAAATCTCAAATACTTCAAAATTAACAATTGAACAAAAAAATGAGGAACCATCTACTTTGAATGAACCAAATCACATTCCGCCTAAAACTACAGAAAACTCACCGGCCACTAAAAATAATCTATACAGACAACAAATGCCACGTAGTGGTAACATCGTAACCATAACTGCTATTTTCAAAACCAACCTGGTATTTATTCGTTCTAAAACTTATGAAGATAATATGAGTTACTTTAAAACAAAAGACTCCTTACAAGCTATTGGTAAAAAATTGAAACCCCTGAAGACATTGCCCCAATGTGGTAAAGTTGTGATTGCCAAATTTGAGGAGCAATTTAGTCGAGCTATAGTTTTGAACACAAACAATCCAAAGGCGATTTGTGTTAATTATATGGATATTGGTAGTAAAGAATATTTGAATTTGGATGAGTTATATGAAGCACCCGAAGAGTTTGTTGATACTCCTAGACACGCCATACCCGTGGTATTGAAAGATGTCCCCAATTGTTATATGACGGAAGAAATACGAAATTTTATGTATACCTATTTGGATCATATAAATGTTTATATAAAGTATACAACTGATGATTTTATTGATGTTCATAATGTGTATGCGGTAGAACTTATAGACGAAACTACACAGCAAAATTTAAATAATATGATAATAAAATTGGCTACACCAACGGAACCTCGAAATAGCGAAGAAATCTGCAATAGAGGGGTAAGCTAACGATAAAGTGAAGAATACGAAATATGTACATTACAGAAATACGAATCACCAATAATGTAGAATTAACTGAAATTTCACTTTAACTGAAATTTCAGTTTTATTTGCTTGTGATTTAATTTTTCCAATATTTTTTTTAAACATTAACCCAGACAATTTTTTAAATTAGTTTGTTTTTAAATTTCAGTACCTCTGTCATAAGTCTTTACCGAGTGGTGAAAATGTGGAATATATTGTAATGGACAATTCATTAATGTTCACTGGCTGTATTTCTTGTACTATAAAACCGTATTATTTGGAAATTCAAAAATTCCAAAGAGAACTTCAATCATATGTTGAATCCTTACCAAAGTCTGGCTATGCCCCCCGAGCCGATGAATTTTGTATAGCACGATACAGTAAAGATGGTATGTGGTATCGTGGCCGTTGTTTGGAAGTCATTGGTGATGGTTATCCCACTATTCTGTTTATAGATTATGGCAACATAGCCATGATTACAATTGATGATATACGTCGTTATCCACGGCAATTTACGTATCCAATATATACAGCTGATTGCGAAATTCAAGGTATGAATATGCGTGTAACGAAACTTCGATGAAAATATTTGAACCAAAAAATTAAATTTTTATGCAAAAAATTAAATTTTGACTAAAAAAGTTTTTAAGAGAGGGCATTTTTTTAAATAATAATAATTTTTTAGAATGTCCTACTTTTTTAGAAAAGGTACTTTTTCAGAAAAGGTACTTTTTTAGAAAAGGAACTTTTTTTTAAGAAAATATACATTTTTAAGAAAAGGTGCTTTTTTACTTGCTTAAGAAAAGGTACTTTTTGTAAGAAGCTGTACTTTTTCAAGAAAACGTATTTATTTTAAGAAAAGGTACTTGTTTTTAAAGAAAACGTATTTTTTTAAGAAAATGTGTCTTTTTTTGTGAAAAGTTACTTTTTTAAGAAAACGTACTGTTTTAAGAAAATACACTTTTTTAAGAAAACGTACTGTTTTAAGAAAATGCACATTTTTAGGACGAGATACTTGTTTAAGAAAAGGTACTTTTTAAAAAAATTGAATTTTTTAAGAAAATGTACCGTTTTAAGAAAAGGTACTTTTTAAGAAAAGGTACTTTAAAAAAATGTGATTTTTTTATGAAAAGTTACTTTTTTAACAAAAGGTATTTTTTATAAAAGGTTATTTTTTTTAGAAAAACTACATTTTTTTATACTTTTCTAAGGTATAAGGTATACCTTTCAATCCCACAAAAATAACGTTTTTTAATTTTCAGTTTTTTAACTTTGGGTTTTTTTTTACGTAAAAGTAGACTTAATTTTCTAACTTTTTCCCCATTTGTATGTTTCTATTTTTTTTTATCCTCCCTTCCCAGAGCGGATAAAAGGGGTACGTAAAAATGAGAAGGCAAACGGGATGTCGTTTTTCTTGAGAACCAGATGTCGTATCGAAATTCGGCAGACGGCATTTTGTTGGTAATCACGTCCGGTAGGTCCTGAACTAAGATATTTCCAAAATATCAAAAATTGATAAAATGGCGCGATTAAAAAAAAATAAAAAAATAGCTGCTTTTGGGGGTGTTTGCCCCACTCCTCTTCCGGTTATCCCAATTATCCTAGTTCACGACCTATCTTGATCCGACTTCTGGTTTTCGAGTAAAACGACACCCCAGTTTAAAAAAAGTGATTTCGAGAAAAACGCATTTAAAGTTTTTTTTTACAAATATATATAGTGGGGAGCACAGGTGAGTATATGTTAGTATTTCTTGTACTTCTTAGCCGATAACAAAAGGAATAATCAAGAGATTTAATTTTTTTTTTTTTATGTATTACTTATTTTTAATTGTTAACAAAACTATATTCAAAACAAAATAAAAAAGCAATAAATTAAGGGAGAAAAAGATATATTAAGAAAACAATTCTCGCGTGTTCTCAACTACATTATTAGAAAAATTCAAAATTTACCATTAATGTGGATTTTTTTATGATTTTATTCTCGTTATTTTTGTTTTTGATAATGAAAACTTTAGTTTAATATCGTTTTTGATAAACTGCGTATTTGACAAATTGTATTTTTAAAAACAAAATAAAAAAATAAAAATTTTTTAAAATTATGAGAAAGCTATCGGGAACCGTGAAAATTTTTTTTAAGTATGACAGATAATGGCTCCTAATAAAGAGAGATAGCTAAAAAACTTAACGTGAGCCAATTGGTGGTCATAAGAGTCCTAAAAAGACGAATATTACCCCACGAGCACAATTTCGTGGTCGCCGTAAGCTATTATCGGATGGGGACGCACGAGTAATGATGAGAATTATGAAAGCAGAACAGTCTTTGACGCCAACGGACGCTTCTGTAGCAATTAATAAAAATGTAAGCCGATGGACAACAAGAAGAGCACTAAACAACATTGGCTACATCTCCGCTGTGAAGAAACCTAAACCTGCATTGTCGAAGAAGAATATTGCGGCACGTTTAAAATTCGCCAGGGAATACAAAAATTGGACCGTTGATGATTGGAAAAGAGTAATCTGGTCAGATGAATCCAAATTTAACCGAAGTCAGTACGACGGTACTTTGTGAGACCATACAAAGGCACCACGTAAAACCAACAGTAAAACATGGTGGTGACAATGTTATGGTATGGGGTTATTTCACTTGGTGGTATGTTGGACCAATGCAAAAAAATTTATGGAATAATGCGAAAAGAAGACTATTTGAAAATTTCGGAAAGCCATCTTCCCGATTTTGTTGATATGAGCGCATATCCTGAGGAAGAAATAATATTTCAACAGGATGGGGACCTCCAAAATCGTTAAAGAATGGTTGACTGATCAAAATTTTCAGGTAATGCAGTGTTCAGCGCAAAGTCTCGACCTCAATCCAATTGAGTATTTATGGTCAATTGTGAAAAGATGGTTGGGACAATATCAAACTGCCCACCGAACTTATGCGAGCTGTGGCGACGTGTGGAGCTGGAGTGGCAGCGTATTCCAGAGCAAGTTATTCAAAACTTGGTAGAAAGTATGCCAAGATGCATAAAAAGTATTTTAAGTAATAGAGGCCTATGGACCAACTACTAAAATTTAATATATTTTAATTGTTATTGAAATGTGTAAAATTGAGTACATGAGACATAGTTTTGTTTTATATAAGTTTTTCTATGAATTTGTTGTGTTTTTATTTTTTTTAATACGGTTTTGTTGACCATTGAAAAATAAATTAAATTCCAAAAAAAATTTTGAAATTGCTTGATTATTGCTTTTTTTATCCGCTTAGAAGTGCAAGAAACACAAACATGTACTCACCTTTGTTCCCCACTGTATATATAGCTCTGTAACTCCGTAACTATTTCTGAGGATTTTGGAAGACATTTATGAGAAAAAAATGCGAAAAAAAATTTTTTTAAAGAGAGGTCATACCTTAAAGAAGTTTTTTTTTCAAAAAAATTAAATTTTATACTTTTTAAAAAAGTTTTTTTTTCGGAAAAACAATTTTTTTTTCATTTTTATTTCATTTATTTATTTAGCCATAATGCTATTAATATAAATTTAAATAATCGCGCCTATTCCCATTGGCTTTGTCGTTTGAAAACAAAATAAAAACGACAGTGTGGCATAACTGTTGGCGTTATCGACATGTATCGAAAATATATTGGTATTCTCCATTTTGAAACGAAGATAATAACGACAAAGAAACGTTTTTTTGCGTCTGCGGAAAATTTCCCGAAAACAATTTCCCGAAAACAATTTCCCGAAAACAATTTCCCAAACACAATTGCCCGAAAACAATTCCCCGAAAAAACAATTCCCCGAAAACAATTTCCCGAAATTACAATTTCCCGAAAACAATTTCCCGAAAACAATTTCCCGAAAACAATTTCCCGAAATTACAATTTCCCGAAATTACAATTTCCCGAAATTACGATTTCCCGAAAAAAATTTCCCGAAATTACAATTTCCCTATTTTTAGTTTACAACTTCCCATATATTCTTGATTTCCCCCATAAAAAAAACTTGCTGCATACGATTTCTTGAAAAAACAATTTCCCGAGTATACGACATCTCGAAAAAACAATTCCCCCACCCCGCACCGCGCCCTTCCTCTTCCACCCTCCCTCGTCATCCGGCCCTATTTACGCTTATTTTTTCATTGTGACTTTGAACACTTCGGTATTCAGACTTCCCGACGGATAACGCTCACTCCATCACATCCTGCCCATGCAGTAGCTGCTACGGAATCGTTACCATCTTGCATAGCGAAGTTTTTTAGTTATTTGGGGTGTAATACTCAGTTACTATGCCACTCGAATTCCTGGATAGCGAAAAAGGTAAACCGAGGTTGTTTTTGAATGGTTTCTTGTATCATGACGTCGGTCAGTCCGTTGATAGCGTTTATTGGCGTTGTATCCTTTATCGAGGAAAACATTGTACCGGTAGGGTCATAACAACGATACTATAAGAAAAGAGGCTCTTCACAATCACAGTGCCGAAGCGGCTTTCGTTAATGAGTTGAAAGATCTTGCCCGGACCACTACATCAAGTGGTCATAAGCTGATTGCTAGCGTTTCGGCCGGAATTTCTGATGGTATTGTTTCGGAAATGCCATCAACAAGCTCTTTGAAGAAATAGTAATTTCGGGAAATTGTGGTTTCGGGAAATTGTGTTCGGGAAATTGTATTTCGGGAAATTGTAATTTAGGGAAATTGTAATTTCGGGAAATTGTCATTTCGAGAAATTGTGTTCGTGAAATTGTAATTTCGGGAAATTGTTTTCGGGAAATTGTTTTCGGGAAATTGTTTTCGGGAAATTTTCCGCAAATCTTTTTTTTGTCGTCGCCATTGTTAGTATCGACCTTGAAACGACTACACAAAATTAAATTAAAAATGAAAATGACGACAGTGCAGCAATTTGAAAAATTAATGTCCGAAATAACTTCTGACCGATAACTTCTCTTCTTCGTTTCAATATATTTCAAGAATGCCAATTTAGGAACGAAGCGATGATAAAAACGACAACGACATAGAAACTACAATTAAAACGACAACGCCAACGGGAATAGGCCCGAATATTACATTCATGGATTTTTTCCTTAATACATTTGTTTCGTGTACATTCCAATTATACGTTTAAATATAAAATAGTTTTTTTCATTCTTTAATTCTAATTCATTATATAACTTAAATTCCATTATAAAATAATAAATTTTGATAAAAATTTGTTCTTCCAAAATTTAACCTAAAATCGTTCATATGCCTCAGATTGTATGGTTGTACATCGCTACATAAACTAGTTGCTTTCCCAAGTAGTTCGGCAAGTAGTTTTCCATGTTAAATATAAATATTAGAACATTCAGCACCAGTCTTTGATTTGCTGAGAGCCACTGCAATTTTTGTAACATGCCACTTATAATACATCGAGTGAAAAGTACGTGGGCTCACATAGAGATGGCGTGACAAATGCCGAAATTTTCTGTTTATTCAGTATACCCAACTGTTAGAAAAATTGTTTCGAAATTTCATGACATTTCATTAATTAGAAAAAAAGTTACCGTTATAAAAATGATGCTGCGTTCACATTGTTTTTTTTTTTTTTGGTGGGAAAAAATACTGGCGAATATTCGCCGTCATACTCAATGGTTAAAAGGTGGTATTTCGAATTTAAACGTGGGCGTACGAGCACAAATGATACAGATCGTCCTGGTCGTCCAAATGAGGCAGTTACCGAAGAAAACGTAGGAAAAGTGCATCACGTTTTATTGGATGATCGAAAGATTAAAGTGAGTGAGATTGCTGGCATCGTAAAGATATCAACAGAGCGAGTTCGTCATATATTACATGATCATTTAAATATGAAAAATCTTTCTGCTCGATGGATGCCGCGATTATTAACAGCTGAACAAAAACTGAAACGTGTTCATGATTCAAAGTATGCTTCGGAGATGTTTTAGGTAAATCCAACTCAATTTTTACGTCGATTTATAACAATGGATGAGACGTGGATTCCTTATTATATACCGGAGTCCAATAGACAGTCTGCGGAAAGGTTACAAGAGTGCGAAAGCCACCCAAGGAGGCAATAAACCCAACAACCGACTGGAAAGGTAATGGCAGTGTTTTTTGAAGAGTTTGACAAATCGTGCATTTCACTTAACGGAGATTACGTTGAAGAATAAAATGGATTTCAAATCCAAAAAACTGGTTTTTCATTGTTAGACCACGGAGTTTTCACTCCATGTAGTATGTGTAAACCTATAACATTTGAGAATACTTCTCATACCCTTATTTTGAAGCTTTTGAAGTCTCTCTTTCATTTGTTGACTCACAAGGAAGCAGCATTGAACAATATTCAAACTGAGGTTTAACTATTATCTATAATATTAATAGGCTAGGCGATTTCTTGTGACTGATGTTTTGTTCTACCGTTTTATCCCGATTTTGACCAAACATAAATTATTTGAAAGGTATTTCTTTTTAGCCGATTTGCAGATTTACAGATTTTTAAATTTTTTCCTTTATTTTGAGTAAATTGCATTTAAAGTTGGTACTAACTCATACATAAAATTATACAATGCTATGTGTATGTTTATTAAATTTGTTAATGTGTTTGTAAAAAAAATTAGTTTGTTTGTTTTGTTGATTTCGGGATTGGCTATAATTGATTAGCATACTTTTATGGTCTTTATTTAATGAAAAAATAAAATTTCCTAGAATTTGAGCTCGAATTTCGAGGGCTGGAATCTACTAGTATTAAATATTCTTATAGAATGTAATTGTTTATACATTATTTCGAATTCTTCTGAAGAATTTTTTTTAACAATATTTTTGCAAATATAGTTAAAATGTGTATTAAACTTTAGGTTTTTATCTATAATAACTCATAAATATTTAATTTCTTCAACCTTCTCAATTGGTACACCATCGGTAATTATGTTTTCATTCACCGTGCCATTTATCACCATGGATTTATTTTTATTTAAATTTAGTTTTAATCTATTCATTTTTAAATACCTGTCAGCTTCTCTCATTTCATTATTTAAGTTTCGAACACAGTCTTCTGGGAATTTTCTGGTTATATATTAGCGCATCACCAGCAAACATACACACTTTATATTTTTAAACTCTTTCTTTTAACTTATAATCTCTGTCTGTCTGTCTGTTAGTCTGTCGTGGGGCATTCCCATTCCCCCTTATCCAATTGATCTAAAACTCGGCTACATATTAATTTTGGGGTAGTCACGCAAAGTTACGGATTGATCTAAATGTCATTTTCCCTCAACCGATCGATCTGAAAGTTGGCCCATACACTTGCTGTGAAAAAAAAGAAAGCCACGTACAGTCACGCATGGTCACGCACAGTCACGGAGAGATTTAAAACGGATTTAGCCTCATCCAATCAATCTGAAACTTGGTCGATATACTTGCTGTAAAGAAAGATGAACTTCGACATAGCCACGCACAGTCACGCATAGTCATGCACAGTTACAGAGAGACAAAAACCTCACTTCCCCTTATCCCATCGGTCTGGAACTGTGGCCATAGACTTGTTATGGCCAAAGATTAATTTTAAGATATTCACACACAGTCACGCAGAGTCACGCACAGTCACGGAGTGATTTAAACCCCATTTCCCCATACCCAATAAATCTGAAACTTGGTACATAGACTTGTTGTGACCAAAGTTTAATTTTAAAATATTCACGCATAGTCACGCACAGCCACGGAGAGATCAAAAAGTCATATGCATAAGGAAAGAAAGAGTTTGTTTTTATGTTTAAAATTATATTATGACTCTTTCCAAATCATATACAGTGTTGGTCAGAACAAAATCAACAAAAATCACTATTGACCTTTTTTGTATTTTTAAGCATGTTATTGTTATTGTTCCAAAATCTTCTTTATCATTTCTTACTCTTTATAACATTACAAATAAATAGACAAAATTAAAATTGAACTAAAAGAACCGTTATATTTTTTTTTTGCAAAAAAACTCAAAATGGCACTACTTCAGTTGGACAAAACAAAAGCAACTTTTTAAGCAAGAACAAATTGCATTGTCTCTACTTTCAAGTTTAAAGGCTTATTTTTGCATTCAATTTTAATTTCATTTAAGTTGACTGACAGCTAGTTGCGTTATGAAATTGATCATATTTAAATCAAATCGTCATGGCTCGTGATAAATATTCCGAAAACTTAAAAAATTAAATAATTAGGTTTTTTTTGAATGGAAAGAGTCAAATAGGACTAGCTAAAAATCATAATATTAATAAATCTTAAAAAAATATAAAACAAAATCTGTAAAAACATTGCATTTGGGAGGAGCACCACGGAAGACAGATGAAAGGACAGACCGTGACATTGTACAAATTGTGCAAAAATATCAATTTGAATCATCAACAACTATTTAAAATTAGTTAAATTTAAATATACAGCCCAATTCTCAATAACAATTCCCTGGGAATTTTTTCCCTATTCCCTGTTCCTCTATTCTTAATAAAATCTCCCCGGGAATTTTTTCTCTTTTCCCTTTACCCTTATTCTAAAAGAACTTCGAAAATGGGAATCTCTTCCCCGGGAAAAAAGTAGCTATTCTGAATGTCAATAAAAGGGAGAATAATTTGGGAATAATTCCGCCAAAAAATTGAGAGGGAGTGCTGCGAAAAATGTATGTATTTAATAGTTTTATGAAAAAAAGTAATATATATCATTTAAAATTTTGTATAATAATATTATTATGGCATTACTGTTGCTTTCAGGTCAAAAGCAACAAACAAAAAACAAATTCATGTTCTTTTAAACACAATGCAAGCCAACCCTGATGTTGCATGCTTTGCTCCGTATTGTCCTACAGCTGCTCTTCTGCTTCAGATACCATCAGAAACGCTACACTGAACATTTTTTGTATTTATTTTTAATTTATTAAAGATTTTAAAAAAGTTTTACTTTTAATTTCCACAAAAATTTTTAAATTTGTAAACAAAACAAAACAACTGAAGCAAAACAGCTGTCTTCGAATAATCGAAATTCTCTCTCCCATATTATTCTTCTCCCCGCCTGTTTAGAATAGGAGGATTTATTCTAGGGAAAAATGAATTCCCTGGGAACTCATTTCCCTGGGAATATTTAGAATTGGGCTGATAGATTCAAGGACTGTTTGTAGCGGAACATTAGGTGCTATTACACAAAGTGTTTTTTACATATGTACTGTCACTTTTTTTATCCATATGAAATTCCTCATGTCTGTCAAAATTGTCTTTTACATACGATTCATAATTTTTGCTATCACACGTGCATATGTATTTCTGTATGACATAACCTCTAAATGTAAACAACAGCTGATTTTATTTGTGAATTTACAAGACTTTATTGTTAAAAAAAGTTTATATGTTTTTTAATTGTTAATTAATACTAAACAATTTATTTTTCTTTCAATATTAATCTTTAAAATTTACTCTGTTTTTCTTTCGCAACAAGCAGTGTTGTATTTTCATATGTTTGTTATGCAAAAATAGAACCTGTTCTAATTGAAAAATGTACATGTGACTTTCCTCATGTATTGTTCATAAACAATGTTTCATATGTATCACACGATGTGTACAACTTTTGTTGTGGGAATATTTGACAGTACATTTTTAAAAAACACATCATGTAATAGCACCTTAAGAAACATTTGGCAAAAAGATAGAACTTATTTATTTCAATTCTATTTCGCTAAAATGCGTAGCATATAAATATTTGTAGACTTCATTTTGCACAAAAATATCAAAACTGGCGCCAGAAAAATGGAAAACTGTTTTATTTAGCGACGAGTCAAAATTTAATTTGTTTAACTCTGACGGAATGTGCACTGTTTGCCGCAAGAAAGAAGATCGTTTAAACACACGCTATTGCAAACCAACTGTGAAGCATGGCGGCCGATCAATTATGATTAGGGCAGTTTCTCCGGTTTTGGCATTGGACCCTTCCACGAAATCGATGGATTAATAAACAGATTTAAATATAGAGACATTCATACCAACAGGGACCGAAAATAACAGTTATTTTGAAATTTTAAAACAAAAAAGCATATAGAAGCAAATATCGGAAAACTGTTTCAAGTATACCATATTCATCCTTATGAACTAGTGTCTATGATAAAATATATTGATTTTTAGAATTTTAATTTTTATTTTTTCGAGCAAAAATAACAGTTATTTTTTGATTTTTATTTTTTTGAGCAAAAGTAACAGTTATTTTTGATTTCTATTTTTGTTGAGCAAAAATAACAGTTATTTTAGATTATTATTTTCTTAAACAAAAATAACAGTTATTTTTTGATTTTTATTTTTTCAAACAAAAATAACAGTTATTTTTGATTTTTATTTTTTGAGCAAAAATAACAGTTTATTTTTTGATTTTGATTTTTTGGAGCAAAAATAACAGTTATTTTTTGATTTTTAATATTTTTGAGCAAAAATAACGGTTATTTTTGATTTTTATTTTTTTGAGCAAAAATAACAGTTATTTTTTGATTTTTAATATTTTTGAGCAAAAATAACGGTTATTTTTGATTTTTATTTTTTTTGAGCAAAAATAACAGTTATTTTTTGATTTTTAATATTTTTGAGCAAAAATAACAGTTATTTTTGATTTTTATTTTTTTGAGCAAAAATAACAGTTATTATACCCTCCACTCCAGTGTATATAAGTTTGTCATTCCGTTTGTAATAATTAGAAAAAAAATTTTGGACCCCATAAAATATATATATTTGTGATCCTTATAACAACCGGAGTTGATATAGCGATGTCCGTCTGTCCGTCTGTGCGTCTGTGGAAATCACGATGACGGCATCAATCGGGCAGCTAGGGTGCTCGTTGACATACAAAATGATTCACTAACATCCTGAAAGGTTTGCTATTTAAAATCGTCCAAATCGGTCGATTAGGGCCCGAGATTTGAATGAAGAACAAAAAAAAGTATTGAAATAATATAATTTTCTATGTTGTTCTTGTCACGATAGTGACCCTCAATAGTGCAGCTACAGTGATCATTTTTAGTGAGAACGATTCACCAAATTCATGGGAAGATTTCTGTTTCAAAAATCTTTAAAATCGGTGGAACAGGTCCAGGGAAATCTCTGAAAAAGTACAAAAAAAATTAAAAATGTGATGTTTCTATATTGTTCTTGTTGTTATTCTAAATGTTGTGTTGTTGTCATAGCTGGACTTGTTGTTTTTGTGGTCGTTGTGGTAATAATATAATAAAAACTAACCCTTTGTACATTTTTTTATTAACTCTGGTAGAAAATTTTAAAAGTTTCCAATGTTTTGGCATCATTAAAAAAATTTGTTAGATCATTTCTGTTATGGGTCACGGGAAAGGGGTTAAAATCGATCCAAAATTTTTTCGACAAGCAGACACTACGAGTTAATATATGTAAAGGGAGTAAAAATTCACCAGCATCTGAAGCAAATAATGCTAAAATACCTTGTTATTAATAAAAAAAAAACAATGTAAATTTAGCAAAAAAAATTTTATGTATAAATTTATTTAAAGAGAAAAACACAAAAATAACGTTTGATGTTGTATTTTTTGTGTGTAATATTTACATATACATACATGAACATATTAAATAATACAAATAATAATAATAATAATACATATATATATATGTATATCCATAACAACTCCATGTTAGAAATAAATTGGTATATTATTTTATTTACATAAAATTCTGCAATATTTTGTTGTGGGGAAACTACATTTCTTTTGCATTAACAGAGCGTCACTTAATTTTGCTCAGCGTGACTATGCCACAGTAGATGGCGCCACAATTTTTGTTTGTTCTAATTAGCTTTTTTAACATGAATGTTAATATTTTCAACTAGATATCATACAGAACAATGTTAAGAGTATACCACGGGCTGGTCTTTTATTTCATACGTTTTTTCATTATTCTTTTACAAATATGAACATAAGTTTGGCATATTAACTATTTGTTGTTTTTTCAAAATAGAGTTACCGAGTTCATCAATGAGTTTTTTGCTTTCAAAACAGTTCTACATAGTTATATAGAATTATTATTCTGCTTTACCTACAAAATATCTGATTGCGATTACATCTAATTTTTAAAAATTGTTTATAATTACTAAAGCATTATTATTCACATAAATACAAAATTGCACTTTTTAAATTTTCCTTTCAAATTTAAGAAAATATCAATTCTAAAAACTAGAATTAAAAATTTCCAATTATAAATTACAACTAATTGAATTTCAGAAAATCATGTCAAAACGGAAATTATAATTTTAAATTTAGAAGACATCAATTGCATCTTTAATATATAAATTTTATTCGTTAAACACAAATTGAAATTCCAAAAAAAAAAACACCAAATACCTGTGTTTACATTTAAAAAATTTTTACATTTAAAAAAAATATTGACATTCAGGAGAAATTAATAGCTTTTCAGTACCGCGATTCAGTAACTTCTTTTAACGATAGTCGAATCGTTAAAAAAAAAGAAAATAGCAAAATTATCAGTAAAATTTTTTAAACGTATTTGCTATTGTTAAAGTCAGCTGTTGTTGTTATCTAAACGACAACCATTTTTGTGTTGTTTATTCAATCGACAAAAACTTAAATTTTTAGGTTGAAATGTCGTCATACATAAATAACAAGTAAGAAAATTATAGTCGGTCTAGACCGACTATACGATACCCTATACCATGCGTTTAGAAACCCTATCTCTTAGGCCCAACTAACTGGACATTGAAAATAAGCAAAAACCAAATTTGAGTGGGATTTTTATTAATTTTTTTGGCTGCAGATATGAAAAAGTTCATATCGGATGCTATATCTATAAAGGGGCTAGGTCCAAAAATGGACCGATCCTGATCATGTTTGGTAAAGCCTCTTGTATTTTGCAAAAATATGTACAAACAAAATTTGAGAAGAATCAGTGCAATATTTTTGTTTTTAATAGATTTAAGTGAAGATCGGGAAGCAGCGCTATATGGGGTCAAAGGGATCATTTTTGGACTACTCATTAGTGGATGTAATGAACGCATACAAACCCAATTTGAGTAAGATCTATATGACAATTTGGATCTTATGGCAATTTATGTCGATTTCATATGGGTAATTTGTATGGGGGCTAGGTCTGAACATGGACCGATTCTCACCAATTTCAATAGCGTTCATCCCATGGCCGCTAAAAGCTTATGTACTAAATTTCATCAAAATATATTCATATTTGCGACCTGCAGTTTGATTACAAGCTTTACATGGACACACAGACGGACGGACGGACGGACATTGTTAAATCAACTCAGAAAGTGATTCTGATTCGATCGGTATAATTAAAGATGGATCTAGGTCAAATATTTTTGGTTGTTACAAACAGCAGCACAAAGTCATTATACCCAAACCACATAGTGGTATAGGGTATAAAAATCATAAAATAGTGAAAATATTTTGCTTTAAAAAACTTTTTTATATAAATAAAAAAATTAAATAGCATATTCAATTCATTATTTCATTTTGAAATAAATACACAGAAATATTAGTAAAAAAAATAAAGATATTAAACATAAACATTAAATCATCCTGTCAAACACGAAGTAATTTGTATTTTTCTATTCGTCTTTGTGTTTTTCGCTTATTTTGACAGAGATGCCACTCGTTTACAATTTAAATAAATAGAAAAATAGATTTGTCGACTGTCGTTAAGATGTATGTACTTAGTGAATCACTTAATCCTTAGTGCAAACAACAATTGCTGTCGATATATTTTGCGATTGTCGGATCGTTGAAATTTACAGAATCACACTACAGAAAACATTAAATTAAAATCTATGAATTTTAGAAAACGTCAAATGATATTTAAGAATTGCGAACATAAAAACTGTTACATAAATAAACGCAATTTGATGAGAATGTTATTTATATAGAAATTTTCAAAATTTTTTTTGAATAAAAATTTGAAGTTTTCAGAAAATAAAGATAACAAATTATTTTATTTAAAATGTTTGGTTTATTGCGTTCGGCATCCCTAATTTGAATATTTATTATTATAAACTTATTCTCTATGTTTTCCAAATATGGCAATGTTATAATAAAAAAGTTGAGAGAGCTTTTTTTTTGGTTATTATTTGTTACTCCATCCGACCTAAATGACCGCAATGAAAAAATATTTCGCCAGTTAAAAGAAACTATACAGCCATCTCCAATTAGCACGATTTAATGCATATAGCCACCCTACACAACCATTACCTTTGCAATGGAGGTTAGGGCGAGCTATTTAATTAGCAAAAACTAAATTAAAAGACAAGTTATGTCATATAACCGGAAACGCATGCATATAGGTATATAACCTAAATACATGGCGATCAGCAACCACGCTGACCAAAAATCAAACACCGAAATAAATCCGAAATAATAGAAAAGACGAAAACCAACCCAAAGAATTTGCTGAAATAATTTGGTATTAAGTTTAACAAATTGTTTACTTTTTCATTTACATTTATTATCAAGACTCAAACCGAGGTGGAGGGTATCAAAGATTCGGCACAGCCGAATTTAACACTCTTACTTGTTTTTTACTTTTATTTTTTCAAACAAAAATAACAGTTATTTTTTGACTTTTATTTTTTCAAACAAAATAACAGTTATTTTTTGATTTTTATTTTTTTAAACAAAAATAACAGTTATTTTAGATTTTATTTTTTCAAACAAAAATTGCAGTTATTTTTTGATTTTTAATATTTTAGAGCAAAAATAACAGTTATTTTTTATTTTTGTTTTTTTGAGCAAAAATAACAGTTATTTTTTATTTTTATTTTTTTGAGCAAAAATAACAGTTATTTTTATTATTATTTTTTAGAGCAAAAATAACAGTTATTTTAGATTTTTATTTTTTTCAAATAAAAATAACAGTTATTTTTTGATTTTTATTTTTTCAAACAAAAAGATGTTAGTCGCATATTTTAAACATCAGAATTTAGTTTTACTAACATTTGTGCTTCCAAATTGTCCAATGACAAATCGTACCGCAATTCTCCTAGGAAAGGATCTCTGTTTTTCTTTATAGTTATCAATTTCATAAAAAGCTTTGCGAAAATTGTCATTAGTTATTATACCGTCATCGTAATCATCAGAGGAAGAGTTTTAAATTTCCATTTCCCGCAAACCACTCTTTAGTAAAGAACAAGAGCTTTGAACACTACATTCATCTACTAAAAATAGTTCATCTTCAACTTGCTTGAATTAATAAAAAACATTTATTAATGTTTAATAACCCAAACAGTGTCTGACGGCCACTCCAAAGATTTTGAATTTGCTGAAAAAATTTTTTAGGTGCCGTTTTGCTGCTTCTTTTTTTTGACGTCTTAGAGAACGTCTGAATCTAAGGTCCAAGAATAATGCAGCATATATTGTGTAATTTTCCAATAACATAATTTCTCTTGATTCTATGTTGGTCAAATTATTTTTACTTATTTCAGTGTTTATATTTTTCAACTGAAAAGCCAAAACTTATAGAAGTCACCTAACAGCAACTGTCTTTTTAGCAGTTTTAACGTTAAGGTGCTTGAATTGAGACAAACACCCCTGTTCTTGAAACCCCTATCACAAAAAAACTCGTAAATGAAAAAATTCTTAAATCTACGAGTTTTTTGCTGTTCTCTAATTTCAATAAGAATATTTTTTCTCGTTTTAATTCACATAGAAAAGGCTTTGTGAAATCAAAACAAATGCCCTTTTTTCTACTAAGCAGGTCTTAAGAGATAAAAAAAACTAATTGATATTTAAACTCTAACATGTTTTTTATTGAACCTTGTCATTATTTTAAAAAATTAGACTTTAATTTTATGAAAAAAAACGATTTTGCGCTGATTTAAAAAAAAAAACTCGTAATAAGTGGTCGATGTTAATAAAACACACTTTTTGCGATGATGCTGTTCTATAACTATAATAAAAACTTTTTATTTACACAATCTATTTTCCATTATAATTTTTTCAATTATAACATAGATTCTTTATGCACTAATTATAAATAAAGGAATTAAAAAAAATTTTTTCATCAAATCACATATTTTTATTTTTTTGCATATGTTCGAAACAGTAGTGATGCCAGTCAAATCTAATTTATTTGAATATCGAAATTTTTTTTTGGTGATGCCTAACTTTTTAAAAATAGAAAAGTCATTTTTAATTGAATGAAATTGAAGAACAAAACAATTAAATGAACAAATAAGTTGTTATTTTAAAAGAAAATATTTTTCTTTATACTTTTTCTATAAACTTAAGAAAAAACATGCACAAAATACTTAAAAGTTTTTTGTGAATCTGAATAAAGAACCATATGGCACCTCGGTTTCTAGATAACATATGTTCTTAACTCAAACATATGGTTCTTAACTCAAACATATGTTTCCATTAAATAAATAAAAAAAAGTGGTTTCAGGAAACCCAAAATTTCAATTTCATGTGATTTTAAATTCACTCTTATTCAAATAACAACGTTTCAAGAACAGGGCTGAAAGTTTTCGATTGATACCTATTCATGAACCTTGATGTGATCAGATGCTGGTAAATTACTTATGCAAAACTCCTTTAATTCCAAAACAATATTAACTTTTATTTTTGCTCAAAAAAATTAAAATTAAAAAATTACTTTTATTTTTTTTGAAAAAATTAAAAAATTACTGTTATTTGCTCGAAAAAAAAAATAAAAAAATAACTGTTATTTAGGCTCGAAAAAATAAAAATAAAAAAATAACTGTGGCTTTTATGAAAAAAAGGAATAATTATTACGGTCCCTGCTTACTAATGTTATGATATGGAAGATGCCGCTTCGTTGGATATTTTAACACGACAACGACCCGAAACATACTTCGAAGCTGGTAAAAGAGTGGCTCTCTGAAAATTGGGTTCAAACACTTGATTGGCCGGTTCAATCACGTGATTTTAACCCCATTGATAAATTATTTGGCATTTTAGAGTGGCGGCATTTTAAAGTAGCTGGTCGGGCTTTCACTTCTAAGCAACCTTTAAAAGAAGCGCTGGAAACTGTGTGGAAAAGGATTCCAGTCAATATTATCAACCACCTTATTGAATCCATGCCACGTAGATGCCGCGAAGTTATAAAAAACAACGGATTCTTCACTAAATATTGAATATTAAAAGATGGTTTTGTTTTGTCCAACTGAAATAGTGCAATTTTGAGTTTTTTTTGCAAAAAAAAAAAAAAATATAACGATTCTTTCTTTTAATTTTGTCTTTTTATTTGTAATGTTATAAAGAGTAAGAAATGATAAAGAAGATTTTGGAAAAACAACAATAACATGCTTAAGAATACAAAAAAGTTAAATAGTGATTTTGGTTGCTTTTGTTCTGACCAACACTGCGAAACAGCAATGTTCCCAATACTGCCTCTTGAGGCACACCTATATTTATTTTTTAATTTTTTTATTTTTTATTTTCTAGATAACTTCTAAACTATTTTTAATTCTATGCTTTTGATTCCATATTTTTGAAGTTTTTCTAACATTATTTCCCTTTTAATTGTCTCTTTTAAAGTCTAAGGGCCGTATGCAAAAAAATTAAAGTGTACTTCAAGTTGAATTTATCAACAAATTTTGTATGAAAAACATACAATAAAGTCTACTTGAAGTAATTTTTTTGCATACGGCCTTAAAAAAATAGCCACAACGCAGTTTATATTTTTCACTTCTGTCTTCAATTGAGTTACCACTAGATTCAACAGAGATACTTAACTATGATTTTGTCTGATTTTATTTTTTTTAGGAAAAGCTACGTTACCTTTTAAAAAAGTTAGTTTTTTAAAAAATTAACATAAATATCAAAAATTTCCTCTAAGTTTTTAAAATAACTATTGATGGTAATAGTTTAAATTTTAAAAATTAAAATTTTATTAAAAAAATCTTTTTTCAATTAGAAAAAGAAAATAATAAAAATAACAGTTTTAATTCTGTTTTAAAAATTCATGTGTTACTAAACAATATTTTTTTATGTTTTTGTTGTCAAAGGATACATAGGAGAACTTTCTGCAACATAACTGGGTTTTTAAAAGTAAATGTTTCAAGATCTCTAACAAGAAATCATACAAAACTTGTGAATGAATGAATGTTGCAGTAAATTACACATGCCAGACTTCTCATATACATATGTTGCAAGAACGCTCTTAAAAACTTTGATTGAAGAATTTTATTTATAACAAAATATAATATTCTCCCAAATTTAAACTTTTGTTTGTTTTCTAGGTTTGCCTGAATCTTGCGATGAAAATATTGTTGCCAAATTGGAGGAGCTTATACAAAATGATACAATTATAAAGTGTGACTTCGTTAAGGCCTACGAGGATGAGCATTTTTATACAATTTCATTACCAAATGTTATACGGGAACTAACCTCATGTGGTTTAATTTGAGTTTATTAATAACTAATTTGGTTAACTTTTAAGGAAACTATTTTCCACAAAAAGTGCGTAAGAATAATACAACGTTCATACATTTCTTTAAAACAGATTAAAACATTTTTATACCTTATTTCCGTTGAAATCATTCAAAAAGTAGCATGTTTTAAATTTTTTGAAACTGAGTAAATGAAAATTTTCATTTTATTTAAATAATAAAATATTTTTTTAAGCGAATTAAAAATTAAACATAACGCAAAGAAATGTCCTCCTCAATAAACGCTGCACTTCAATGGAACTAAAAAGAAAACGGTTATAAATGTTTAAAAACTACAAGTCAAGGCCAATTCTACATATTCAAAAATGGTATGTGGATGTTTCCTATAATTTAGTTCCTGTGATATACTTAACTTTATTGGACTGTTTGTAACTTTCCGACTAGCTAGAGATCTGAATTTTTCAGCATTCGCCTAAAGTAAATGACAACACAGTATTTAAATATTATCTACATGGTTTGATTATATCTCGCGGTTAACCTGAAAGCATAAAAAAGTAAGTCTTCGACATTTTAATTTTGTTATTTTTTAAACAGTGAAAACAAATAATATTTTCTTTTTTAATAATTTTTCTACAAATTTCATCTAATAATGAAAGTTTCGATTATTGTCTCGGTGTCATCAAAAAAATACAAAATAAATATAAACCGTTAATAGTTACTAGCAGATTTCAGCGCTCGAAATTCGAGTGCAATTTCTAGGCAGTTTTATTTTTCAACTTAGCCAATTCACAAACCAACACTTTTATGGTTTATTATTATTGTGAATGAAGATAAACTCATTAACACATACTTTAACAAATTTAATGAAACACACATAGCATATGTGTAATTTTATGTATGTGTTAGTAGCAACTTTAAATGCAATTTACTCAAAATAAAGGTAAAAATTTAAAAATCAGCAAAACGCATAAAAAGAAATACCTTTCAAATAATATATGTTTGGTCAAAATCGGGATAAAACGGTAGAACAAACCATCGGTCACAAGAAATCGCCTAGCCTACTAATATTATAGATATATCCAGAAAACCAAAAATGTGAAACATCAAATCGAAGTACAGCTTTGGAAAAAATAATAATAAAAATAAAGATGGACTAGGAAGCGTGAATAATCATTAATATTAAAGAAAGAAATCTAGTCAACGAATAAAATTATAATTTTTTTTTAAGAACTAAAATTTTCATTTCGATTTTCTTTAAAGTTTATTTATATTTCAATAAATAAAAAAAAAATATATATATGGGGGGTTTCATGTCAAGTGCACCAACTTTTGAAACCGATGTCTTCCGATCGGGATGAAATTTCCACCAAAGTTAGTCCTATGGGATAGTAGTTTAGATACAATTTTTCAACAAGATCGGATCAAAATTTGACATTTTGGCCAAACAGGTGTTTTTTCTCATCCATATCACTTATCACCTATTGTTCTTAGAAAATTTTCTCCATAATAGTTTAGATAGCTATTTCTTCAATATTTCGGAAAAAATACTTTAAAAAAAAATTTTTTTAGACTTTTTTTTTTGCTAAATAACCCTCCGATGAGTGACAGTTCTGAACTTCACGGCCGTGTGAAAAGGTCCCTACGGACCTTTTTTTTAAATCATGTTTGTTTATAATAAAATTTTTTTTTTTATTTTTTTTTGTTTTTATTGTTTATAACTAAATTCTACATACAAAAATAATTTTTTAAATTTTTTAAATTTTTTTTTTTTTTTTTTGCTTGAATTTTCTTAAGACTATTATAAAAAAGTTTAAAAATTATTGTTGTTGAGCGTGTACTTCTTGTCCCCCGCCCTGTGCGCAAGTGTTGCAGCGATGTAAAAGTGTGCTATGTTCTCCACAAACAGCGTTCCCGCAGCCGAAGCAGTATGCCCGCGTTTTCCGCTGCCGCCCGTACTCAGAACGGCAAAGGCGACATGACGGTCTACTTGACCTAGCCGCAAACGACGGTGCATTGCCTTCCATCGGTCTTGGTAATACCTGAAATGAAAAGAAGAATAAAAAACAAATAAATATATATTCTATTGAATTTGAAGATGTTTTTCTTACCCTGACATCGAATGCTTCCATCGCATTGCGTATCCTTGGATATGAGGTTATATGGTTGTTCAGGGCACGTTCTTCGATATTTGGTGTGGCCAATTGTTTCGTTAGCAGTAACAAGAACGACCGCCATCTGTCACCCCTTTTTATAGGCTTGATTTCGTTGTAAATCGTAAAAGCAGCCAATGCAGCGACGTCCAGCATATTATAAAACATGGCCAACGACCATCGTTGTGTTGCTCTTTTGCAGCTGTAAGTGCCTAGCATTTGATCCATGGTATCAACGCCGCATTTGTTGGCGTTGTAATCTAATATGGCATAGGGCTTCCGCTTCTCGGTTTGCTCGTCAACGAGGCAGGTGTAGTGCATTGTGGAGGGCACGTTCACCACTTTATTTTTTTTCGGCACGTATGAGCATAACGCTATATCCCCTTCGTTGAACCCAAATAATGTACTATTGATGGTGCGCTTCGGGTTCTTCTTGAACTCCTGTGGAATGAATGTTTTGTTGTAGCGCACTGTACCAACATATGCGGTCTTCCTCCTCAACAAAATACGCGCCAAGTCAAGAGTGGTAAAGAAATTAAGCGCGTATATAGTACGGTCAGCATCTAAATATTTTTCCACAAGATCCAGCACTACGTTCTGCCCTTGGTTTATCTCCCGTTGTTGGTTTGGCAGTTTTCCAGAATATATCATTCCCTTCACAGGATAATAACTCTGTGAGTCGCATAACCACCATACTTTCAAACCATACTTAGCTGACTTTGACGGAATGTATTGTGTGAAGCGGGTCCGGCCTCTGTAAGGGAACAACTGCTTATCAACTGTTATTGCTTCATGAGGAGTGTAAGCTGCTGCCAAGTTATGTTGCAACATTTGCCAAATATCGTCAATAGCCGCAGTTTTGCTGTTGATGAGTCGCTGTTGTCGAGTATTTCCATTGTCAAATAGAATAAATTGCTTTATACACATGAAGCGATCGTACGACAACGCAGCTTTGTATATTGGGCAACGCGTCGCGCCCCATAATTCCATAGCTGGTTCATGGTGTGATCTTGTGAGTCCAGCATACAAAAGAATAGCTACAAAGGCGTTAAACTCTTTCACTGTCACTGGCTTCCACTCCTTTTTCTTCGTGGGATTCGCCAAATTCCATGCAGCTGTAACCTCCCTGCCTTTACGATTTGTTTCACGTAGCACTA
Organism: Cordilura impudica; assembly: GCA_963682025.1. Classification (NCBI taxonomy): domain Eukaryota; kingdom Metazoa; phylum Arthropoda; class Insecta; order Diptera; family Scathophagidae; genus Cordilura; species Cordilura impudica. The sequence continues at coordinate 83,204,499 of OY821520.1, forward strand.
AGTGTATTATTTCCTCTGTCATGATTGAACGCATTATTGTATAGGGGTCGTGTATATTTCCTGTTGGTCCTGGTTTCTTTCTTGTGAAGTCGATCACGTTATGATTACGAGTGCGTGATGTTGGTGGTGCTTTTTTTACCAATATAGTAACTTTCATTCGTTTCCTGTCCATCATTTTCTTCCACTTCATCATCGTCGTCATCAGTATCTTCATTTAGCTCGACGTATCCTTCAGTTTCGGCATCTGACTCTTCAGCAGGTTGGTATGTGCGATCTTCATCATCCTCAACTTCATAATTATCAATTGCATCAATATCAATTTCTTCATCCATGTCTTCGTCCATAAAATCAGCAAATCTACTATCAGCTGAACGCCTTTCACCCGCAGTCATTTGCTTGTAACGTGTACTACGGCGTACAACAATTTCAGCAACGTCCAAATTACTTGCATCTGCCATATTTATATTTTTGTTTCTATCACACACGATTTTACTCTTCGCTGTCTAAACTTTGACTGATTTGGTTTACGAAACTAAAACTTCTTTTATACTCTTTCGTACGTCTACCTAAACTCAAAGACATTAGGGATGATGATAAAAACAAAAAATTCTAAGAAAAAATTCTAAGAACAAAAACTCTAAGAACAAAAAATACTAAGAACAAAAAATTCCAAGAACAAAATACTAAGAACGAAAAATTCGAAGAACAAAATACTAAGAACAAAAAATTCTAAGAACTGGTTTATTGCTAGTAGTATAAAATTAGAATATTGTGCCTTTCCTTGAAAGCAATAAAGTTCATGTCTTCGAATTTTTCTTAGAATTTTTTGTTTTTATCATTATCCCTAATGTCTTTGAGTTTAGGTCTTTGTGTTCACAACAAGTAAATTATGTGTTGAAACAATAAAAAAATTATAATGATGCCCAAAAACATGCATTTATTAGTGAAATTCAGTACAAGGTCCATACGGACCTATTCACACGTCCGCGTACTATTCTCACTAAAACCTCAATAACTCCTAAAGTAATGATCCGATTTTTTTTCCAAAAGATGCGCAACAAAATACTCTTGGAATACAGAGTAACTTTGGGGGGGGTTGTAGTGGCCGAAGTAGGAGTAATTTCAGTTTGAAAAGGCAAAAAGGTCCCTAGGGACCTTCTCACTCATCGGAGGGATAAAAGCATTTTTTTTGCCTTTTTTTCAAAAAGGGCATTTTTTTGCTCATAAGACAGCTTAGGATTTTTCCTTTAAGAGCTTTTTGGTCGCTTAGTGGGATGGGAGTGGGATATCTAACAAAATGAATGTTTTGTAATTCAAGACAACGGTTTTTCAATTTTTCACAAATGCACTATTTTGAATTTTGACAAATAAAACTTATACTGAGAAACTAGACAACTTAACCTTTCCGAAGGTATGTAACATACCTTCATAACATAACAGAAGAGAATGGTTCTCTGTAACCTGAAAGAGTTATTTGCAACATTTCAATTTGAACACGAGGATGTCAAAATTGGCTTCAAAAAATTTACCCAAATGAGGCCAAAACATTGCGTTTTGGCAGGAAGCAGCGGAACTAACACAGTAGGTAAATACAAACTACCATGAAAATGTTAAACTGATGTTGAAGGAAATCAACTTAAAGTATTTAACAGATGATTCGGCAAAAGATTTACACGATTACCGCGATTGCCTTAAATTTACTATTTGTCCTATTGCAACAATTTCTTGCCACTTAGGTGAATGTACCAATTGCCCGGAAAACACATTCATCAAAGAAAATTTAATCAACTCTTTAGATCGAGAATATATAGAGGAGGTCAAATTTGATTCTTAGGTTCAGACTGACAGATGCACATTGAAAACAATCATTTTAAATGTGGCTGATTTTGTGGAAGAAATGTGTACAGGATTGCTAAACTTGAGAACCCATGGCTTTTTAGTCAAACAGCAATGGTCATTCTTCAAGGACTTGAAGATACATTTGAAGTCTTGTGAATTCGTTATTTGATATGATTTCGCAGAAAACTATAAATATGATCTTCAGGATGCCATACAAGCATTCCACTTCAATAACTAAATGAAAGATGAAAAACTGGAACACAAAAGTATGGCAATCAAATCCGACGATTTAAAACATGATACCGTTGCAGTTTATGAATACCAGAAGATACTACTAAAATATCAAAAATCTAAATTTACAGTAAAGAAGGTATACTACGTTTCGGACGGAGCTTGTCAACATTTTAAAAACAAAACAAAAACAGCTTCGCAAATCTTATGGCTCATGAAAAAGATTTTGGAATGCCTGCTGAGTGGCATTTTCATCCTACTGCTCATGGTAAAAGAGCATGTGATGGTATCGGAGCAAACCTTAAGAGAAATGCAGCGAAGTATCCCTCCAGTGCTCTCATCAAGATCGCATCTTAGATGCGACTGCTTTATTCCATTGGTCAAAGAATTATTGTAAATAAACTAAAATAGTTTTTAGTAGCAAAGAGGATCATTAGGAAACATTGAAAACACTGAAGAGCAGATTCGATGCTGCGATAACAATCGATGGCACCGCTCAATACCATGCTTTTATACCGCTTGTCGATTGAAGACTCAAGTTGAAAAAGTTTTCTGCCTCTATTCAATGCGATTTCTTTCCAAAGCCAACAAATAAACCAGGACCAAAACAGCTGAACCTATTAACGCCAAGAAAGGATTGACAAAAAAAAGGAAGTAAATAAAGGCGACAAAAAAGCTGGATGAAAGACTGGGTATTTAAAAAGACTTAAATACTTCATCAGCTACAATAAATTAAGTATAAAAATAGTTATGATATAAATGGATCTAATGTAATTAAGATTAAATTTTATTAAATTATTTATCTTTTTATTTTTATTATATTCATTTAATTATTATTACAAATAAATAAAAAATAATAATTTTTCAACATTTCTATAGAAAAAAAGTGATTTTTTCCCTGAGGTTAACATATTCTGGGTATTACAGTATCGAGGGTATGAAATTTTAGTTAGGTATGTTACATACCTTCGGAAAGGTTAATTTGTCTAGTTTCTCAGTATAAGTTTTATTTGTAAGGTTTTACACACAATAAGGAAAAAATTCAGAATAGTGCATTTGTGAAAACTTTAAAAATCGTTGTCTTGAGTTACAAAACATTTATTTTGATAGATATCCCACTCCCATCCCACTAAGCGACCAAAAAGCTCTTAAAGGAAAAATCCTAAGCTTTCTTATGAGCCAAAAAAAAAAAAAAATGCCCTTTTTGAAAAAACAGTCTAAATTTTTTTTTAAAAGTATTTTTTCCGAAATATTGAAGAAATAGCTATCTAAACTATTTGGGAGAAAATTTTCTAAGAACAATTGGTAATAAGTTATAAGGATAAGAAAAAAAACACCTGTTTGGCAAAAATGTCAAATTTTGATCCCCTCTAACTCAGAGAGATCTTAACCGATCTTGTTGAAAAATTATGTCTAAACTATTGTCCGATAGGACTAACCTTGGTGCAAATTTCATCCCGATCGGAAGACATCGGTTCCAAAAGTTGGTGCACTTGACATGAAACCCCCATATGTATATATCTGTGGTCACAAGCGATAACTGCCTAAGTCGACTTAAGAACGATTTGAGTTATGTATGCTATATTCTACTAACAATGCTTTATATTTACGTGAAATCCCCATTTTTCTAACACTGTTATTTAAAAAGTTATTAATGCAAACATACCGACCTAAGTCATAATAAAGCCCCATTACATTTACATATATAAACAGTTATTTTTCTCGAAAGAATGATTTTCGCCGATTTGAGTTATGAATGCTATCATATTCTACTAAAAAGTCTTTATATTTACGTGAAATCCCCATTCCTCTAACGCTGCTTTTTAAAAAGATATTAATACAAATATTCTGACCTAAGTCGTATAACATATATATAAAAAACTTAAAATACTTCAGTGTGGTTTAAAAAAAAAAAATAAGAAATAGTATTTAACTCCTACAATATACACTTGTGCTCACATAATTAAGTCACTAGTATGCTACCCGGCATTATTGTCAAAAATACGTGAACCCTTTTTTTTTAATTCGAATATAATTTTTTTTATTATTCTTATATGTTAGCAATCAATTTACAGTGAAATTAAAAATTACAAAATTTTGGTTCATTCCAAAAAAATTAAAAAATTTGGAAATTAGCCAAAAAGAGCTGCTCACATAATTAAGTCATCTGAAAAAAAATGGTTGAAATTGTAGAAATAAGTAATAAATTTTGTCGGAAGTCCCATTTTTTCATAAGCTTACCTCAATATTGAGTAGGATAATCTTTTTGCTTCAATACTGTGGAGCATCGCTTTGGCATGCTAGCTACAAGAGAATCGCACTGGCCTGGAGTGATTTTGTGCCACTCCTCTTGGATAACTTTCCATAACATGTCCTTATTTGGCGGTTTTCGTGCTACAATGACTTATTTTATTAAGACCCACAAGTTCCCGATAGGGTTTCAGTCGGGACTATTCGGTGGCCATTCCAGAAGCTTGATGGACTGTGTTGCCAACCACTACTTAACAACCTTCGAACAATGCTTCGGGTCATTGTCGTGTTGGAAAATACACGCAAGCGACAAATTTTCAGCATATTCGGTGGCCAAATTTTACTTTAGTATATTCTTATACATTTCCCCATTCATACTGTCAATCTTGACTATAGGACCCACACCGAATGCGGTAATGCAACCCCACACCATGACTGGTGAGCCACCGTGTTTCACAGTTTTTTTGGTGTATTTTGGATCCAATTCCTTAAGTGGAGGACATCGCACATATGGTCTGCCATCATTTTCAAAAACATTAAACTTGGATTCGTCGCTCCAAACAATTAAATTCCAAAAATTTAGGCCTTTAGCAAGATGGTCAGTCGCAAATCGGAGCCGCTTCTTAGTGTTCTTCAAGGAAACCAACGGTTTCTTCCTGGCCATTCGTAAATGCAAATTGTTTTCTTGCAAACGTCGTTTTATGTTCTGCAACGAAACATTTACGCCATAATCCGTTTCCATTTGAGCTCTGATTTGCGACGAAGTTAAAAAAGGATCAGTTTTACTCACTACTTTTGCAATATTATTGTATCTTTGGAAACAATCCCATATTATTTTCTCTTCAGCCGAATTTGAACTTTTTTTGTTTACCCATAGCATTTAAGCTGATCTTATTTGTTTTTAATTTAGTTGTTTTTAATTTATTTATTATTTAAACCGAAAAAAAAAATCTTCAAAACACTAATTTTCTCGCGATACGCGTGGTGACTTAATTATGTGAGCACAGCGCATATGACCTTTTTGAGGTTTTCCATATTTTTCGGGGAATACCCAAATTTTTAATTTTGCTTCAATCAATGTAAACAACTGCTACCATAGCAGGGTTGCACAAAATAGTAAGGTTAGAATCGGAAGAAATAGGTTTAAGATAAAAACTACAAAAACATTTCATTGCATACCCATGACTTAATTATGTGAGCATAAGTGTAGAACGAAAATTAGAATTAAAAAAAGAAAAAAATAATAACGATACATATATTTTAAATTGATATAAACTTCTTGGATCACATTGGTTGAAGTTCCATTCATCTTGTTCAGATCTGCGATGCATGGATCCATTAGCACATACTTCTGGGGATATTGAGTACCACGCATCTTGAATTTTGTTTCTGGATTTATAATGCCCTACTTTCTTTTTTAGGACTCCCCAAAGGTGCTCAATGGGACTTAAGTCCGTAGACTAACTGAGCCAGTCTATAACTAAGACTTTCTTCTGCTGAAACCAGACTTGACCAGTTTGAATGAATACTCTGTGTCATTATCTTGTGTAAATTCCCACTTCAGTGGCATTAACTCTTCATCATATGGAAGTACATGATTTTCTGGAATCTAAACATAATCTACAACGCAAGTTTTTCCATCAATCCAATAAACTCGGCCATATAATAAGCGATCCCCGCTCATGCTTAACTGACTTTTTTTTTTATTTGATATCAAACTCTGTATTATTTGGTCTACGTACAAACCTTTTTTCATCCAAAGTGAACAATTTATCTTGGTTTCAACCAGGGCTGTGGAGTCGGGGTCGCGGTGTTTGTACCGGAGTCGGAGTCGATGGAAAAACTCGTGACTCCGACTCCAAAATTGTTCGTTAAATTGATTTCTGTTTCTGTTATAAAATATTATAGTTCATATTATAGATTACAGGTCTGGTGCTTTAAATAATTTCTTATTAAAAAATCATGTGAGTCCGGCACAGGGCAGATGTGTAAACATCTAGTAATTAAAGATTTTTTTTTTTCACTTTTTTTAAATCGAACAGAAACAGTCATTTATGTATCATTTATAGCAATCAACTGCAGGAGCTTTGCTAATATAAAAATATTCACTATTATTTATTATTTCAACAGGTTCATTTTTAATTTTTCATTTTTCGTTTTTCATTTCTTATTTTTAATTTTTAATTTTTGTTTTCAATTTTTAATTTTTCACCTTTTATTTTTAATTTTTTAATTTTCATTTTGAATTTTTTTCTTCATTTTTTTTATTTTTTATTTTTTTTTCATTTTTCATTCTTTATTTTTCATTTTTAATTGTTTATTTTTTTCTTATTTATTTTACATTTTTTATTTTTCATATTTCATTTTTTATTTTTTATTTTTAATTTTTTATTTTTAAATTTTAATTGTTTATTCTTCAATTATTTTTCATTTTTCATTTTTTATTTTTCATTTTTAATTTTTATTTTTTTTTTATTTTTTTCATTTCTGAACGCAAATGTAAAAAAGATAGCGCAGTATGATATTTCATTTGACAACTAACCCTTTCGTAAGTTCTATCTAAGAAAAAAAAAAATATCCTTTATTTTTAAGATCCTAGGAATAAAATGTTTAACCTCGACTTGAACCCATGCCACCAAACACTTAAATCATCTTGCATAATTAGTGTTTAAATACCATAAACCATTTTTCGTAAAATATTTGCAATTTGAATTTTTATTTAAATCTGCAGTTCGAATATTTTGGGGAGGATTAAAAAAAAATTTAAATAAATTTTAAATTAAATAAATTTTAAATGAATAAAAAAAAAAAATCATGTGAGTCCGATCACAGCACTATGGGTAATTTGACCCATTTTTGTGACGAAAAGTCATTTGTTGCACTTTTAAGAAAAAAGATTTTTTTGTTACAATTTGATAACAAAATAACCTTAAACTAAATGACTGTGTACTAACTTTTTCTAAAAATCGAGTAACAGCTGATTACCACGACGTCAAAGTTATTGTTTACGAGCAATGCGTTACAGGCAGCCTATGCAGTGGTATTTAATGTGAATTTTTAATCTATTCTAAAAACGTTAAACAAAATATAATAATACAATTTAAATATGGAAAATAAAAGTGATGGTATGCACATTACAGGTTAGTCGACATATTTGAGTTTACTTTTTGATTTAGTGCGAAAAACTCATTATTGTGACTTAACCTAAAATAAAATTTTTTTCATAAACTTGCGGTTTGGATAAGCTTTATAAATGTTGGCCGTATTTTGACTATCAGAGACATGTTAAGTGGACCATTTTGAGATTATTTCATTAATTTCACGTTGCGGTTTTTTGCGTTTTTTGAGTTATGTCGTTTTTTCGTAGGCGACCTTCGTTTGCAGTATAACAACCTTGCGAAAGTTTGGATTGATGTAAAATGCAAAGAGGAGAAGAACGATGCTGTATTCAATTTTGTTATTGGCCAAGTTGGAAATATAAATATTTTGAATGAGGAAGAATCATCTCTGAAAGAGAGAGTCCGAACTTTTTGTAAAAATTTGGCTGAGAGATGGGACAAGTCCCACAGAAAGATAGAGGTCTTCCAAAAACAAAAAGCTCACTGGCCAAGAATTGTTTTTATTTTGGCAATTAAGATTGCCCCTTCGAAATGCTTAGTAGGGCGTCCAAATTCGAACGCGCAGCTTCGATATCGGCTCGAGTTCAACATAAAGCAGATATGGCACTGGTTCTTAGACAGACAATTGCTAGTCCAACAAGAGCTTGCAAGATGAGAAAATTAACGCACACTGTTGATAATCAGCCAATTCGCTTAACTGCAAATGAAGCACTCGCATTTTTGTTAGAAAACAATATAACGAGACCACCAATTCTTAGAAAAGTTGCAGACCAGTTGGTATTGAAGTCAATGAGAGGCAGGCAAATGTTTCCCTTCAGTCATTGTTAACGCACACTGCAAATAGAATTGTTGCAATGCAGAAGGAAGTCATAGTCTCATTAATGACAGAAAATATTAATTTTGTAAAGGCTGATCTGATTGTTAGCTATGGATTTGATGGCAGCACTGGGCATTCCTCTTATAAGCAGAAATTTCAGGAAGCATCCACATCCGATGATTCCAAATATTCCTTGTTTGCAACAACAATGACTCCTTTAAGATTTGTGGATTCGGTCGGTAGACCACTTTGGAATAACCACACATCTCAGTCTATAAGGTTTTGTCGTCCCATAAAATTGGAGTTTTGTAAAGAAACAAAAGAAAAAATTTTGCTTGAGGACAATGATTTAAAACAACAGATAAATGGCTTAAATAGTTTAAAAATAGTTATCGATGTTGGAAAAATCATTGAAATATACTTTAAACTATTTCTTACGTTGATTGATGGTAAAGTGTTAAACGTTTTAACAAATACAAAATCTAGTCAATCGTGTCCTATTTGCAAGGCAACTCCAAAGGATTTTATGAGCATTACAGACTTCAAAAGCCAAAAATTTCTTGCAAAAAAAGATGCTCTAAAGTATGGTATAAGTCCTTTGCATTGTTGGATACGATTCTTTGAATTCGTTTTGCATGATGGATACAAGAGCAGTATTAAAAAATGGCAAATTCGAACTGATGACGATCGCAAAACTCTTTCTGGAAAAAAAAGCTTGTACAACAATTATTTTGGTCGAAAATGAGCCTTAAGTTGACCAACCAAAAACGGGTGGATTTGAAAACACCAATGATGGCAATACAGCCCGTAGAGCCTTTGCTGACCATGCCATCTTTTCGGAAATAGTTGATATTGATCTGATATATTCCCTTGAAATTATACTCATTACTATTTGCTGTCAATTCCCATTGAATACCCAAAAATTTCAAGCTTTTTGCCACAATACCGCCCAAATGATACAAATCAAATACCCTTGGCTCCCAATGACGGCGACCGTTCACAAGGTATTGATTCATTCAAGAGAAATTGTTGAAAATACCTTACTGCCGGTAGGTTGTTTCGGCGAAGATGCTGCTGAGTCGCGGAAGAAATTATACAAGTCAGATAGACTACATCATGCACGCAAGAACAGCTGCACAAACAATTTCTCTGATGTTTTGAACAGGTCTATGGACATGTTTGATCCAGTTATTTCGTCAATATGCTTAGATAGTCGAATGAAGTAGAGAACGCGCGCGCAACTGCCACAAGAGGTCCTAGATATACTGTGTGTTTCAGAAGTATCTGTGGAGTTGAATGACAGTATTGCAAATGTGAAAATAGTTTGGAGACAGGATTAGGCGATATTTTTGAAACTGAATTAAATTCGATTAATTTAGATAGCGAAATGTAAAATAAAACTGAAAACAAAATACATTTGTATATTCAAAATCAAAAAAAAAAAAAAAAAAAAAATTGGCAAAAGTGGGTTAAAAATTTATAAATTTCAAAATCTTTTTAATTTAGACTTTTCTCATAGCTTATCTCTACATAAACACAAAAAAAATTTTCAAAAATCTTTTCAGTTTAATTGTTATAAATTTTTGTCAAAAAAATGGGTCAAATTACCAATAGTAAATAAAAGTAAAAAAAATTGGCCCAAGTGTCTGCATTATTTTTGTAGACTCACGTCTTATAAAAAAATATTGGTGTATTTTATAAAAAAAAAAAGTTCTTCAGTCTGGATTGAAGATATTTTTTCTAAATTTTAAACTCATATACCTTAAACTGTTGATTGAATGTCGCCTTTAGTATATAAATATTGTTTAAAATTTTTCTATTATATTTTTTTATATTAAAACTTCTTTCCTTTATTAACAACAACCCATGTATCAATTTCTAAATAAACTTAAAACAATTGCTTTGAAGAATCGTATCATGTATTCATAAGAAAAGCTTGTTTTTTAACTAATTCTTTAAAAGTGCTTGTATCGTGAGCTATGAGTTCTTCATACGGTCCTTGTTCTACAACTTGACCATTGTCTAGTACTGCTATAGAGTTTGCATTACGTATGGTCGATAAACGATGGGCTATGGTGAGACATGTTCGACCTTTGGCTAATTGTTCGAGAGCATTTTGTACTAATTCTTCAGAGACTGAATCCAAGGCACTGGTGGCCTCATCCAATATTAGAATAGTGGGATTCTAAAAAGAAACGCAAATATAATAAAGTAAGATGAACTTCAACAAAAACAATATTAAATCATTAGATTACTATACGATCTATTTTCTTTTACCTTAATCAAAGCTCTTGCTATAGCTACTCTTTGTTTTTGACCACCACTTAACATCATGCCTCTTTGGCCCACCAATGTCTCAAGACCATCTGGTAGTTGAGAAGCAAATTCATCAACATGTGCTTTACGTACGATTTCCACAAATTGTGACTCACTTATGGTTTCTCCAACATTTAAACCATATAAAATATTGTCTCTTATAGTACCCGAAAATAAAACTGGTTCCTTAAATAGAAATCACACGTTTTGGAAAAATAAAATCTTACAAAATTGTATATTTTTTTTAATCACTCACCTGGCTAACGGCACCTATATGATTACGTAACCATATGGGACTTAAATCTCTTAAATCGACTTGATCTAATAAAATACGTCCTTTCAAAGGATCATATAGACGTAGTAACAATGTTGCTATGGTAGTTTTACCACTACCACTACGGCCTACTAATGCCGTAGTCTGGCCAGGCCTTAAGGTTAAGCTAAATTTATCTAAAACTAAACTATCAGCTCTAGCTGGAAAGCTAAAGTTAACATTGTCAAATACAACTTCACCACGAGGTTTCGTGTCGGGGATAATGCCAAAATTTAAAGGAATCGCATATTTACGATCAAATATTTCCCAGATACGTTGTGCCGAACCAACACCTTTATTTAACTCAGTATAGAAGTTAGATAGACCATTGATAGAAATGGCCGAATAACCGGCATACAATATGAATGAAGTTAAAGCACCAATAGATAAAGCATCATGCACAACCAAACAGCCACCGTAGTATAGAACCGAAACAATGATAATATTGCCCGACATGCCCGTCTAAAAATAAAACAAAAAAGATTACGAATTTACAAATGAAATATTAACTGTTAAAAATTTACTGTGCCAAAAAATAAAGCCTTTGCCATTATTTCTTTGTATCCCAATTTCAAGGCATCAATCAGCAGGTTGTCATACGTTTGACATTCTACATCCTCTTTAGAAAATGTTTTAACTGTCTTGATGTTTCCTAGACGTTCTTCAGCGGATTTGGAAATATCAGCTAATTTGTCCAGTAATTGTCGTGTTATTGTGCGCACATAACGTCCATAAATTATACCTATCGTTGCCACACACGGCACTACGCAGGTACTGATTAAAGCCAATTGGGGTGATGTATAAATCTAGAAGGAAAAAATATATATGTAGTTTGGATATCTTTTTAATTTTATTTAAAGAAAAATGACAATAGTAGATATATATCTATTAAATGAGAATTGTTTTTAAGTAACAAATTTTCTATAATCGTAAAAGTAAATAGAATTTTTTCATCAGTATCACATCACTAATAATGTCGAATATGTACGCTTGTGGACGGACATACAATTACGCCATTTATACAGTAATACTTAATTTTTTTTTTTAAATTAGCCAGTTTTAATAAAAATTTGAATAAATATAACTTCTATTTATTTAGTGCAAATATATAACAGTTAATTAATTTCAAAAACTTAAAAATTATTTATTGTAAATACTTTTTTTTCTACAAAGCAAATGCCAGTCTTATATTTTGTGTGGACATATAATTAGGTTACGTGAAAAGAAATTGTTAAAATTTGTTTAAATTATTTTATTTTTTATTCAAACTATTTTATTGGGTACGCTTTGCATTGTTTTAGCTAAATCGTAACACTCTTGATTACGCATTGCGCAGGTCCGTTAGTTTTGTTGCTCTCAGCTGATTGAGTGACGTTTGTTATCTTACATTCGTGGTTTATTGTGAATGGTAAAAAGTCATTAAAGTTGAAAACAAATCGTGTAAATTAAAAACTAAAATGTGGTGTACAGTGAAAAATTGTTGTAACAATAATAGAAAAAAGCCGTGTACAATCAGTTTATTTAACTTTCCGGCAGATTCAAAGTTATTAAAGCAATGGATAAGTTTTTGTTGCCAGAAAAATAAAATAAATCCAACACCTTCGCGCGTATGTATGGAACATTTTAAACCAGAGGACTTCGAAAACAATTTGCAATATGAAATGGGTAAGTAATAAGTTACTATATATGCATAAAAATGAAGTGTATAAATTTTACGAATCCTGCATAAGGATTTACCAAAAGACGTTTTTTGAACCGCGGTGCTGTGCCTTCTGTCCGTAAAGCTTCTTCTATGAACGAAGATGATAAGGGCCGTGGACAGCGAATCCAAAAGCGGGAAAACAAAAAAATTATTGAAATGCTTATGAAACAAAAAGATTCAGAATCTGTTTCACTGGACGGTAAGAAAAGTTTCAACGCTCAATATTATAGTAACTATACATTACAATTATTGCTTAGTAGATGTAAATGAACCATCAGTGGATCGCCAATTTCCCTCAGAATCAGAGATGCATCAGGAAGAAAATATGGAATGCTTAAAAAAGGAAATGTAAGTTAAATATGACATATATGATTTGTTTGGTTTTAATAATTATATTAACTTTCAGCGATTGCCTGCGTAACGAAAACTATGCCCTAAAGGAAAACGCAAAAAAAGAAGCAGCTGAATTGAGAGTGTTTAAAGAAAAAACAGAGAAAGGCTGCAAAATATATAAATATAACCTGGATGGCTTGAGAACTCGATTAACGAAGGCTGAATTCGAATTGACCAATTTGGAAGAAAAACTTTTATGTATTTTCACTAAAGGTCAAATTGCAAAATTGAAATCAGGCGCTAAGCGCACAAAATGGACCGAAGAAGACGTAATTCAAGCCATTACATTGTATGCAGCTAGCACTAAACTATATAAGCTGCTGCTTAGAAAACAGTTCCCCTTGCCTGCGGTACGTACCCTGCAAGCATGGGGGCAAAAAGTACATATTAGCCCGGGCTTATTAGAGCCAGTGTTCAAGATTCTCTCTGCTTCGACACATATGTCAGAAACTGATAAAATATGTGTTTTAAGTTTCGACGAGGCAAAAATACGAAAAACGTATTGCTATGATAAGACCTCCGATACAACACTGGCTCCTGTGAACTATGTCCAGGTTGCAATGATTAGAGGTTAGTAAATCAGAAGATGAAAATTTAAAATTGTAATCTACATATGTGTTTTTATATTAGGCCTAATTGCAAAATGGAAGCAACCAATATTTTACAATTATGAAGTCAGGTTGAAGTCATACGATTATACTGTTGCAGCTATTGTATGTGACCTAGGGGGTAGTAATAGAGCTCTTTTAAATGAATTGCAAGTGACAGAAGAAAAGCCTTGGTAATAGAAATCATTCAAAAATAAGCATTAAAAATAAATAAAATATCACTTATTTTTTTACATTCAGGTTTACATTTAACGATGTAAGGGTTTTTGTGTTTGCAGACATACCGCACATGATCAAACTTCTGCGAAATCATTTTGTAGATGAAGGGTTTCTTATCAATGGAAAACCAGTCTGGGAAGAATGCCATAGACTGTTTAAATTGGTAATGCTGTTATAATTCGAAAGCATATGCATATATTTTACCTCTAATAATTTTTCCAGACCAATGACTGGTTTGATGTGATGAACGTCAAAGTTCCTTACCCAGACACAAGGGAGCGTTGCCATGCCTACGGCCTTTCTCTTGCGACACAAAATAATATACTTGATGCAATGACCGAAATGGTTAAGGAAATGCGAGCTGTTGGAAGAAAAACGTTGCTGCCCTTTCAAAAAGGTAGCGAATTGCAAAAATTAGTTTTTTTTATTATATTAAATTTTCCTTTTAGGAATAATTCAATCAAATAATGCCGTAAAAGGGATATTTGAAGACATGGTATCGCGATACAATTTGAAATATATTCTAACGTACCTCCTGAATCAGGACGTTTTGGAAAATTTTTTCGGAGTGATTCGCGCCAAGGGAGGTCTTAACGATCACCCCGATCAAATTGAATTTAAATATCGCTTAAGGTCGTATATTCTTGGACGAAATGATGGTATCAAATCCGATGGTGGAAATGTAGAAAAGGACGATACGCCAGACTTGGAAATGTCGGAAAAGTCGCTAACTGGTAATATGCAGTTTTTGTTAACAGTTTGTCTATTGGTGTTGTAATATTTCTTATTGCAGGCAAAATATTTGCAGTTTTAGATGTGGCTGCAAACACAGACGAACAAGTCGAGCAAGAGTTGACAGATATGCACTACGATGGCCTAGAAAATCTCGCGGGCTATATTTGCCATAGGTTAAAAGATGTGGTTCATCGTATTCGTGGGTTGACCATTTGTCTGAGGGCGGACTATCAAAGCCGACTGAAAAAACTATGGAACACATGCAAGACCTTGAAAATATTTTCGAAGAAAACAGTAGACAAGGCTTGCTAATTAAAGACATCTTCATAAAGTCTCACGTACAACAGGCTGATCATATTGAATGTGACAAAAAAATAAAAACCCTTTTTTTAGATCTCGAATGTATTTTAAAATAAGAAAAATAAAATATCAAAAAATAATAAATTAAATTAAATATTAAAAAAAAAAAACAAAATTCTATGTTTTCATAACATACAAGCAGTTGTGCGCTCTGATGACGTACATGCGCAGTAGACATTTTTTTGAAGAGAGGAATGCGCCATCTGAGTTTATTGCTTCATGCATTAGGGTGACAGCCTTTTTTATTATTGTGACACTGGATTGGTTTTACACGTTCTCTTTAAAATAATTATTGATGCAGATAGCACTTTTTGAATATAAGCCCTCGATATACAAATTTGTTTATACTGTATTAAATATAAAAACTAATTAATCTACATACTTCCATAAAATAACGAATAAATTTGAGGAATTTTATGAATACGTTAAATTTGTTTTATTTAAAAAAAATCTTGATGAAGAAAATATTTATAGAATTTCATAAAGAGTCAATGACATCAATATAAAAAATAAGTCCAGAATATTATTTTTTAGAATTATGAAAATATCAATAAGTTTATCGAAATCCTTCCACAAATATATGTATATTATTTCGATATTTTGCTTTAAAAAATTTAAATCTAAAATTTGACTTTTGACCATAAAGAGGGACAGTTTGTGGTGTTTCAATTTAACCTTAATTTACAAGATTGAGAACTTATATCAAGTAGTATAATATTTTGATAAAAGATTTTTGAAATATGAAAACACCAAAAAGATGTAGCCTAAAAGTTGAAAAAGTATGAAAAATCAAATTTTTCTTCAAATCCGCTGAAATAAAAACGCTGCCCTCGCCAAATTAAGAACAGGATATCTTCAGTATTTGGCGTTTTTAATCACATATATCTTGTTAATAAGACATTAAAGTCTAATAGTTGATTTCGGAAAATTTCTTGAACAAAATTTTTGAAAAAGTAAAATTGGAGATTTTGAAATAGTGTTAAAAAATACGTACCGTTTTGACATTAATTTTGAACGGCACAACAATAGACGAGTTGCAAAATACTTTACATAAGATCATTTTGGGATCAGGAGAACGCAAAAATGTTGTTGTTGTAAATTATTTCAATGTCTTTAAAAATGTGAGCTCGATTTTCTTAATCAAGTCGTCTGCGGCGCATTTAATGCCTGGGGAACTTGATATGACTTGGCTGTTTTTCAACCGATAATAGATTTTGTTGTTTTATTAGAAATATAATTTACTCTATATTATGGTTTATAAATTAATTTAATTTTAGCGCAATTATTAATATAAAAATTTTTGTGAAAAATTATTTTTTCCATAATTTTTACATACAAATGCATATTTGCACTTTGAACTCAATGCGCGTCCAGAAAGCATTTGGCTCAAAATTTGTGCACTAAAGTTTTAGATCCAGTGTCACAATAATCCGACCTGCACACCTCAAAATTCGACCAAATTTGTTTTTTTTTCATTCAAACCGCTGTCATCCTAATATGCATATACACAAATGTTTCTCAACAATGTATCAGAAGTATATTAAGCAAAGTTCTCTTTTCACTCTAGCTAAAACATGTTTAACACGTGGGTTATATTATTAATAAAAACATTATTTTTTAATCAATTTGTTTTTTTTTTTATTCTAAATTAAGCTTATATTTAAAATTGTCGTCGTAATTAGAAAGCTTAAGAAAAAATGTGTCTATATATGTGTCGCATATATGTATGTACTATGAAAAGCTTCAGAAATTTTTCTGCAACATTGTCTATTTTTTCATATGTTTTGTTGTTTATTGTTTATCTATATTTGGATTTTTCAAGCATGTGAAATAAAATGGGCAATAGTTAGATTTAAAAAATGGAAAATGTTTCACAACATTGATTAAAGTATTAAGTACTTAAATCAAAAAGTATATGTGACCTTTTCCGAGAAAAGGGACCTAGTGTGTGAATATTAAGTTTTGAGAAAAAAAGGCATTTAAAGTTTCTACACCCTTTTAGGTACCAGAATCCACCGTTTTTGACACAACCCGTTTTTTGACACACTAGGTCCCTTTTCTCGGAGAAGGTCACATATATAGAAAAGAGATTTTAACTCTTTTCAAATTATGGTTGATTTGCTTAAGAAATCAGTGATAAACTGCAAACCGCTTATTCGCATTTTTCGGTCATTCGGATTAGCAACTCATTGCGGTTTTTAATTTACATTTTAGAACTTTACGCAATGAATTTTGTTGGTGTGGTTTGTTGCACCTGCGGTTTTAGTTTGTATTGTTGCAAGATGCCTCCATTAAATAAAACACAAAATTTTATATATTTCTGTTAAAGTAAAAATTGTTGAAGAACTTAATAGAGATGTGTAAGTGAGTGAGAACTTAATAGAGATGTACTGCCTGAAAAATATGGAGTTGGTACTTTTATTTTTTCAGATAATAAAAAAATATTTTTTTTTTCTTCTGCAATAAAATATTTTCTTTTTTAATAAATTCTTAGCAATAATCAATATTTTTATTAAAAATCCGGATTAGAGTCTGCAATCAATTATCCGGATTATCGATTGTTGCCAACCATATAAAAGGAAAACGGGCTGCAGCATGATTTTTGTATATAAATACATGCTTTAATCTCTAGTTTAATAACTTAAATGTTGCTGAAATAAATGTGTAACATATTAATGTTTAAGATATTCATTCATATAGTTATGTTGCCAGAGAACTCTACAGTGGTTAGCCGCAATGCAACACCTTAGAAATGCATCCATAAAATTACTTTCAATAATGGCTATTGGTAACCAAAAATTTTTGTTTTGGTTGTTATAATTAATAACAAAAAAAAAATTTTTTTCCCATTAATATTGGTTACGGTGACCAAAATGCTATATATCTTACGATAATGGTAAAAAATTCCCTAAAATAGAAAAAGCGAATTTTAACGTAACATTTTCTTTTGAAAGAAAAAAATAACAATTGTTTTCCATCCCTGGATTAGACGAATAAAAAATATACAAATTATTGAAAAGAAAATTAGCAAAGGAATTTAAGATAATTTCTTGTTTTTTGGCAATATAAATAAGTCTCGTGGTTGTATAGAAATATTAGGATTCCGTACGAAAGTTAGACAATCGTGTTAAATTAAGAACGTAAATGGTATATTTTTAAGAAGTAAGATAAATTCTCGAAGAAACACTAAATTAATGAATTGACTATTTTGATCAGAAGTAAGAGTGTTAAATTCGGCTGTGCCGAATTTTTTGATACCCTCCACCTGAGTCTTTAATTTTTAAGTTTTAATTTTTTGTTTTTAATTTTTAAGTTTTAATTTTTAATTTTTAATTTTTAGTTTTTAATTTTTAATTTTTAGTTTTTAATTTTTTATTTTTAATTTTTAATATTTAATTTTTAATTTTTCTGTTTTCCATTTTTCATTATTCATTTTTCAATTTTCATTTTCCAATTTCCATTTTTCAATTTTCATTTTCCATTTTCAATTTTTCAATTTTCAATATTCAATTTTCATTTTCCATTTTTCAATTTTCATTTTCAATTTTCCATTTTGCATTTTCCATTTTTCAATTTTCATTTTCCATTTTTCATTTTCAATTTTTAATTTTTCAATTTTCATTTTCAATTTTTAATTTTCCATTTTTCAATTTTCATTTTCCATTTTGCGTTTTCCATTTTTAATTTTTCATTTTTCATATTCCATTTTCCATTTTTCATTTTCCAATTTCCATTTTTAATTTTTCAATTTTCATTTTTCATTTTCCATTTTTCTATTTTCATTTTTCATTTTTCATTTTCCATTTTTCATTTTTTATTTTTCATTTTCCATTTTTCATTTTCCATTTTCCGTTTTTCATTTTTCAATTTTTATTTTTCGTTTTTCATTTTCCATTTTCCATTTTTCATTTTTCATTTTTCAATTTTCATTTTCCATTTTCCATTCTTCATTTTTCAATTTTCCATTTTCCATTTTTCAATTCTCATTTTCCATTTTCCATGTTTTAATTTTCATTTTCCATTTTCCATTTTTCAATTTTTCAATTTTCATTTTACAATTTACATTTTTCATATTTCATTTTCCATTTTCCATTTTCCATTTTCCATTTTTAATTTTTCAATTTCCATTTTTCAATTTTCATTTTCCATTTTTCATTTTCCATTATCCATTTTTCATTTTCCATTTTTCACTTTTAGTTTTTCAATTTTCAATTTCCATTTTGCATTTTCCATTTTTCATTTTTCAATTTTTTTTTTCCATTTTCCATTTTTAATTTTTCAGTTCTCGTTTTCCATTTTCCACTTACCATTTTCCATTTTTCAATTTTCAATTTTCATTTTCCATTTTTCATTTTTTAATTTTCAATTTTCATTTTCCATTTTTAATCTTTCATTTTTCAATTTTCATTTTCCATTCTCCATTTTTCATTTTCTATTTTCCATTTTTCATTTTCCATTTTCCGTTTTTCATTTTCCATTTTTCTTTTTTCATTTTCCATTTTTCATTTTACATTTTACACTTTACATTTTACGTTTTACATTTTACATTTTACATTTTACCTTTTACATTTTACATTTTACATTTTACATTTTACATTTGACATTTTACATTTTACATTTTACATTTTCTGTTTTTCATTTTCCATTTTCCATTTTCATTTTGCATTTTCCATTTTTAATTTTTAGTTTTCATTTTTTCTTTCATATTGGCGATTTTTCTTTTATTATAACGTGATAACGATAAAAAAATATGTGGCAATACTACTAACATGAGCTACATATGTTATTGTGTTCTTGGTATTGTTAATATATGTATATGCATAATTTTTTTGTGGCATTTTATGTTGTACAATTATAATGTTCAACCACTAAACTGTTACAACAAACACACTGGGTTTTATGTTTTTTTTAGAGGTATCTACATATTTTTGCTCGTATCTAATCACGATGATGCCCGATTTAGCCAATTTTCAATACCAACCTGCTGGGAATTATGGCAAATGATATTATTATAGCCTTATCCAGTTAGATGGCTTTTTTTTGTGAATGAGCGTGATTTCAACAGACAGACGGACAGACGGACTTCGTTATATCGACTCGAGCTGTGATAAGGATCATGAATATATACTATACTTTATGGGGTCGGAAATTAATTTTTCGTTTTCATTTTTAATATTTGTTTTTCATTTTTATTTTTCATATTTTATTTTTCGTTTTTCATTTTTTATTTTTAATTTTTTATTTTTCATTTTTCTTTTTCATTTTTTAGTTTTTTTTTTATTTATTTATTTTTCATTTTTTATTTTTAATTTTTAGTTTCTTATATTTAATTTTTCATTTTTAATTTTTTATTTTTTATTTTTCATTTTTATTTTTCATTTTAATTTTTTATTTTTCCTTTTTCATTTTCAAACAGGTTATTACATATCATAATTTTTTCACCAATACAATCTAAGTCACACCGATTTTGTCTTACGACTTACGTCTTACGCTGTCGTTGTGATTGTATTGTGAAACAGATTTTTACCCCCCTGCACGTATAGATGTTTACACATAAAATTAAAAAAAAAATTATTTGATGTATGTGCTTTTAATAAATTTACATAATGACAACTAAAATTATTGTTTGTCATGGTAGTCATATTTTCATCAATAAAGTAGTTCAATTAGATATAAAATTATTTGTTTATATTTTATCTTTTAATCATAATTTTTGAAAATAGTAAAATATTTGCAACTTTTTTATTGTTGTTGGTTTTATGTGTTTTTTTTTCTAACTTAAATGTTGCCGAAATCAAAATTGCAACATTTTCATGTTTAATAAACATGTTCGTAACAAGTTAGCTCTCTTTCAATTACACTTTACTTTTCATGTTCGCATCACCTCATTTTAGTGTTTTTCTTTATTTTGGTGGAACAAGTGCGTGCAGGATTTTCGATTGTAATTAATTAATTTTAAATCGCTAGAAATGTGTAAATTTTATAAAATTTAAAGAATATATATTTTAAAGAATTGAAAATTAAAGTGTTTACTTATTGGAAAACATAAATTTTCCAGAAGAGTCGATGTTTTGCAATGGCAAAACTTTTGCTAATATAAAAAGTAATAAAGTAATTTCAAAAAAGTTTTTTAGGTTCAACAGTGTTATTAGTGAAGTTTATTTATAAAAAAAATTTTCATTTCACTTAAATTTACCAATTTTAAAGTGGCTGTTTAAATAAGGGCTTGTATAATCGCCCCTCAAAATATTTAAATAAAACAATTTTGTGTAAAAATATCAGAATTGCCATCTATATTTTCTTACAATAAATAAAAATTGTCGTATCGCGGGTAAGTTATTAAAATAAAAAAATATATTAACCCTTTTGAAAAGTTTAAGCCTTACCAAAATTATTTAAAAGTCAACTGCATTTTCAATTTAAAATCTATAAAACTTACCATCATTGTTGTACCCGCCAAAACCATAACAGTTGAACGTAAACCATCGGAAAGATTTTGACTTAAAGAATTTCCCACCAAATACGTGTCCGTAGCCAAACGATTTACCAATTCACCAGTGCCTTTCTTATCAAACCAACCAACTTCTTGATTTAACATTCGTCTATAAAGATTAGATCGTAAATCCCGAACAATGCGTAGTGCTATGCAAAATGTAATTATTAAAAAAAAAAACATGTTTTCTTCTTTATTGAATAGTGTAAACTTACAGGCACTGTTAAAAAGATAAACACGACCAAAATTCGCCAAACCGCCAATAACAAAAATACCCAATAAAATTGTCGAAAAATGTTTTAACTTATCGAGAGCTTGACTAGCATTAGCGCCTTCCTTATCGAAAATTATATCCAGAATTTTACCCAAAGCAAAAGGAACGCTCATTGTTATAGCGGATGAGACCACCAAACAACCAACAGCAGCTGAAATAAAAATGATGTGATAATATACAGATATTTTTATAAAATTGTTAATGCTAACCAAACAACACATATTTCTCGGGCTTGGCTAAACTCATTAAACGTACAATATCGTCTTTTTTAAAATTAACTTTGGCAGCTTTAGCTTTCCCATTTTGTCCCACACTTTTCAATCTCACTAACCATACATTTTGCCTGCTAATCGGAATTTTAAGCAGTTGACCTTTTGGCGTACCTTTTGTTAAAGCTTTGCCTACAAGATATTGTCTTATCGCAAACGTTCTCCACTGCTGGTACCCACAATGACTAAAAGTGTATTTTATGGTGGGCCTTGTTAAACGTGAACATTTTCCCAGACACTGTAGCAACATTTTGTTATTTAAATCTTATTGTAGGGTTGTTGGATTTAAAATTTTATTGTTTTCATTTAATTTTGTTTAAGAAAGATTATTAGTAATATTAAACAGATTTGGTGTCCGGAAAATAAATAATAAAATTATGAAAGCAACATTACGAAAGTGAAAAAAACAGGTTGTAGAATAACAAAAACAAACGAAATGCTATTATAAAACAGCTGATGATAAGAGACAGGTTCTTGAAAAACTTGGCAGTACTGTTTTGCTTCCGAAGACGGAAATAAGTAATAACGGTTAATATATGAAATATGTTTTTTTATCGGTTGCTTTATCTTGATAAGAATCCTAGGAATTTTTCAATTTCAATTAAATATTCTTCCTTTATTTATATATTTTAACAAATTTTGATATTTACATATGAGATCTTATCTTTACATATAGATATTGCAACAAATAATACATAGGATCTAAAGATATTAGATAGTTTTTATTTTATTTTTTAATAATTTTTAAAGGAAAATGGGAGGAAAAACATTTATATGATTTAATAAATTCAAATATTATCTGAAAAATATTTATGTGCTTATAGGAGGTTTATTAGAAATAATAGACCTCTATAAGCATATAATTTTCAATTTGGTGATTTCTTTTTATACCCTATACCACTATGTGGTTTGGGTATAATGACTTTGTGCTGCTGTTTGTAACAACCAAAAATATTTGACCTAGACCCATCTTTAATTATACCGATCGAATCAGAATCATTTTTTGAGTTGATTTAACAATGTCCGTCCGTCCGTCCGTCCATCCGTCCGTCCGTCTGTGTGTCCATGTAAAGCTTGTAATCAAACTGCAGGTCGCAAATATGAATATATTTTGATGAAATTTGGTATATAAGCTTTTATCGGCCATGGGATGAACGCTATTGAAATTGGTGAGAATCGGTCCATGTTCAGACCTAGCCCCCATACAAATTACCCCTATGAAATCGACATAAATTTCCATAAGATGCAAATTGTCATATAGATCTTACTCAAATTGGGTTTATATACGTTCATTACATCCATTAATGAGTAGTCCAAAAATGATCCATTTGGCCCCATATAGGGCTGCTTCCCGATCTTCACTTAAATCTATTGAAAAACAAAACAAGTAAGAAAATTATAGTCGGTCTAGACCGACTATACGATACCCTATACCATGCGTTTAGAAACCCTATCCCTTAGGCCCAACTAACTGGACATTGAAAATAAGCAAAAAACAAATTTGAGTGGGATTTTTATTAATTTTTTTGGCTGCAGATATGAAAAAGTTCATATCGGATGCTACATCTATAAAGGGACTAGGTCCAAAAATGGACCGATCCTGATCATGTTTGGCAAAGTCTCTTGTATTTTGCAAAAATATGTACAAACAAAATTTGAGGAGAATCAGTGCAATATTTTTGTTTTTTAATAGATTTAAGTGAAGATCGGGAAGCAGCTCTATATGGGTCAAAGGGATCATTTTTGGACTACTCATTAGTGGATGTAATGAACACATACAAACCCAATTTGAGTAAGATCTATATGACAATTTGGATCTTATGGCAATTTATGTCGATTTCATATGGGTAATTTGTATGGGGGCTAGGTCTGAACATGGACCGATTCTCACCAATTTCAATAGCGTTCATCCCATGGCCGATAAAAGCTTATATACCAAATTTCATCAAAATATATTCATATTTGCGACCTGCAGTTTGATTACAAGCTTTACATGGACACACAGACGGACGGACGGACGGACGGACATTGTTAAATCAACTCAGAAAGTGATTCTGATTCGATCGGTATAATTAAAGATGGGTCTAGGTCAAATATTTTTGGTTGTTACAAACAGCAGCACAAAGTCATTATACCCAAACCACATAGTGGTATAGGGTATAAATATTGCACTGATTCTTCTCAGATTTGGTTTGTATATATTTTTGCAAAGTACAAGAGACTTTTCCAAACATGATCAGGATCGGTCCATTTTTGGACCTAGTCCCCATATAGATATAGCATCCGATATCAACTTTTTCATATCTGCAGCCAAAAAAATTAATAAAAATCCCACTCAAATTTGGTTTTTGCTTATTTTCTATGTCCAGTTAGTTGGGCCTAAGAGATAGGGTTTCTAAACGCATGGTATAGGGTATCGTATAGTCGGTCTAGACCGACTATAATTTTCTTACTTGTTAATTTTACGTTATTTCTCTACATTCTCTTATCAGTGGATAAGAGGAATTTTCAATTTTGGCAAAGTAATTGTTATTAATCCTTGTTATGAAATCGATAATTTTTTCATAAGAAGAAGATTTGTAGGATACCTCCAGGGCTTTTTATTTATCATTTTAAGACATTTGTTTTGTATAATTTGTAAGCGTTTAAGTGGCAGTTGGCAGCGTCACTCCAAATAGGACACGCTTATGTTAATATCGGCCTTATAACACTTTTGAAGAGTAGATTTTTGTTTTGGGGGTTTAGAAATGACCTTCTATTTAGTAGTGGCCATAATGCTTTAAATGATTTTATTGCTTTTTGACACGTAGCCATAATATGTTGTTTAAATGTAAGCTTTTTGTCCAAGATAACTCCGAGATATTTGACCTCGTTAAGTACATTTATGGTATTATTTCCAATAAGAAGATGACGTCTTGGCAGTCTTTTGGGAGATTTGTTGAATGGAACAATTATTGCTTGGGTCTTGTTTGGATTAATTTTGATTTTCCATTTGTGAAAATATTTACTGCAATTTACAAGTCCCTTTTCCATTTTCTTCAGGAGTGCGCTTGTAAGTTTGTTTGAAGAAATTAACGCAGTATAATCTGCGTAATAAGCAATTTTCATATATTTCGGGACTTTAAAATCAGATGTATATATTGAGTAAAGCAATGGCGACAAGACTGATTTTTGGAGATGATGTTTCATTATTAATTGCAACTTTAAATCATCTGCCGTAAATGAAATCTGAAATAAGTTTGCATAAATATTTTGGTATATTTGCATCAAGAAACGGTGTCGAACGCTTTTTCAATATCTAACAATATTAGACCCGTTGAAGGTTTATTGTTTTTATTTGTGATTATTTGATTTTTAATTCTGTTTATTTGGTGAGTAGTGCTATGTCCTTTTTTAAAATCAAATTGTTCTTTAGCAACAATAGAATTGGTCATTACAAATTCACTAAGACGAGAATGTAGAAACTTTTCAAATTTTTACCAAATTTATTAATAGACTGATAGGTCTGTAGCTGTTTGGTTTATTTTTTGGCCTGCTAGGTTTGTTAATAGCTATAACCTTAGCATTTTTGATATGGTTTTGGAAATAGTTGAGTTTGATGCAGCTGTTAAATATTATAACCAGTAATTTTAGAGCTTTGAGTGGTAGTTTCTTTAAGAGCAGGTTCGGAACATTGTTAAAACCAGGGGATTTGGAGGGTTTTATTGATGAGACAATATTCATTACTTCTTCTGTAAATAGCTGATTCAGAACTAGGATTTTCCTTTTTTAATTATTTACTTTACTATTAATGTATCCGCTGAGTGGTTGTAGTTCGAAGTAAGGTTATTTGCTTGGACAAATGTATTTGCCAGGACTTCAGCCTTGTCCTTATCAGATGTTATTTTTGTATTTCCAACTTTAAAGTGAGAGATTTGATTTTTTCCTGCTTATTTTCCAAAATGATTTATCACTTGGTTTCAAATTGGGTAATAATGGACACCATTTCTTATTGCGTTCCGATTTAATACTTTAATCAATCATGTTGCTTAGAAACTTAGTACATTGATTATAAAAAATTTGCTCGGCTATGTTTGAAGAGCGTTGGTTTTTTCTTTTAAAGCTTCTTCTTAGTTTAATATATTTCACAGTACTTTCTGGTAATGTGTAATTATTTTGTTGGGTTATTTTAGGTGTAGACGCATCCCTTGCTTCGAAAACTACATTTATAAATTTTTGGATTTCCTGATCAATTACTACCTTGGTATTGTATATATCCGAATATAACGTGATTTTATTGTCTAAAAAATTCATAAAAATGTTCCAGATGGTTGTACTATAATCATAATAATTGAGGTCAACCTGCAAGGCCATTGATCTTTTAAGTCTACATATAATGGGGCGATGGTCTGATGATATTTCGTAATCCATTGTTTTTACGTCTATATTTAAAGCGGAATTGCTTAAGATAATATCGACTGTGGATGCTTCGCGATTGTGTTGATGGGGGAATAGGGTTGGACTATTTGGATAGTGAATGAAAAAATTGCTTGATTTCTGTAGGTTGTTGAGTGCGATACCTGCAGTATTATTTGAACGGCAATTCCAAGAACAATGTTTGGCATTTAGGTCAACAAAAACTATATATTCTTTGGTGGAAGGTGTTAGGTTTAAAATATCAGCGCAGAAGTTATGGGTATATCTTGGTGAATATAATGAAGATACAACAATAGGTCTATTATTTATAATAACTTCAATTATTTATAATAACTCAATGAGTTTTTGGCATTTTGTTTAAAGTGTAGCAAACCAAATTTCGGCTATGGTTTCATAATTTTCCTTTGTGATTTCAACCTTCCACAGGGTTACTATTGGAGTTAAGTCAGGGCTTTGGGGTGGTCAATCTAAAACATCGATCTTATCCGCGCAAAACCAATTTTTTACTAGTTTGGAGAAGTGTTTGGCGTCATTATCTTATATAGTTCAACTGTGATACCAAGCAATATTTATATGTGATACTTAAAAAATTTTTTATTTATTTTTACATTTATACATATTTTTAATAATTTAATTTACACTAATGTTTATATAAAAAATAATATGTGAAATTTAAAGAAAAGATTACATATTTAATAAAAAATATTCCTGAAGAAGTTGGAAAATCCCAACGAAATAGGAGAAAAACGAAATAGGAGAAAAAAATTAAATAATTATCTTTTATTTAAATCTTGAAATGACCTTGGAAGCCCGTCAGAAATATAGGTTCTGAATATTTATTAAACAATACAAAAAAGGTCGATATATAAAGAAAATTAAGTCATTATCTTATATTAGCCACTTAATTTGCCTAATATCGAAGGTTTTTGAAAATGTCCAAGTACTGAAACTGGTCCATTTTGTCATTAATCATTATGAGGGGACGCCATACCAAGAAAATGTACTCAAAATGATAATGTTACCACCCCAGTGTTTTACCGTGTTCTGAGTGAACCCACAGTGGTACTCTTGATATTTGGAACGATGAACAAAGGTTCTACCATCTAAACCTATCCTATTGATCTTCGTTTCGGGTTTTGGCGAAGATTAATCGTTTAAAGATATTTTTTTGACAATAGGGTCTTTCTTTTGGAAATACACCCAAATAAATTTTCGTCATTCAATCGCCTTTTGACGTCCTGCTGGACATTTCCAAGTCAAAAGGCTAATTAATGTCGGTTGTGGCGTTGTGATATGTTGGGTGAAAGCCCCAAGGGCGTATATTATTGTTTCTCAAGAAAATAAAAAATCCAAGCTGGTTATTTTGATCCGACATATCATAACTGCATTCAGGTCGGTCTAAAATAATCGCTTTGCCATACTTGATACTTACAAAAAAATCAGATTTTTATCGCCTATACTTGCGATCATCCTATGGCCGACAGAAGCTTATGTAACAAATATATGACTTCTTTTCATCCTCAGATATAATAGTGTTACCGATATTCTAAAAAAATAAAAAAATTATTTTAATTATGACAGGTTTCAAAATGTTGAATTGCAGCAGGTACCATCAAGCTGAACTCCGTTCGTTCTTAAATTCCACATATAGTATTCTTAGAACAATACCAACACTCTTAGCGCCGAAGTGAAATTGCTATATCGCGAACTTGTTTAACGAATTCCCGATTTTGCAAATAGTTATCTCAATATTTGATGTTATTATACCCTACTAGCAGATTCCAGCGCTCGAAATTCGAGCGTAGTTTCTAGGCAGCTTTATTTTTCAACTTAGCCAATTCACAAACCAACACTTTTATGGTTTATTATTATTGTGAATGAAGATAGCAAACTCATTAACAAATTTAATAAAACACACATAGCATATGTAAAATTAATTTTATGTATGTGTTAGTAGCAACTTTAAATGCAATTTACTCAATATAAAGGAAAAAATTTTAAAATCTGTAAATCTGGTGAACAGCTAAAATGGAATACCTTTCAAATAATATATGTTTGATCAAAAGCGGGATAAAACGGTAGAACGAAACATGGGTAACAAAAAATCGTCTAGCCTATTAATATTAGGTCTGTTCCGCCAGATCAATATCTTTTAAAAGTCTAGCAAAACTCAAGCATTCATATTTACGCTCTTCGCTCTCATTTTATATTTTTCTGGTGGAACGACTTGAAGCAAAAACCATGATTCATAATTAATTCTTCTTCTGAATCACTGCTTGATTAAAATAAATTTTTATATAAAACTAATTTTTCCATTTTATTTATTTTTACCAAAATTTTATTCTTTTTGACAAAAATCAAAAAACCAAAACAACGAATGAAAACAACTGCTTCTGTCACTTTTCGTAAATGGTTGAAACTTACTCACACAAATTTGTTCTAGCAAAGTTCAAGCTGTTCAAGCATGGTGAGTTGTGGTGAGAAACTGCAAATGTCTCTCTCTTTAGCTTGACATTTTTCTGGTGGAACGCACTCGACTAATGGGGGAACAGAACTATTATAGATTATACCTACATATATTGTATTTTATGAACAGGTTTACCATCATCACTAAAAAAGAACTACGAGAATTATACGTGAGTTTTGATTTAAAATTCATTTGTTCCACCAACGCACTGTGCCAATTTGTTTTTTTTTTTATTAATTATCGACCAACAGTCAGGGGATGCCCCCTATAGATGCAATGCTTGTGTTGATAACAGGAAAATAGGTTATGGGAAGGAGGAAAGAGGCAGTAGTTTTTGTGGATATTTGACTTAAATTTTATTAGATTGTAATTATCCGGAAAGACTTGTGCGGGGAGTTTATTCCAGATACGGCTAGTTTGACTGATAAATTAATTTATCTGTAATGCGTTGTGCGGTCAACTGGACAGTATACTACAAACAGATGTGGTCTACTAGAGAAGCGGGTTGAGCGAACTGAAACTCGGGCACTCAGAAGACCATTCGCTAATCTCAGAAGACCATTTCCCATGGTAGTATCTTTAGAACAGTGCTATTTAACCCACATCCCGACGATGTTCCAATGAGTCAATGGAGTTGGATACCCTACTGTCATTAATGAGCATCAACGCCGTCCTTTGCAGCCAGTCCAGTAGCTTCTGTCCTTATATAAAGCTTCTGCCCTTATATGGGAGTTGTATTCCATTTTCGGTCGGATGTAAGTGGTATAGATTTTAAGGAGTGAAGTAATTTTTGCACCGTTTTAAAAAACCAAGACACTTTAATGCTTCTTTAGTCATTTGAAATATATGCTCGTTCCAACGAACATCAAGATTATCCGATTCCTCAATACCTATACCACCCATATATACAGATGACATTGTTGATTCCATGTCCATATGGGTCAACATAAAACATTGAGTCTTCAGCGCATTAAAATCAACATTATTCGCTTTACCCCACTCGGAGATTGTTAACAGGTCTTGATTGAGTGTGTCATTCATTGTCTGCCTTTTGCCCCCAACCTCCAAGAGGCGTGGCCAAGAATTAAAGGAAAATGAATGACAAATGTTGCTGTCATCTGCGAAAAATATATATAATTGAAAGTTTTGAGGTCGTTCAGAAGATAAGGAAAAGAGTTCGGGCAGTGGTTGATCGCAAAAGCGAATTTTTTCAAAAAGTTCAACTAAAGGGTTAGCTGAGCAACCGGGTCAGTTAATATCGGATCATTCATTATAAGAGTTGGGATAGCAGAACTAGCATTATTCTTTACTCTTTTAACAAATGACCAAAAGCTCTTACTGCCCCGAGGAGCAAAAAGAACTTTAGCACGAAGACGCTGATCGTAAAGAAACTTTTCGCTTTGGCACATTCATTTCTCGCCTGTTTGCGTAGCAGTTCAGCAACGGAATTTTTATTTTCACGCCAATATCTAAATGCTTCCTCTCTGGATCTGACTGCATCTCTGCAAGTCTGTCTAAACCAAGATTTTTGATTAGGTTTAGCCGAAATGTGCTTTGATGGAATGAATAATCGCATACCAAGCACTATTATTTTTTCACCATTTTCGCTGCAGCGTCAACATTATTATCCAGGAAACAAAGTTTCTAGTTGATATGCTTAAAGAGGCCAGCCCAACGAGCCTTTTCGTAAATAAAAACTGAGCGTTTCATAGCTGTTGTTGCAACACTTTGAAGTAGAGGGTACGAAAAAGATGCGGAAATGGTGCAGTGATCCGAATTACCGAGAGGTGGAAGTAGAAGAGGTCGAAAGAGTTAGAAAGAGGTCGAGAATATTTTCTCTTTGCCCTTCAATGCACGGAATGTGCGTTGGTTCATTCACCAGTTGCGCTTAGTGAGAAAAGTCTGAGTTTTTAAATAAATTAAAGCTTTTTTTTACAGGTATTTCTAATTCGGGAAACCATTGGCACATATCAAACAGAGTGTTCCTTTCCTTTTCCTTTCTCTTGTTTTACATATACATTCCAATATGTCATTTGTTGGCGACTTTCTAAACATTTTAATATTTTTTCATATTTTTTTAAATCGGGTTTTAATTTGGAATATTTCAGTTATTTCACTCCGGTTTTCTATATAACATATCTCAAATGAGTCATTTATTTCATCGTCGTCTTCTGAAGATGATATATCCTGTTGAATATTTAAATATGGAATAGTCTTATAGAAAACATCCACTCAAGCAAGATGTAGTAAACCGTGTGCCTAATACAACTGCTGTTTTGGAGATATAAGTTTTACTGTTGACTCCACAAAACAGTAACACCAAACTGAACTTTTATCAGAACTTTCACTTTTATGATTCACAAAATTCATTTTTCATTAATTTATAATTTATTTCAAAAAGTTTGTAGTTATTTAAAGTGTATTTTTTTCGTTTGTTTCTAATAATCACCTTTTTAAAACATTAAGAGCATAACAAACTTACTAGTCACTAGTCAAATCTATTATCAAAACAGTTAACATTGGTGTTGCTAAAAAATATAAATTACTAAGTTAAATTAGGTAAGCAAACAAAATATCATTTTAAATATCGGAATTTCGGGATCCCGGGGAAAAATACCGGGATTCAGAATTTATTAATCCCGAAAAATCCCGGGATTTCGAGATTCGGGATTTACCGTTTGGCATCCCTAGTTAAGGTATAATGACTGTGCTGATATTTGTAAATACCAAAAATATTTGACCTAGACCCATATTTTATTATACTGATCGACTCAGAATCACTTTCTGAGTCGATTTAGCGATGTCCGCCCGTCCGTCTGTCCGTCCGTTGGTTCGTCTGTGTGTCCATGTAAATCTTGTTGAAATTTAGTATATATGTAAGCTTCTATCGTTATTGAAATTGGTGAAAGTTGGTTCATGCTCACACCTAGTCCCCATAAAAATGACCCCTGTGAGATCGACTTAAATTGCCATAAGATCCAAAATATCATACAGACCTTGGTCAATTTGGTTTGGGTATGTTAAATACATCCATTAATCAGTAGTCCAAAAATAAACCATATAGCATAATTCTTAGTCATAGCCCCCCATAAAAAGCTGCTTGCACAGATTAAACCGTTAAATTTAAAAATTAATCATTTCAGATGGTAAAATTTTTCATATTATATATTCTGATTTTAATGTCTGCAAGGATTTATTCCATAGACTAAAATAAAATAAATAAATAAAAAATCAGTCAATTTTTCGACCTATTCCCCATATAAATATAGCATCTGATATGAACTTTTTCATATCCGAAGTAAAAAAAAATTAATAATGCCACTCAAATTTGGTTTATCTTATTTTCTATATCTAATTAGTTGGACCTAAGAGATAGGTTCTCCAAACGTATGGTATAGGGTATCGCATAGGCGGTCTAGACCGATTAATTACAACAAAAAAAATGTTGCTTAAAAATCCCAAATGTGCCCTTGAGTTTGAATTGAAACTCTGTTTCGAAAAAAAAGTAGCAATTATATAACCGCCCCAATTTTTTGTTATAATAGTTTTTGAGTACATATATAAAAAATTTGAAGTCAATACAATTAAAACAAGTAAGAAAATTATAGTCGGTCTAGACCGACTATACGATACCCTATACCATGCGTTTAGAGACCCTATCTCTCAGGCCCAACTAACTGGATATAGAAAATAAGCATAAACCAAATTTGAGTGGGATTTTTATTAATTTTTTCGGCTGCAGATATGAAAAAGTTCATATCGGATGCTATATCTGTATGGGGACTAGGCCCAAAAATGGACCGATCCTGACCATGTTTGGTAAGGTCTCTTGTATTTTGCAAAAATATATACAAACCAAATTTGAGAAACATCAGTGCAATATTTTTGTTTTTTGATAGATTTAAGTGAAGATCGGGAAGCAGCTCTATATGGGGCCTATGACTAAGAGTTGTCCAATAGGGATCATTTTTGGACTACTGATTAACGGATGTAATATATACATACAAACCCAATTTGACTAAGATTTGTATGATAATTTGGATCTTATGGCAATATATGTTGATTTCATAGGGGTCATTTGTATGGGGGCTAGGTCTGAACATGGATCGATTCTCACCAATTTCAATAGCGTTCATCCCATGGCAGATAGAAGATCAAATACCAAATTTCATCAAAATATATTCATAATTGCGACCTGCAGTTTGATTACAAGCTTTACATGGACACACAGACGGACGGACGGACGGACGGACATCGTTAAATCGAATCAGATAGGTATATTTAAAGATGGGTGTAGGTCAAATATTTTTGGTTGTTACAAACAGCAGCACAAAGTCATTATACCCAAACCACATAGTGGTATAGGGTATAATTATATAGTTCCTCCTTTTTGATGTGTAAACATCTGTGCGCTCAGGGGGATAAAAATCTATTTCACAATACAATCAGAAAAACAGCGTAAGGCAAAATCGGTGTGAGGTATATGTAAGTGTATGGGTGCAAAGATTGATTTAGCTGATTCAACAACCAACAGAAAGCCCCAAAAATGTATAGCAAACAACTGCAACCATCAAGTATGACAACCATAGCAGTTGCTTCCTATACATAGATGGCGCTTACTGTCTGATTTTAATTTATGTGTAAATAGATGTTTACACATCTCCTCTGTGATCGAACTCACATAGTTTTTTTTTTGTGATATTTGCCTCATTTTTATGTGATATTATTTCTACGTTCCTTGAGAATATGCGAATCAAATTTGAAGTGAATATCATGAAAATTTAAATTTTTTTAAACGTGGGCGTGGTCGTTATGCGACCGCCCACATATTTCATAATTTTATTTTCGCAGTCAAAAAGTAAAATTGGATTATTGTTATCCTAGGTTGGCCAAATGTAGCACTGTGCAACGTGAGCATATAATCATGATATTGAATAAGTGGTAATGCCATGTCGAATTTGCATATGGTTTTTTATGATAAAAAAAAAAATTACGTTTTTGGTACTTTTTTTATCCCCTTAAAATGGGATTAGGCGGCCAAAAAAACTTCGGCTTACTCATTTTTTGTGTTCTATAACATATTCAAGATTCATCGTTACCTGGGTGTCAATGGGTCCTTTCTTATAACTTCTAATATACTCAATGATTGAGGTTTTGGGACATCAAATTTCATTTACATGTGAATTCATAAAACCAGTTACTTACTAAACGGAGATTGTGTTAATGGCCCTGAACAAAATTGTTTAAACATGAAAAGTTTTCAAATAAAAACATCGATATTTTCTTTTATTATGTGGTTACATGAATTTTTAAAAATTTATTTCTTTTCGTTTTATTATTGTTATTGTATTTTAATGAATAATATTTTAATGATATTTGCATTTTCTTTTCTGAAGACAAAATAATTAAGAAATATGAATTGTTATTGGTTAAATAATTTGATTAAATATAATGATTAATTAATGGATGAATTAAATTTGATGAAATAATTATGAATTTGAAAAATGTAATAATATGATATTTTTAATATACACAAATGTTGGCATAATAATGAAACGATGATTTCAAAATGTATTCGATACATACTAAACAAATAGTTAATTATTATTGTTAAATATAATATTAGTTAATTTAAAATTAAATTATATATGTATATGTATATATAAAAAATAATATAACAATAAACTAGAATAGAAAAGAAAGAGAGGAAAGAGAGGAAAGAGAGACAGAGAGGAAAAAAGATTACTAAGGCCCGACTACTGAATGTTGCCATAAATTTAAATTCATATTTTTCATACATACTTTGAAACAAAGATTTATGTAAAGAATTCAAGATTGAGCAAGTGGCCCCTAATGAATAACAATTAATTTAAATTATACAAAAATTTTGAAATGTTGAAAAAAATTCATTTATATTTACATAGTTGAAAAAGTTAAAAAATTTTTGCTTTATAAATTTAAAACTTAAAGAATCGTAAACGATAATTTACAAAATTGAATAGAATTGAAACAAATTTACAAATGTAAACTTGTAAAAGTTGAAATGATGATGAATTAAAAAATAAAAAACATTTCAAGGATTTATATACAAATTTAAATTATAACTATGTACTTTAAAATTTTCACAAAAAAGACAGTCCTTAAATGTTGAGAAAAATACCAAGAATAAATACATTTGAAAATTTGAATGATATAAAAAACTGGAAAAAATTTTACAAAATAGAAATTTATATAAATATTTTCAAAAGAAATCTTTGTACAAATTATAAATTACTTTACATATTTAGAATAGAATTTGAATACCAATTAAAAAAAAGGGTTTCTTTAAGATTTTTTTCTTGTTGATATTGCACTAAAAATATAATATTTTAAGGAGTTAAAACATAATTATTCAAAACAGTTAAATAATAGTTTGAAAAAAAAATGTTTTTTTTTGTAGGTTTTTTGTTTTAAATATTTTTCAAATATTAATGATAATGTTTTATTATATATTTCTTTTTAGATACTTAGATACTTATGCCAAATTAAATTTACAGGGTTCGTATGCAAGTTTTTTTTTTTTAGCAATTTTAAATTTTCGTTTATTTTTCTCTTTAATTTCTGTTTTGTCTGATTGTTGCATTTTTAAGATGGGGGAGTTGGCAGGGGAGGTTTTAGGTAAAACTTATTTTAAATACTGTTATTTAGTATAACTTAATTTTTAAAATCTTATTTGTCTAAGTATAAGAACTTAATACTAACAAATGAAAAAATTTGTTAATTAGTTGAGCAAACACATGTTTTTTCTTTCTTTAAAGATAATAAAGACAAAAAAAAAAAAAATTATTGGAAATTCTAAAAAAGATCGTAATTTTAATTAAGTCATGTTTCAAAAATGATGGAAATAAATCTAATTAAAATTTGGTTGTGTGGCAGTGGGCCAAGCAATTTTGGCATCAATACGTTTATAGGCCAACATACAATGTTTGCCTTTGGCAGCCAATCGAATATCTTGAGGACATTCGGTTTCATTAAGCAAAGTTTCCTCGCCGTCTACCAACTTGAAAAGGGCATAGTCTTGAGGGTTGGTAATGCGGGCTTTATGGGCAATAATGCGGCAAACTTCACGGGTAGTGGTATGCGGTCTAACTGGCAAGGTACGAGTTTGTAAAGAACCATTACATTCATCGGGTATAATGACTCTTAAAACCGAGGAACAGGCTGGCAAAGAAGAAGAGCGCCACTGAAAGAATTAAGAACATTTTTGTAATTTAGTATAAAAATTAAAAATATAAATTATATTATTATAAGCTGAAACTTACATCCAATGATCCTGAACCACTTTCATTTTCTGAAGCCATAAAACTTTTCAATACATGTACCGCACTACACAGGGCCGTCAGATAATAGCCGGGCTCGCCATTCAACAATTGAGGCTGTAAAAGACCCCACATAAATTCAGCCTCAATTTCAGCTCCGACAAAGCCACACTTGGCCACAACAAAAACTAGAATTGGCAAAAAATCATCGGCACCCAGCTGTTGACCGCGAGGACAACCAGTGGCATCAAATATCGTAGAGATGATTACCAAAAATAATTCCAATTTTTCTAATGGTAATTCAGCTTCTTGCAGGCGTAATAATAAATTTGATATGATCTGCAATGAGTTGGAAGAGGGAGGCGTCACGGTGGCTCTTATGCCAAAATCTGCTGACGATCTATCACAGGCATATTTAACATTTTGAGCTAACAGCTGTATATCTTCCGATCGCGTATAGTAGTCCACAAACATACCGTACAAATGTTCGCGTAATGGTAGCACAACCAATTGATGCATCACAGTTTCTAAAATGGCATCTAGATTTAAAAATTCATCAGATTTAAGTCTTGATCTGGCCGTCTCTACTTCCTGGTGAAATTTGCCTTCGCCATGCTTAACTAAATAGTTTTTCATGCCATTCATAAATTGTCGCATATTACGCATGACCACTTGGGGAGCTGCTTCGCGTGATTCTT
Organism: Cordilura impudica; assembly: GCA_963682025.1. NCBI lineage: Eukaryota > Metazoa > Arthropoda > Insecta > Diptera > Scathophagidae > Cordilura > Cordilura impudica. Next base: position 83,241,316 of record OY821520.1, read on the forward strand.
TTGTGCACGATATGAAATTTTCGATATTGCGGGCAAATGTTGTACACTGATCTGAAGCCAATTGGAGCGTATAGGATCGTACGGTATCACCGGGTCCGCCATTGCAGAGATTTATCTTGTTTCGTGGATGACCTGCAAGGTAAATTAATGATTTATTAATTAAAGATTTATAAATTATTAAGAACAATTGAAAAAACATCAAGATTCACAAGATACGAGTACACACAAAACAATTTTATCTAAAAACTTGTATAAAATATCACGTCAAAACTATTTTTGTTTAACTTAATAAAAACATCCTTGTTAAAATGAAAAAGTAAAATGTAAATATCGAATTTGAGATTTTTTTTTAAGTTAACCTTAAATTAACAGCATCTGCAAAATATGCTAAATTACAAAAGTTTTTCATCATCTGGTTAGAATGAAAAACTAAAATGACCATCACTTATGACCATTTGCAAATTATGTTAAACTATTTTTTTTCTATTATTAGAATTTTTGTTAAGTTAACTTTGTTTTTTTCACATTCTATTATAACCAAAATATGCTAAATTACAAAATTTTTACATCTAAAAATTTTTATAAAAATTTTTATAAAAAAGGATTTTTGTTTAACTTAATAAAAACATACTTGTCAAAATGAAAATGTAATATATAAATATCGAATTTGAGATTTTTTTAAGTAAACTATGTTTTTTTTTCACACCCAGTTAAAATCATCTGCAAAATATGCTAAATTATAAAAACTTGTGTAGAATACCACGTAACTTCCTGGTTAAATGAAAAACTAAAATCTAAATACATCGAAGTTGAGATTTTTTTAAGTTAACTATGTTTTTCACATTTACTTATGACCATGTGCAAACTATGTTAAACTACCAAAGTTTTTAATCTAAAAACGTAACTTCCTTGTTAACATGAAAAAGTAAAAGGTAAATACATCGAATTTAAATTTTTGTTAACATTCAATTAAAATCATCTGCAAAATATGCAAAATTACCAAAGTTTTTATCTAAAAACTTGTATAAAATACCACGTCAAAATATTTTTGTTTGAGTCAATAAAAAATTCCTTGTTCAAATTAAAATGTAAAACTTAACTACATAGAATTTGAATTTTTGTTAAGTTAAATATGTTATTTTCATATCCAATTATGACCAAAATATGCTAAATTACCAAAGTTTTTATCTTAAAACTTGTATAAAATACCACGTCAACATATTTTTGTTGAAATCAATAAAAATTTCTTTGTTCAAATTATAAAGTAAAATGTAAATACATCGAATTTTTGTTAATTTAACTATGTTTATCACTTTCAATTATGACCAAAATATGCTAAATTATTAAAGTTTTGGATCTAAAAACTTGTATAAAATACTATGTCAAATTTTTTTGTTTAAATCAATAAAAATTTCCTTGTTCAAATTATAAAGTAAAATGTAAATACATCGAATTTGAATTTTTGTTAAGTTAAGTATGTTTTTTTCACAATCTATTATGACCAAAATATGCAAAATTACCAAAGTTTTTATCTAAAAGCTTGTATAAAATACCACGTCAAAATATTTTTGTTTGAGTCAATAAAAAATTCCTTGTTCAAATTAAAATGTAAAACTAAACTACATAGAATTTGAATTTTTGTTAAGTTAAATATGTTATTTCCATATACAATTATGACCAAAATATGCTAAATTACCAAAGTTTTTATCTAAAAACTTGTATAAAATATCACGTCCACATATTTTTGTTGAAGTCAATAAAAATTTCTTTGTTCAAATTATAAAGTCAAATGTAAATACATCGAATTTGAATTTTCGTTAAGTTAACTATGTTTTTCACTTTCTATTATGACCAAAATATGCTAAATTATTAAAGTTTTGGATCTAAAAACTTGTATAAAATACTATGTCAAAAATTTTTTGTTTAAATCATAAAAATTTCCTTGTTCAAATTATAAAGTAAAATGTAAATACATCGAATTTGAATTTTTGTTAAATTAACTATGTTTTTTTCACAATCTATTATGACCAAAATATGCAAAATTAGCAAAGTTTTTCATCTAAAAACTTGTATAAAATACCACGTTAAAATATTTTTGTTTAAGTCAATAAAAATTTCCTTGTTTAAATTAAAAAGTAAAACGTAAATACATCGAATTGGAATTTTTGTTGATTTAACTATGTTTTTTCACAATCTATTATGATCAAAATATGTTAAATTATTAAAGTTTTTCATCTAAAAACTTGTATAAAATGCCAGGTCAAAATATTTTTGTTTAAGTCAATAAAAAAATCCTTGTTCACTTGTTTTACTTGTTATAAAGTAAAATGTATATATATCAAATTTGAATTTTTGTTAAGTTAACTTTGTTTTTTCACATTCTATTATGAGCAAAATATGCTAAATTATTAAAGTTAAAATTAAATTATTTGTATAAAATACTATGTCAAAATATTTTTGTTTAAATCAATAAAAACGTCTTTGTTAAAACGAAAATTAAAATGTAAATACATCGAGTTTTAAATTTTGTTAAGTTAACTATGTTTTTTTATCTGCAAAATAAGCTAAATTACCAAAGTTTTTCTTTTGTAGAAAAATATGCTAAAATAGCAAAGTTTTTCTTTTGTAAAATTATTACCTTCACGAACGAATTGTTAAACTAATATAAATTATTTACTTAAACTACAATATTACACTTTTGAGAATTAATTTTTTCTAGAGTATATGAATATTTTATTTATTTAATCTAAGAGTTTTTACAGTTCTTTAGTCAGTTTGCCTACCTAACCACGGATTAGTGGAAAACGTTACGAGTTTGATTTGATTTAAATCTATATAAACAACATTTTGCTGACCAACAATATGTCCTTAACAACTTTTAGCAAATCATTTTACCATAAATTCTTTGTGAGAGAAAATCCTTTTTGGATTTGAGGAAAAAAAATAACTTACACTTTATTTTATTCCACATTAACGTCAACATACGTTTTAATCGCTTCAAACAACATTTATGCGAACACAATGAATCCTCTTCGGCTGTATAGCCCTCCCCCAAATAGCGACGATAGAGACGTTTGTTCTCAGCACTGGGAAAACCAAATCCTTTAATCTCTTCTATGTGACTTATATTCATAAGGATGTTTCCATTATCATCGAGTCGAAAAAACTTTTTGATATCATAATGATCACAGCTATTGATGGGATGACAATAATCACCAGACTTTTCGATGAGATCCTTTATGGAGGAACGTGGTGTTTTATCTTTAGCCGGACATTTACCAATGGCACCCATTATGGAACAGGCTAAAGCTTCAGTCTTGAGTTGTGAACGATCAATGGCACAGTCTTTAACTATGCCCACGGAACAGGTGGGTGAATTGATTAGTAATTCTGGCAAAAGGGCAGCATCATTTTCAGCCGCGTAGTTTCTTAAACGTCGTCGTTTTGTATTTAATTTAGGCGAGTTTTCATTGGAGGTTAATGCTGTGCTATATTGTGCAGAAGCAGTTGGTGATGATGATGTCACCACCATTGGTGGTACTATACCAATTTCAATTTTATCAGCAAAAATAAGCTCGGTTAAAGAACGTTTATATGAACGTTTTCTGTTTATGTTGTGGCGGCTGGTGGCGATTTTCTTTTTCATGCTCTTATCATCATCACATGATTCATAAAATGTTTGTGAATTTGCCGCCTCATCTAGGCCAGACATTATTGTAAGACCATTTACTTCCGCTGGCTGTTGGGTTTTCATTTGTAAAAACTCTTCTTCAAAGTCGGCCGAAAAATAATTACCCATCAAAGCGGAGGGATTTTCTATAATCACCCACTCGGACATGATTTGCAAAAAGAGCTCTTCCTCTTTATAGTTGCGAACATGATCGGGATCTTGAAAAAATATTTCCGGATCAACAATTTCGATACTATGACCAAATGATTTACTTAACGTTTTATGTAGCGTTAAATAGTCATCTTTAATATTTGGCAAAGGCAAACTATGGGCTTTTGTGAGCTTAGAGTGATGGGTTTTTTTGACTCTTTTATGTTTTTGCTGCCTATGAGGGTTCTCGATTTTTGCGGGCAACGACTTTTTGAACCAGTTCATGATTAATATAATAACGGTTTTTACCGGATAAAACAAATTGACGAAAACGAAAGTTTCTCATGAGCACGAACGCACTCGTTGCGAAAATTTAAACAAAGACGAACAATCGGGTCGTCTACCGTTAAAAGGCAATGAGCGATAATTTTCGAAAGAATTATAAAAACCACAATATTACGTAAAGTTCCAACAACAAACACTTTGGCATATAAATTCTGAGATAAAAAAAAACAAGAAAAAAAGACACGTTAACTATTTATGAAACCGATCTTCCTTGCGGCTATTCCATTGTTATTCTTTTCAAAAAGTTTTCATTGAAGTTACAGAAGAACAGTTATGCGCACGACAACCAAGTGTAGACTGTTTGAATTTACAAGCTAATTGAATGGTTTTATACAAATGAACAGCACAAGGTTTTTTCTTCAAATTCTCGCTCTCTCTCTCTCTCTGTTTATCTATATATTCCACTGTAACGTTATCTTTAGTTTTAAGAGATTTACTAGCTCTCTGGCTCTCTGTTTACTTTAGGATCTATAGTTTTAACGGTATTTGCCAGATAGTTGTGTATGTAATATTTGCACTCCCTTGATTTATTCTCTACGCATTTAAAATTGTAGCTGCCTCTTTATTGTGTAGTTTGTTTTGTTAGTGATAAAATGATAACGCCTGCGTAGTACGAATATTTACATGCTCTCTTTTATGGTTCTATGACATTGATTGTAATCATACCTAAAACTATTTTTTTTGGTGTTGCTTTTTGTTGTTTTTGTTTTCAGCAGACACTTGTTTGGCACGCGTTTTATGATATGGCAAACTAGAGATTACACATTTTAGGTAGGTAGGTACAGTTGTGCAAAATTTTTTTGTAACATTTTTTTGACAAACCAAAATAACTATCACAAAGAAAAGAAATTATATTACCTGAGATAATACTTTAAACATTTGTATAGTTTCTGAGAAGTCCAAATCACAAATCAATAACTTTAGACTTTAAACCTTTGTTTCAAATGGACTTTGTTCGAGAATAGAAACGGCTAAGAAAATGTAGGTTAAGAGGAAATTGCAAATTCAATGATTCAAACTTACATAGTTGCTTTACAACAAAATGATAAAGAAAAGAATTACATACTTTTAAATAAGAGATTAAGAGTTAGTCATAAAATTGATCGTAATTTGAAAAACATACATATGAAGATAATTTAAAACCAAAACAAATATTACTCTATTTCCATTGAGATTCACAAGGAACTAAATAAATTCGTTAACTGATTATTTGCAGATTACAATAGATAGATTTCAATAGAATTAAGCAGCTTATTCAATAAATTTCAATTATTGCATCATCTAATTTGATAGTTTTTTTTTTTTATTACAAATCCATTGTGAATCTTAGTAAAGTTCAAAAAATCGAGGTTATTATAGACAAGGAGTTCATAAAAATAGTGCGCAGTTAGAGTTTTTGTTAAGCCACACACATATAATTACTCATAAAGCCGATATCCTCAAGTATAAAAAATTATTACCGGAGAGCGGCAGTAGCATAAAATTTCTCATTTTTCAAAAAAAAAAAAAAAAAAACCCCGTAAACATAAACGATAAGCAATAAAACAATTTTGGGTTTCAGAAGTCAAAACAATATGTCTAAAGATGTTGTTTAGTTTACCAAAAATTATAAAAAAAAACTGGATATGATATTTTCCAAACATTTTCAAACAAATAGACAATTATATTTTCGGAAATAAATTTGTTGTATAGTTTAGCCAAAGATCGTTAATTTTGTTTACATTTTCCTTTGATAATACCCTTTTTTTTCATCATATCGATTTAGTTTCATTCATTGTTTATTTACTTTACATTTTTTTATGTTCTATTTTTAAATTTTTCCTTCCTCTATGTAAATATTTATGAGTGAGAATTTTACGTACGATCCAACAGTATGTTGGTATTTGTTAGTTTCAAAATAAGTCTCTTTATTTATGTAGCATTTTTTTCTTTTTTTGTTATTTATTTTATATAATTTATAAATTTCTGATATGTATTTGTAATGACATCACTTTGTAGTTTTTCTTCTTTATGACCTCCTAGCGAATGCCTTTTATATAGAAAAAATTCAGAAAACGCTTAAATAATTTATAAAAAATGAGCCCATTAAAGTTTCAGTAAATGAGTCATAAAAGCATACCATCAAAATTTTTTTGTAAAAAAAAGTGGCCGAACAACGAGTTATTCTATTCTTTAATTTATTCTACACTTTGTTGCTTTATCGATCGATTGTTTTAAATAAATTTATTACCAAAGATTAATTTTGCTCCAAACTACCCAGAAAATAAAAACAAAGGGCAGCCACATGAATTTTAAAGTGCTTCTTCATCTATAGTGCTTATGATCTGGATGTGGTGGATCATTCATCACAAATGAATTTAACATATGTAGTTTTTTTGTATGAATTTACGAGGGCGGCTCAATTTTTTAATAAAAAAAAAAAAACCAAAACTGCTGGCGTCAACTTCCATCTGTTAGTAGACTTCTGTCAAATTTTAAGCAAACTATGTCATAGAGTTTTTGTTTGGCTGCTATGCAAAGCATACAACCTTGAGAATTTTTGAAGAAAATAAATTAGAAAAACGAGAATTTCGAATATTCATTAAACAAATTTTTTGTTGCGTAATAAAGAAAACATCAATCAAACTAAGCAAATGCTTGATTATTACTATGGGGACTCTAAACCAAGAAAAAAGCGGAAAAGTGTATTGTTGAAATTTCGCAGGCAAGCTTTTATCGGCCATAGGATGAACGCTATTGAAATTGGTGAAAATCGGTCCATGTTCAGACCTAGTCCCCCATAAAAATGACCCCTATGAAATCGACATAAATTACCAAAAGATCCAAATTATCTTATAGATCTCGGTCAAATTGGGTTTGTATGTGTTTATTATATCCATTAATCAGTAGTCCAAAAATAATCCATAGAGGACAATTCTTAGTCAAAGGCCCCATATAGAGCTGCTTCCCGATCTTTACTTAAATCTATCAAAAAAAAAAAACAAAAATATTGCACATAATATAAATATTTTTCTCAAATTTGGTTTGTAAAGGGTCCGCCATCTAACGTTTTTTTTTCAACTAGTGCTTATTTCGTGAATGGTAACACTTAGCTCATGTCTGATTTGACAGATAATTAGTTTTATCATTCCGCTGAACGAATATGGCTGTGTATACGCTTGAACAACGCTGGGAAATATTGCGACATTACTTTGAAATTCATGGTAATGTTGCAGAATGTGTGCGAAAATTGCGTACGGATTTTGGAAGAAGAGAAGCACCGTCAGCTCCGTATGATCGTTATCTTGTGAAAAAAGGGAAAGAAACTGGCATCCTCATCGATAAATCAAAGCGTGAAAAGCCAAAAACAGTGCGTACACCCGAGAATATTGTTGCTGTGGCAGAAAGTGTGCGTGAAGCGCCATCAACATCAATTCACCGTCGTTCTCAAGAATTGAACATTTCGGAGGCTTCATTGAGACGAATTTTGCATAAAGACCTTGGTATGACGCCATACAAAGTCCAATTGGTTCAGGAGTTGAAGCCAACTGACCATCCAATGAGTTTTCGCTTCGCTAAGTGGGCCTGCGATCGACTTACAGAAGATGCCGATTTTGCCAAAAAAATCATCTTTTCAGATGAAGCTCATTTTGATCTTGGCGGGTATGTAAGCAAGCAAAATTGTCGCATTTGGGGCACAGAAAACCCGCACGCATATATTGAAAAGCCGATACACCCAAAAAGAGTCACTGTTTGGTGCGGATTTTGGTCCAGAGGCATAATTGGGCCATTTTTTTTTCGAAAATGAGCAAGGAGTGGCCGTTACAGTCAATGGCGATCGTTATTGGGCCATGTTGAACGAATTTTTGTTCACAAAAATTGAAGAGGAGGATATTGGCAACATTTGGTTTCAACAGGACGGCGCTACGTGCCACACAGCCGAAGCTACACTCGATGTTTTGCGCCCTGTTTTTGAAGATCGCATAATCAGCCGCAGAGCTGATGTCGTTTGGCCACCTCGGAGCTGCGATTTGACACCGTTGGACTATTTTTTGTGGGGTGCCCTCAAAGATAAGTGTTACGCCAACAAGCCAGAGACAATTGACGCTTTAAAGGACAATATTCGTGAAGCCATTGGTGAAATACAGCTGCACACAATCGATAATGTGCTTAAAAATTGGACCGATCGTGTAGGCTACTGCATGGCCAGCCGAGGCAGCCATTTGAATGAAATTATTTTCCATTATTAACCGGAAGGATTGTACTTTCAAATAAAAAAAGAAATTTGAGATAATATTCAGTAGTTTTTTTTTTATAGCATTTTCAAAAAAAAAAAAAAGTTATTTGGCGGACCCTTTATATATTTTTTTTTTCAAAATATAGGCAGCCATTTGAATGAAATTATTTTCCATTATTAACCGGAAGGATTGTACTTTCAAATAAAAAAAGAAATTTGAGATAATATTCAGTAGTTTTTTTTTTGTAGCATTTTCAAAAAAAAAAAGTTATTTGGCGGACCCTTTATATATTTTTTCAAAATATAAATGACTTTACCAAATATGGTCAGGATCGGTCCATTTTTCCATATTGGTCCATATAAATATAGCACCCGATATAAACTTTTTCATATCTGCAGCCAAAAGAATTAATAACAATGCCACTCAAATTTGGTTTATGCTTATTTCCAATTAGTTGCACCGAAGAGATAGGGTCTCTAAACCATGGTATAGAGTATCGTATGGTCGGTCTAGACCGACCATAATTTTCTTACTTGTGGTTTTTTGATAGATTTAAGTGAAGATCGGGAAGCAGCTTTATATGGGGCTCATGACTAATAATTTTCCTACAGGGACCGAGATCTATAAGATAATTTTTATCTTATGACAGTTTAAATCGATCTCATAGAGGTCATTTTTATAGGGAGCATGCATCGAATATTTCTCCAATTTCAATAGCGTTCACCGATAAAAACTTATATACTAATTTTCATCAGAATATATTCATATTTACAACCTGTAGTTTGATCAAAAGATTTACATGGACACACAGACGGGCAGACGGACGGGCATCGCTAAAGCGTCTTTGAGTCGATCGGTATAATAAAATATGAATCAAATATTTTTGCTAGTTATTATACCCTGACCTTATAGTAATATAGGTTATAAATAGTGGTTTACTGAGTTTCGTTTTGGTCGTATTGAAAGGCCAAATGAGGTCATTATACCCGAAAATGTAAAAATTTTCACGATATGATGTAGGCCGATCGGAGATTGAAAATGTGCAAGATGTTTAAAGCCATAAACATATGATATGGCTCTGTTATTTCGATTTTAAATAATCAGTTGGGTTTTAGAAATTGACCTTAAACAATTGTGTAGGACTACGAATTACTACATCATTTGCCATATTCTCCGGCTTTAGTGCCCACTTACTATTTTCTTTTTCAAACATAAAGAAATGGTTTGGCGGAAAGAGATTTAGTTATTACGATGATCAGGTAAATGCCTATTTTAGGGATCTTCAGAAATCCTATTATTTGGAAGCTATAAAGAAAGCGAAGACACATTGGACAAAGAGAATAAAGCTAGAAGAAGACCATATGGAGAAATACACATTTTTTTTTTGCTAAAAAAAACTGTCTCATTCGGATTTCACAGAAATTTATGGATTTGCTCTTGTGCATAGGAGGAAAGTTATCTTTTATAAATGAAGATAATTTTAATCAGTGCATTTCAAGCATTTTTAAGCTATTTCTTTTAACTCGCACTCTCTTTCTGTCTGTCGTGGGGCAACCCATAGTCTTGTTGTGACCACAGATTCATTTTGGGATAGTCACGCATAGTTACGGAATGATCTTAATGTCATTTCCCCTCATCCGATCGATCTGAAAGTTAGTCTATACACTTGCTGTGAGAAAAATATTAACTTTGACACGCACAGTCATGCATGGTAACGCACAATCATGGAGAGATTTAAAATGGATTTCCCCTTATCCAATCAATCTGGTCGATATACTTGCTGTAAAGAAAGATTATCTTCGACATAGTCATGCACCGTCACGCATAATCACGCACAGTCATGGAGTGATTTAAAACCCGTTTCCCCTTATCCGATCGATCTGAGACTTGATCGATAGACTTGCTGTGAAAAAAGGTTAACTTTGACATAGTCACGCAAGTCACGCATAGTCACGGAGAGATTAAAACCTCACTTCCCCTTATTCGATCGATCTAAAACTTTTTCCATAGACTTGTTATGGGCAAAGATTAATTTTAAAATATCACGCAAAGTCACGCAGTCACGGAGAGATTCAAAACTCATATGCGTAAGGAAAGAAATAGTTTTAATAAAAACTTTGTTTTTATGGGTTAGATTATTTGTTCTCAAGTTTTCATATTTAAATTTTAATTATCTTTTTTATTTTTATAATATTTATTTTTACTAGCAGATTCCAGCCTTCGAAATTCGAGTGCAAATTCTAGGAAATTTAAATTTTTCGTTAAATACATATATTCAATTCGCAAATCAACACAAAAAAAAAAACAAACTCATTTTTATTACAAACACATTAACAAATTTGATAAACACACACATAGCATTGTATAATTTTATGTATGTGTTAGTAGCAACTTTAAATGCAATTTACTTAAAATAAAGGAAAAGATTTCAAAATCTGAAAATATGCAAAACGGCTAAAAAGAAATACCTTTCAAATAATATACGTTTGGTCAAAATCGGGATAAAACGGTAGAACAAAACATCGGTCACAAGAAATCACCTAGCCTATTAATATAGTTGATGCCCTCCACAACATTGTGCAGAGGGTATATATATCAGTTTGTCATTCCATTTGTGAAAAATTAAATTGCGGCCCATTAAGTATATATATTCGTGATACTTATAAAAACTCGAGCCTATGTAGCGATGTCCGTTTGTCCGTCAGTTGAAATCACGTTAAAGCAAAACTGCGAAAACTTTTAATAATATTGTATGTCATTACTTCGAGCAGGTTGGTATTTAAAATGGAGTAAATCTGGAATCACTGTGCCAAGATATGGAGTAAAAATTCCAAATATTGAGTGTGTGTTGTTGTAATAATTTAGTATTAAGTTTATAACCTTTTTTACTTCTTCAAATATTTTGTTTACATTTGTTATAAATAGTGCAATAAGTCCAGATATGAATGTAAACTTAAAAACCAGGTTGTGAGTATCTAAGAATCGACATAGCCGAATTTAACACTCTTAATTGTTTTCTTTCAATTTATATTTTAGTCGGCGCAAAGCCGGCTTTAAGCCACACGATTTTGAACTCTGGAGTCGTGGTGTATAACCAAAGATTCACACTCATGAAGCAAATGCTAAAAATATAACGAACACACTAATAACGATTACAACTATCACACACAAGAAACAAAATGTAGAATAACAACAAAATCATATTCTTTTCAAGAGTTTTTTTTTTAAATTTTCATTGAAATTTCGGGACATATTGAACCGATTTTGATGATTTTTAACAGCAACTAGCTCAGGATGTCAATGAATCCATTTTACTAAACATTAGCAACCCAGCTGACCTACTGGCGGCGTGATCATTATTTCTAAAGACGGACAGACGGACATGGTTATTTTTGCTCTGCTTGTTAAAAGAATCAAGAATATATATATTTTATAGGGTCTATATTTTATTTCTATTTATTACAAAGGGAATGACAAAATTATATATACCCTCTGCATACTGGTATGGAGGGTATAACAATCGCACTGCATCACCGCACTAAAATAAAATTTATTTTATTTTCATTGCGGAGTTTCTCATATTCTTATTCCTGCTTTTGATGTTTATGGAAATTATTTAAAAAAGAAATTATTTCTAAAATAAAAAGAAAATTTAATTTAACTTATACCAGACAGATGTTATTGTTTATTTTTTGAATAATTAAAAGTAGACATTTTATTACACAAAATCTAAAATTGTAAATTTTTACCGTCGACGTTGTCGTCCGTCATTGATTTGGTTAGTTTTTTTCCGCTACGGAAGCACGTCCCACACTAATCTTAGAATAATAGGTTATAATTTTTTACAGATAAACATTTTAATCTACTTTGGCAGATTCCGTATTACAGATTAGTTTTTCTTTTACAATAAAAACAACTGCATACAGTCTGTCAATAAAGTGTTTTGACATAGTCAAAATTTTGTCGTTTTGACTATTACGTTTAAAAATATATAGATCTGCTTTTTTGTTTTGAGCTACTTTTTTTATTATTTTATAAATAAAGATTAACAAAAATGGAACTGAATCTGAAAAATTTTGTTGTTGCAATTTCTAAGCAACAAAATTTTAATTATATCAAAACACTTTCTGGACAGACTGTATGTATATCGCTCAAATAGAGGCATCGTTATCTAAAAATCAACTAAATTTACCCTGAACTAAATTAGGTCATGTTGGATCTTTAGTACTTGAAATGCATAAAATATCTGGAATGAATTATGTGTATATTAGGATGACATAAAGTGAGACATATTACGACATTTGTGAGTTATTTATTGGGCGTTATGCATTTCTTAAAATCCTCTAAATCTAATAAGTATTTAGTATGTTAAAAGAGTGTTTGTCGCAATTGATTATGTGCTACTCAATGTTCTCATACAATGAAATTAGTCATCTTTTATTTTATATGACCAATGCAATGTTCTTCAGCTTCATTGTGAATATTTTACCAATTCGTTCTTGATAACTATTCAGTTTCGTAACATTCCAGAGTTCATTGACTTCGTAAAAAAAAAAAAAAATTAAATTATTATAAAGTTGCAAATACTTTTGATACCCTTGAATTTATCTCATAAGTAAAATGTAAATATTTTTTTTATATAAATATTTGAGAATTAGGGCTGATATCTTATCTTCAGACAACTTGAAATAATTTCTTCAAGTTGTAGTAATGTTTGATTTTTGTGATAATATATGAGATTACCATTTTAATCTATTATGTAAGAACTTTACTTGTTATCGCCACGTATTCCTAGATATCAGCATAAACTATTTGAAAATTCTGCAAGATCGGGTTATAGTTGCTCTAAATAACTATTAATATGCTGGAGCAAGTTTCCTATTAGAAAGGAAGACGAAATGTGAGCTTTTAGTGAGTATTATCGGTCCGTTCTTTGACAACCCAATGCTCGACCCAAATCTCTTAGAGTTTGGTTAGCCTTAAGTGGGTTGAGAAAAGTTCCCGTTTAAAATAATTCTCATGTTCCCTAAGTACGCCTTCCCATACTCTTTTTCCTATTCCACAAAACGGTTCCGGACCTATTAATTTTGTGGAATCTCCCCTTCTGGCAAGTTCATCAGCTTGCTCATTACCTAGAATCCCACTATGTCCCGGGACCCAACAAAGGCTAACCTTGTTGTGCTTACCTAGCTCATTTAGTTTCTGTAGACAGTCTTGGAGTCTTCTCCATAGGAGCGTAGTGCTCGAATAGCAACTTGACTATCTGATAGTATGGTTTTGTCCCGCCTTTTGTACTTCCTATTCAAGTTAATTTGTGCACATCTATCGATGACATAAATTTCCGCTTGGAAAGTACTTGTATGTATTCCCATTGACTCGAAGTATTTGGTTCTAGGCCCGAAGACTCCCGCCCCTGTGCCACTTTACGTTTTTGACCCATCTGTTTACCATTTGATCGTATCTTCCTTTAGAGAATATGCTTTACTTAAACCGCTCCATTCTCTCTTATTGCTAAGTTTTGTAACAAAGTATTTCCTGCACTCAAATTTCTTCTCGGTCCTGTCTATGGGGCAATCTAGGAGGGAGTAATCATTAACTTGACTTTTTCGGTACCATTGCCCTTCATAAAGCCTGGTTATAGGTTTATCCCCCTTGACTCTGATCGCCGTTGGTAGGGCTTTCCTCTGCACCACAATATGGAGTGGGCTTAGGTTTAAGAGTGCTTCCAGTGATGCCCCGGTCAAGGAAAACACTAACCGATGAACAACACGTAAAGGAAATCAAAGACTTGGTGCTGAAAAATTGACAATTAGAGATCTTGCTGATACTGTTCACATTTCAAAAGTATCAGTTAACAACAATTTAAAAGTTAAAATAACCTGAGACGCGATTGATTCCAAAAACAATTTTTTTTAAAGAGCGTCGCAGTATGAAATGAAACGCATCATTACGGGTGGCTTGGATTTATATTTATGATCCCAAAACAACTGACCAATCAAACGAATATCGTACAAAAAGTGGAGCAAAGCCGAAAAGATAAAAGATAGAAAGTCGTTAATCAAGGCCATGTTAAAAGTTTTTTTCGTTTATAAAGGTGTAGTCCATTGTGAATTCATTCCACTAGGCCAAACTGTTAACCAGAAATATTATTTCAATTTTATGAGAAGCTATTCACAAAAAAGGCTCGAATTATGGTTTTTGCATCACGACTGATATCGTTCTACAACTATCGTTTTTTTTTTTTTTTGATTTAGCACCGTGCGACATCTGGCTATGCATAGAATCAACAAACCCTTCTAGAAATAGCATTTTGAATCGATAGAGAAGATAAAAGCCAAAGATTTCGTAAGGTTTAAAAGCGCATTTTTTGATTATTACTTTAAAAAGGCTTATATTGATTGGCCCAAAGAAATTTTTAAAAAATAGAATCCTGACATGAATGCATTTGATTCCGAGACTTAACAGCAGTCGACTTTATGGATCTTTCAAAATTAGCCAAATCCAACTAAAGTGGTTAACACACGAGAACGATCAATTCGTCATCAAGTGATCATTTTTTATTACGTCAATGCGAGCTATCCCAGCTCGATTTGAACAAGTGAATTTTTAAGCTCTCAAAACAACAAATAAGATTCCAGTACACCAAAAAGAAATTGCATGGTCACCGCTTTTTGAAGCCTGTTTCGTTAAAAATCGATGTATTGCAATTACCGCGTTCAGAGAATTTATAAAAAACTTTAAGCGCATTTTTGAGGACAATTATTTATTTTGTGCAGAGGGTATATATAAATTTGTCATTCCATTTGTAATAATTATAAAAAAAATTCGGACCCCATAATTATATATATATTCTTGATCCTTATAACAAGTGGAGTTGCTATAGCGATGTCCGTCTGTTCGTTTGTGGAAATCATGATCACGCCCTCAACAAGCCCGTTGGCTTCCTCATGTTTAGTACAAATTTAGAATCATCAAAATCGGTTCCGTAGGTCAGGATTTCAATGAAAATGTATAAAAACTCTTCCTATGTCGTTCGTGTTATCATTGTTATTCTAAATTTTGTAATTTTTGTAATGTGTCATAGCTGCAATTGTTGTTGTTGTTATGATCGTTGATTTTGTATAGAATGAGTGTCTATGTATGGGCATACTCTACATACATATCCAGAGGCCCATGTTGTACCTCTTGGAGAAGGTTAAATAGTAACGGGTGATTTTTTAAGAGCTTGATAACTTTTTTTAAAAAAAAAAACGCATAAAATTTGCAAAATCTCATCGGTTCTTTATTTGAAACGTTAGATTGGTCCATGACATTTACTTTTTGAAGATAATTTCATTTAAATGTTGACCGCGGCTGCGTCTTAGGTGGTCCATTCGGAAAGTCCAATTTTGGGCAACTTTTTCGAGCATTTCGGCCGGAATAGCCCGAATTTCTTCGGAAATGTTGTCTTCCAAAGCTGGAATAGTTGCTGGCTTATTTCTGTAGACTTTAGACTTGACGTAGCCCCACAAAAAATAGTCTAAAGGCGTCAAATCGCATGATCTTGGTGGCCAACTTACCGGTCCATTTCTTGAGATGAATTGTTCTCCGAAGTTTTCCCTCAAAATGGCCATAGAATCGCGAGCTGTGTGGCATGTAGCGCCATCTTGTTGAAACCACATGTCAACCAAGTTCAGTTCTTCCATTTTTGGCAACAAAAAGTTTGTTAGCATCGAACGATAGCGATCGCCATTCACCGTAACGTTGCGTCCAACAGCATCTTTGAAAAAATACGGTCCAATGATTCCACCAGCGTACAAACCACACCAAACAGTGCATTTTTCGGGATGCATGGGCAGTTCTTGAACAGCTTCTGGTTGCTCTTCACTCCAAATACGGCAATTTTGCTTATTTACGAAGCCATTCAACCAGCAATGAGCCTCATCGCTGAACAAAATTTGTCGATAAAAAAGCGGATTTTCTGCCAACTTTTCTAGGGCCCATTCACTGAAAATTAGACGTTGTGGCAGATCGTTCGGCTTCAGTTCTTGCACGAGCTGTATTTTATACGGTTTTACACCAAGATCTTTGCGTAAAATCTTCCATGTGGTCGAATAACACAAACCCAATTGCTGCGAACGGCGACGAATCGACATTTCACGGTCTTCAGTAACACTCTCAGAAACAGACGCAATATTCTCTTCTGTACGCACTGTACGCATTCGTGTGGTTGGTTTAATGTCCAATAAAGTAAACTGAGTGCGAAACTTGGTCACAATCGCATTAATTGTTTGCTCACTTGGTCGATTATGTAGACCATAAATCGGACGTAAAGCGCGAAACACATTTCGAACCGAACACTGATTTTGGTAATAAAATTCAATGATTTGCAAGCGTTGCTCGTTAGTAAGTCTATTCATGATGAAATGTCAAAGCATACTGAGCATCTTTCTCTTTGACACCATGTCTGAAATCCCACGTGATCTGTCAAATACTAATGCATGAAAATCCTAACCTCAAAAAAATCACCCGTTATAAGTCTTTGCTTGGATTCTCAGTGTATTGATTTCACAGCAAACTTTTTACCGAAAAAACTATTTACTGCTTTTGGTTACTGATGAGGGTTGCTAACTCGATCCGAAATAGCTGTATATAACCTGTCATGCAGAATGTAGATAAATTTTTGTAACAAATGTGCCAATGTTTTTTGCTTTACTTAAAGTAAAAATACTTGAGCCTGAGCCTGATTAATTTCTAACTTAATCATTAAAATTTTCATTATTTCTCGACATAATACCTTCGATACCCTGTTTATAAAAAAGCCATCAACCGCAGACTCCACCTCTTCATTGTTGGTAAATCTTTTAACACCAAGCCGTTTTTTCAAGTTTGAAAATAGAAAATAATCCGAGGGAGCTTAATCTGGCAAATAAGGTGCGTGATGAAGCAATTCGAACTTTAGTTGATGTAATTTATCCATCTCACTAGTGAATGCGTGAATTGGTGCATTATCTTGATGAAACAACACTTCATTTTTCCCAAATGCGCCTTTTTTTCCTTTAATATGATCACTTAAACGCTGCAATAAGTTAGCAAAATACACGCCGTTGATTGATTTTCCTTTTTGGAGATAACCACTTCCCTAAAAACATGCACCATAATTTTGCCTGCAAATGGAACTGTCTTCGCTTTCTTAGGTCACGATTCTCCCATTTCAGTCCACTGCTTTGACTATTCCTTTGTCTCAGGTGTGAAGTGGTGTACCCATGTCGCATCTATGTTTATGAATCGATGCCAACACACAGCTTTATTACAGCGAAAATTCGCCAAACACTCTATTGAAACATCTTCACGACGCTGTTTTTCTTCTACTGTGCCCAGCTTTCTCATATCCAAATTATCGGTCAATATGTGATGTTTAGCACTTTTTTAAATGCCTATCGTTTCAGCTAGCTCGCGCACCTTCAGCTGACGATCATACAAAACCATTTTGTGGATTTTCTGGCACGGCCAGAATTGGTCGACAAGAATGTGATCATCTTGGCAGCTCGTAACGCCTCGCTTAACCTCTCGTAAACGAAGGTGCAGGCTCCGTCAGAGAGAATATATCTCAGCTTTAATATTAGTTGGACTAAGACTTTTCAAATCAAAGTATTGAATTACATAACGGTGACCAATTTTTTTCCATGTTTACAAATTCACTCAGATAGTTTACTTTGATGGCTCCAAAAAAAAACAAAAAAAAAAAAAATACTGAACAATGTGGCGCTTTTCCACTTTTGCGAAAGTAATTATAACTACTACTACTGCCGCCATCTATACGTCAGACCGGGTTGTTCTTGAAACGCCCTCGTAACTGTATTAAGATTGTAGTGTAAGACACAGGTGAAGGGTATCAAAGATTCAGCACAGTGGCCCTTGTATTATAAACATCTCTATATTAAAAATTGTAAATTATAATATACCCAATTTATAAATTTCATCCAAATAAATTTGCTTATGTGACACATTCTTCAAGAAAAACAAAGAAATGGACGAACCCACATCGCTAAATCGATGTAGTAAAACCTAGTCGAGTGGCATACAAAAAGTCGAGTGTTTTTTAAAAGTATTTTTGGTAGTTTCAATCTTTAACACAAACTAATGATACTCTGACCTCAGAGTAATGCAGCTTTCTAGCAGGAGTAGGAGACAATTTTATTTGCAATATAAACTTGCTAGCAAAAGTATCTGAACACGTCGAATGAAAATATCATTCTATGAAAGCAATAAGAAAAAAAAAAAATTAACTAAACTGTATTGTTCAATTTTTTAATAAATTATTAAGCTATTTATTAGCTCTTTTTAAATTTATTAAAGACTTATTCCATTGATTTTTAGTATTGTGAAGCTACATCATATTGTGCACCGTATGTTTTGGACTATTAACCTGTTTGAACCAAAAAACTTCTCAAAGACCCAGATATTGTGCGCCTTGTTTAAAATTTTGTTTTAACATTTTTATGTATCAAATTTGACTCAATAAATGCGAGTTTACCAATCCCGTTGCCTGCCATACAAACCATAATGCCATCTATATCATGTTTAACCATTGGCAAAATAGTTTTATACCCTATACCACTATGTGCAACTACGAAAAATAGTTGACCTAGACCCATCTTTTATTATACCGATCGACTCAGAATTACTTTCTGAGGCGATTTAGCGATGTCCGTCCGTCCTTCTGTCCGTCTGTCTGATGAAATTTGGTAAATAAGCACTTATCGGCCATAGGATGAACGCTATTAAAATTGGTGAAATTCGGTCCATGTTCAGACCTAGCCCCCATACATATGACCCGTATGAAATCGACATAAATTGCCATCAGATCCAATTATCATATAGATCTCAGTCAAATTGGGTTTGTATGTGTTTATTATATTCATTAATCAGTAGTCCAAGAAAAAATCCCTATAGGACAAGTCTTAGTCATATGCCCCATATAGAGCTGCTTCCCGATCTTCACTTAAATCTATCAAAAAACAAAAATATTGCACAGATTTTTCTAAAATTTGATTTGTGTATATTTTTTCAAAATATAAGTGACTTTAACAAATATGGTCAGGATCGGTCCATTTTTCGACCATATAAATATAGCACCCGATATGAACTTTTTCATATCTGCAGCCAAAAGAATTAGTAACAATGCCACTCAAATTTGGTTTATGTTTATTTCCAATTAGTTGGACCGAAGAGATAGGGTATCTAAACCATGGTATAGGGTATCGTATAGTCGGTCTAGACCGACTATAATTTCTTACTTGTTAAAAATATTTTTGTTTTTTTCAAAACTTCAACGATATCTCTGAAACTACTGGGCAAATTTAAAACCAATGTAAGCACGGCTTAAAGATAATATTGTTGACGAGTTTTGGATTTTTTTTAAACTGAATATGGTGAACCGTTTTCAAGTTATTCCAATATATGTAGAGGAAGTGTGTTAATTTTCATATATCGTGAAAAGTCGAGCTAATAGAAAAAAACCAAATGCAGGTTTGCACTCAGCGTCCCAAATAATTTTAAAAACAACACTCAGTTCTTAATCAACAAAAACCTTGCGCCCTTTTACTAAAATAAAAACGTGGCACATACTGAGAAAAACTAAAAATTGATTTTTCAAAAATTTTAACTTTAACCATTTTTAACCGATTCTGCAAACAAGGATCGATGTAACAGACATGTATGTCGTTGCATAATGATGGATTCCCTTAATTGTTAATGTACGAATACTTTTTCTGGCACCTATGGTTGCCAAGTAAAAACGTTCCGTAAGTTTTTTGAAAAACAAGTAAAATACCCAATGTAACAATGATAAAATATTAAAATTTTTCTTAATTTAAAAATTTTCATCTTCAAGTGCACGGATACTTTTTCTAGTAAGTGTATATTCACTATACTACTCTGGAACTCAGTTCTGCTTTATTTCAGTCACCTCCAATTAAAATTTGTTACTTTTGCTTTTGTTGGCTTATAGCATGTTCAGACGCAAAATGAACCACTTTATTCGCTCTCTGAATCATGATTGTGAAACTTGGTGTTCAGACGAGTGTTCTTGTTTCATTTTGACGTTTATATTTTTTGTGCAAATATGTGAAGATATCCTTCCACAATTTACGTTTCACTATTTCTTTTTTTTCATTTTTATTTGAATATATGTATAATATAATATATGTATATATGTAAATATATAATTTTATTTGTTAAATGTTTCTATTTATTTTATTGCACAAATTAATTTTTTGTTTTTTCTTTTATATATTTTTGACAGTTAGTTCAGATAAACTAACGATAATTTCTTATCAAACTTGGAGATGACACTCAATGTTTCTAGGTTCACAACTAGGTTCATTTTGAACCAAGTAGATTCGATCTCAAAAATGTAGATTCAATCATGATTCGGGCGCGAACCGTGAGTGATAGAGTGAACCGCGAATCTTGCTGTCCGTGTGAACATAGCATTAGCAGCAGTGATTCGAACCCGGAACCTTTTTGTTAGAGAGACCAGACTTTAAATTTAATAACAACATAAATTAAGGAACAAACAACTACTTAAAGAATAAACAAATATTAAAAAAACCAGTAGTTACTTTGTAACATCTACCTATTTTGTGACATATGGTATTAGGTTGTGATTATCGAACTTCAAAATGTATCTTTTCTTATTTAGTTTTTTGAGTTTTCATTATTTCGTTTTCAATCTTAGTATGTCCGATCATCCCTAACGGTCACGAGGTCTTCAGCACCTTTTAAGACATGCCTCAAAATAGGGTTGCTTTTTTTTATTATAAAAACAACAGAAGGGCAACAAATTCAAACAAATTCTTGTCGAAGAGTCTTTTGTATAGCAACAAAATGAAAATTAGGATGAAAACTAGTGGGTTCGTTTTAAGGCAGATGTTAAAATTGTAACGCAATATTTTAACATGTTAGAAAACTTATAAATTTGGACAATTCAAACAATTTTATTTCTTAAAAGAAACCACATAAGTACATAAATAAAAAAAAGAAGAAGAAATACATTCTTGATAAATTTAGATTAAATATTTACTGACGACAATAATGTCTATACATTAGCGCTACATTCATGAATGTGCGTGTATGTGTGTACATGTTATTTGTAATTGTTTATTAAAATAGGCCTTAAACTAGTTTCAACCAGTTTTCGCACTACATAATCTTATGAAATGTATTTTATGTGAACTTTCTGGACCTAATTAGAGTTTTGCCTTAACACACAAACGTAGTGCGAACGATATTGTGAATGGAGGCTCTCAAGGAATGTAGACCGACACCGACCGACTGTTTATAAAGAAAACTATAATGCAACAAAGTATTATTGCGACGCAATAAAAAAAACTTATATTCGTCTTCTCTCTAACAGTTGATAAAATAAAAAAAATAAAAAACACTATTATTGAAAATAAAATTATTATTATTATTAATCAAGTCAAAGTTTTTCACACTCGTGCTGAATTTTATTACAGCACACGATTATTATTATTGTGAAAATAGTTTTACACCACTTATCAGTGTCAGACAGACGGACGACATAATAGAAAATTGACACTTTGAAACGTAGCTGTGATTAAGTTTTTATGTAATGTTTATTATTCATTTCCAAATTCATATCAATTAAGTGCGTAATTTTTTTGCTTTAAACATTCTATTAAACATTAAATTCTAATTTTAGGTCATGGTGCATAAGTTAAGAATAGTAAATATTAACTAACTGTATTGATTTAACTATTCGATACACTGAGAAAAATCAAAATATAAACAAGTAAGCAAACTATGGCCGGTCTGCACCGACAATACCCTTTACTATGCGTTTCAATCAAACTAATTAGATATAGAAAATAAGCATAAACCAAATTTGAATGTCATTTTATTATTTTGTTTTGCCTGTAGATATGAAAAAGTTCATATCGAATTTTAAATTTATATAGGGACTAGGTCGACATTTTGAACATATTTGATAAACTAAAATCTCGAATTTTTGGTGTAACATACAGCTGGAAAATGCGAAAAAAAACATTTTCCAGTATTGTAATATTCTGAAGAATTATGAATTATATGTATTATGAAATGGTGAAAAAGATAGAAAAAATTGCAGTAGATGCAGTTTTTTCGGGTTTTTTTCTTTTACACTTTTTTCTCCTAGCAATTGGTTACCAAGATATAGCGGTGAGAAAAATTTAATTTTACCCAAAATAAACATGAGGCAATAAAATCCAAACAGCAGCTAAACTAGCAAAACCCAAATGTGGTTTCGATAAGTACTTCGAAAAACCAAACACAAGGAGTTTGGATTCAATGACTTCAAAAATGTTGCACTGTGTAACTTTTCAACTATTTGACTAAAGCGTTTTTATTAAATTAAGTTAAATTGACATCTCCAAAAAATCGGTCACATGACTTTAAATTATTCGACTAGCGAGTAATAAACTTCAGTTTAACCAAAATAAGTTTAACTGACATCGCTCTAAGTGGTAATAATATCGTTACATTAATCTGGTTAGATGAAATTTGAGTACCTGAACCCAATGCTATCGAAAGTAACCAGAGAACAGATGAACTTATATTTTTTGTAGAATCTTACAAGATTGCCTTGAAATCTGAGAGGAAATTAGAAACTTGAGGGAATTGACAACCTCTTGGAACTATCACCAGGATCTTGTGGCAGTGCTGCGACTTCAAGAAGGCACTCTATCCACTGTCATTTCCTGGAGGAGTTTGTAATACTTTACCCGGTCTCTGCTTCATCGGATTTGAAGTGACCACAATGGTGTTTTTTTTCTGACAAAGGTTAAAGAAGATAGGAAGAACTCGGAGGATACATTCTTTACCGATTATTCGCTTTCACGCGGAATCTTTATTGTACACAGGGCCCTATTTTTCACAGTCGCAGAGTGGCTGAAAATCGTTTTTCATTGGCCAAAATTCTGTAACTTTTGAACCGATCAAAAATTTTTTTTAATGGAAATATATTTAGTTCAGCTTGACTCAGTTTTAATTACATTAAAATTGATTGAGGACTTTTTAAGGAATTCTAGGTCAAAGTTGAACTTTTGATTCTTTTTAACTTTTAGAGTGAAATATGTGTTTATTTTTTTATTTATTAAAAAATTTATACAAATTTAAATAAAAAATGATTCATTAACATCCTGAGAAGTTTGCTATTTAAAATCGTCCAAATCGGTCGATTAGGGCCCGAGATTTGAATGAAGAACTAAAAAAGTCTTGAAAAAATATAATTTTCTATGTTGTTCTTGTCCCGATCACGCCCTCAATAGGATAGCTAAGGTGATCATTTTTATGAGAATGATTCACTAAATTCATGGGAAGATTTCTATTTCAAAAATAATTAAATCGGTGGAACAGGTCCAGGGAAATCTCTGAAAATGTAAAAAAAAAATGAAAAATATGATGTTTCTATATTGTTCTTGTTGTTATTCTAAATGTTGTATTGTCGTCATAGCTGGACTAGTTGTTTTTGTGGTCGTTGTGGTAATAATATAATAAAAACTAACCCTTTGTGCATTATTTTTTATCAACTCTGGTAAAAAAATTTAAAAGTTTCCATTGTTTTGGCATCACATTTAGTAGATCATTTCTGTCATTGCCACGAGCCTGCCTGCAAAGTTTCAGATCGATTGGGTCACGGGTTAAGGGTTAAAATCGATTCAAAATTTTTTCGACAAGCAGACACTACGAGTCAATATATGTAAAGGGAGTAAAAATTCAGCAGCATCTAAAGCAAATAATGCTAAAATACCTAGTTGTTAATAAAAAAAAAAAAACAATGTAAATTTAGCAAAAAAAATTTTTATATATTAATTTATTTAAAGAGAAAAACACAAAAATAACGTTTGATGTTGTATAAAATAAATAAATAAATAAATAAATAAATTAATATTAAATAATACAAATAATATACATACATATATTCTACACTTGTGCTCACATAATTAAGTCACTAGTATGCTACTCGACATTATTGTCAAAAATACGTAAACCTTTTTTTTAAATTCTAATATAATTTTTTTTTTATTATTCTTATACTTTAGCAATCAATTTGCAGTGAAGTTAAAAATTACAAAATTTTGGTTCATTCCAAAAAAATTAAAAAACTTGGAAATTAGCCAAAAACAGCTGCTCACATAATTAAGTCATCTGAAAAAAAATGGTTGATATTGTAGAAATAAGTAATAAATTTTGTCGAGAGTCCCATTTTTTCAATAGCTTGCCTCAATATTGAGTAGGACAACCTTTTTGCTTCAATACTGTGGTGCATCGCTATGGCATGCTGGTTACCAGAGAAGCGCACTCGCCTGGAGTGATTTTGTGCCACTCCTCTTGGATAGCTTTCCATAACATGTCCTTATTTGCCGGTTTTCGTGCTGCAATGACTCATTTTATTAAGCCCCACAAGTTCTCAATAGGGTTTCAGTCGGGACTCTGCGGCAGCCGTTCCAGAAGCTTGATGGACTGTGTTGCCAACCACGACTTAACTACCTTCGAACAATGCTTCGGGTCATTGTCGTGTTGGAAAATCCACGCAAGCGGCAAATTGTCAGCATATTCGGTGGCCAAATTTTCCTTTAGTATATTCTTATACATTTCCCCATTCATTATACCGTCAATCTTGACTATAGGACCCACACCGAATGCAGTAAAGCAACCCCACACCATTACTGATGATCCACCTTGTTTCACAGTTTTTTTTTGGTGTATTTTGGATCCAATTCCTTAAGTGGAGGTCATCGCACATATGCTCTACCATCATTTCCAAAAACATTAAACTTGGATTCGTCGCTCCAAACAATTAAATTCCAAAAATTTAGGCCTTTAGCAAGATGGTCAGTCGCAAATCGGAGCCGCTTCTTAGTGTTCTTCAAGGAAACCAACGGTTTCTTCCTGGCCATTCGTCCATGCAAATTGTTTTCTTGCAAACGTCGTCTTAAGTTCTGCAACGAAACTTTACGCCATAATCCGCTTCCATTTGAGCTCTGATTTGCGACGAAGTTAAAAAAGTATCAGTTTTACTCAGGTTTGCAATGGGTCTGTCATCATTTAAAGTCGTTTTTCTCGGTTTTTGGGGGCGGAATATTTTCCAAAGTTTCATATTTTCTGTAATGCGTAATGGCATTTGTAATTTTACCCCGAGAAAAGTTCAAAATCTCCACTACTTTTGCAATATTATTGTATCTTTGGAAACAATCCCATATTATTTTCTCTTCCGCCGAATTTTAACTTTTTTGTTTACCCATAGCATTTCAGTTGATGTTATTTGTTTTTAATTCAGTTGTTTTTAATTTATTTATTATTTAAACCGCAAAAAAAAAGTCTTCAAAGCACTAATTTGCTCACGATACGCGTGGTGACTTAATTATGTGAGCACAGCGCATATGTCCTTTTTGAGGTTTTCCATATTTTTCGGGGAATACCCAAATTTTTAGTTTTGCTTTAATCAATGTAAACAACTGCTCGCATAGCAGGGTTGCACAAAATAGTAAGGTTAGAACCGGAAGAAATAGGCTTAAGAAAAAAATACAAAAACATTTCATTACATACCCATGACTTAATTATGTGAGCATAAGTGTTTATAAGTGTTTATACATATGTATATCCATAATAACTGCATGTTAGAAATAAATCGGTATATTATTTTATTTACATCCAATTCTGCAATATTGTTGTGGGGAAAATACATTTCTTTTGCATTAACAGAGTGTCACTTCATTTTGCTCAGCGTTACTATGCCACAGTAGATGGCGCCATAATTTTTGTTCTAATTAACTTTGCAATAGTTATTTCTATTTTAACATGAATGTTAATATTTTCAAATAGATATCATACAGAACAATGTTAAGAGTATACACGGGCTGGTCTTTTATTTCATACGTTTTTTCATTATTCTTTTACACATATGAACATAAGTTTGGCATATTAACTTTTTGTTGTCTTTACAAAATAGAGTTACCGAGTTCATCAATGAGTTTTTTGCTTTCAAAACAGTTCTACATAGTTATATAGAATTATTATTCTGCTTTACCTACAAAATATCTGATTGCGATTACATCTAATTTTTAAAAATTATTTATAATTACTAAAGCATTATTATTCACATAAATACAAAATTGCACTTTTTAAATTTTCCATTCAAATTTTAGAATATATCAATTCTAAAAACTGGAATTAAAATTTCAAATTATATATTAGAAAATAATAATTGAAACGTCGGAAATAATTTTAAATTTAGAAGACATCAATTGCATCTTTAATATATAAATTTTATTCGTTAAACACAAATTGAAATTCCAAAAAAAACACCAAATATGTTTACATTTAAAAAATGTTTACATTTAAAAAAAATATTGGCATTGGCATAATAGCTTTTCAGTAACTTCTTTTAACGATAGCCGAATCAGTAAAATTTTTAAACGATATTCGGTATTGTTAAAGTCAGCTGTTGTTGTTATCTAAACGACAACCATTTTTGTGTTGTTTATTCAATCGATAAAAACTTAAATTTTTAGGTTGAAATGTCGTCATACATAAATAAAAATCATAAAATAGTGAAAATATTTTGCTTTTATTAAAAAAACTTTTTTATATAAATAAAAAAATTAAATAGCATATTCAATTCATTATTTCATTTTCAAATAAATAAACAGAAATATTATTAAAAAAATAAAGATATTAAACATAAAGATAAAATCATCCTGCCAAACACGAAGTAATTTGTTTTTTTCTATTCTTCTTTGTGTTTTTCGCTTATTTTGACAGAGATGCCACTCGTTTACAATTTAAATAAATAGAAAAATAGATTTGTCGACTGTCGTTAAGATGTATGTACTTAGTGAATCACTTAATCCTTAGTGCAAACAACAATAGCTGTCTATATATGTATTTTGCGATTGTCGGATCGTTGAAATTTACAGAATCGGACTACAGAAAACATTAATTTAAATTCAATGAATTTTATAAAACAGCAAATGATATTTAAGAATTGCGAACATAAAAATTGTTACATAAATAAACGCAATTTGATGAGAATGTTATTTTTTATATATAAATTTTCCACATTTTTTTTGGATGAATACTTGAAGTTTTTCAGAAAATAAAGATAACAAATTATTTTATTTTAAATGTTTGGGACATTTGGTTTTTTGCGTTTGGCATGGCTAATTTGATTATTTATTATTATAAATTTATTCCCTATGTTTTCCAAATATGGCAATATTTTAATAAAAAAGTTGAGAGAGTTTTTTTTTTGGTTATTATTTTGTTATTCCATCCGACCTATATGGCCGCAATGAAGAAATATTTGGCCAGTTAAAGGAAACTATACAGCCATCTCCAATTAGCACGATCTAATGCATATAAATTAAATTTCTTTATGAATTTTAGTTTAAAAAAATTAATTGTTGTGCGCTGATGGCGACACAACAACCGTCTTTATTTGTAATTCAAAATAAAAAGCAATGATTTTCTTAAAACTACCCTAATTTATAATAACAGGTTTGCTGATCACGCCATTCATTCGCGCTGTTGTCATTCTGCCGCTCGTGCAATGCTGTTCAATGTTGTTGGTGTGAATTTACTACCTTGCAGAATTTCTGTGTTGCGCGTGCAATGGTATTATTGTAAAATGAGCTGCTTTATTCGTTGGCATGTGCAATGCCGTTCAATATTGTTGGTGGGAAAATACTACCTTGCAGAATTACTGTATTTTGGTAATCGCGCCGGATGCGCGTGCAACGGTATTGTTGTGAAATAACTGTTTGTTTGTTTTGCAGAAGACGCAACGTCAGCTTGAGAACTAATTTTGGTATTTTTTAATGTGTGTTGTTGTTGTTAGCGAAATATTTATTTTAAATGTATTTTAAATGTATTTTGTGTTAACTCCTCCCTCCTTAAATGCAGTCGTCCCGATTGCTTAAAATGTGTGGATGTGGTGGAATTCTTTTTCCTAATTTTTTCCTCTGTAGATTTTACAACAATTGGATGTTCTGGTTGGGCTTCTTTCGTTTCTATTATTTCATCTTCTTTTTTTGTTTTCTTCTTCTTAGAAATCCAAGCGATAATAACACAAACGGATACAATGATGATGAGGCTTGATGTTAGTAGAAAGTTATTTTTGTTTTCCAGTGTTTCCAATCTTTTGATGTTTCCCATATTCAATTTTTGGAGTCTTTGCAGTGATATGATTTCTTCGGTTTTGCTATTCCATGCTTTTGGTTGTAATGAAGCTGGAAGAGGTTTGTTGCCACTTATTTCTTTTGAATAGTATTCTCGACCCTCAATGTTGACTGTTGTGTTGAAATATTTGACCAAATAAGTTCCATTTAATGCTATTTCTTCTTCGTTCACTTTAATTTTCCCAATGTATTGATTCAGCAGTAGTAAGTCGCTTCCGATTTCTTCTATTGCTGGGACGTGCTCGTTGTTAACCTGTGTGCAGCTACCTATTTTATTTCTAAATAAACTAGTTATACAAAATTTATCACTTAATTCTACAAGCTTATCTCTATTACATATTGTTAAATCGTTGTAGCTTTTGCAGCTTTCTTTGATGGCGAATAATTTATTATTACAATCTAAAATTTTGCCATATTCAATTTTATCAATAATATTTCCAATTTTTACTGGCTTTGCTAAGAAAATTTTACAGATATCATTTTGGGCAATGGGAATACTTAAAATATATAAAATTTCTTTGTTATTTGTCACAATCTTTACGCTTCCAAATGATAACAATTCATCTACATTAAAAATAGGAATACTATAATTTCTTAAAACATAATTTAAATTTTCAATTTCGGTTTTTGACAAGATAAATGAGTTTACAATATTTACTTTAGCCCATTGTATTGCATATTCAATATTTTGTAATTCTTTTTCAATTAATGTTAATTTGTGTTCTAATGTATTTGCCAGTTCATTATTCCAATCTTCCCGCTTTACTTTTAATATTTGATTTGTAATGTTTGAAATATCTTGTAATCTGCTAGTTGTAAGTTCGTTTATAATCATTTGTCTGTTGTTATTTTCTAATACATTTTTAATTTTCTGATTTAAAATTTCAAAATCATGGCTGTCTGGAGTCCCAGCAACCCATTTCCATGCGCTACCAATAAAATCGATAGATCTTCTCCTTACGTGTGGACTTAACCGATTAAGGAGTCCATTAATATCGGAGACTTGTTGTTTTAAAAACGGACGGAGCGGATGACTATATGTAATATTAGTGTTCAATGTAGATTCAATGTCCTGTGATAAAATTCTATATTGTTCTAAGTCGATAGAATGTATAACTTTAAAGGTGCCGTTCTGTTTTTTTGCGATCCCATTCTGAATGGTTATTAATCTCGCATTAGAGTAGTCAAGTATATTAAAATCCGCAAGGACGGTACCAATTAGTAATCTGTAAAAAGAAGATAAATGGGATGTAAATAAAAAAAAAATTGTCAATTTCTAATGTGACTCTTGTGAATAATGCGGCCACTTTCCGTAACTATAGTTGTATTACGGTTTTCTTTCACTATCTCTTCCTTAAACCGATTAGAAAGTTTTGTCCCTAATCTTTTATTTGTCCTAACGTAGACTAGCTGACCAGGTACGTATTCTTTAATTGGTTTTTTATTTTTATTATGGTAAGTCAAGTCATTTTCCTGTTTGCGCTTTAGTCGGTCAACGTTAGATAATCTAGTTATTTCCATATCTTGGGGTGAAAAGTCAATCGTTCGACCAAAATAAAGATCTACAGGTTTCTTTTTTGTCGTTGAATGAATGGTATGGTTATATTCATTTACAGCTCTTTCCAAAAGTTCTTCGAAATTTCTAGATGTCCCATCACTTTTAAGACATCTCATTATCTCCGCTAAGGTTGAATGGAAGCGTTCTATCTGTCCGTTCGCTTCGCTTCGATAAGATGGAGTGGTGAAAACGTTTATTTTCAAATCGTCTTTCATCATGAATAGGATTGAAGCTGAATTCAGAGAAGGTTCGTTGTCCATGACAATATTTTTCGGTACCCCATAAGAAAATAGTATTTCCCTAAGAGGTCTCCTAACATCTTCTGTCGATCGTCCCTTTAGTAATTTTGTCTGGACATACTTTGAAAATTTGTCAATCGATGTTAGTACCAATTTTTTGTCTGTGGAAAAAATGTCAAGGTGGACTGTGTGGCCAGGATGAGTTGGTATAGGTGTCTCTTTTAACTCAGGCGTATTTGGGTGTCTCTCATACTTATTTTTCTTACAAGTCGAACATAGTTTTATGACCCTTTTAATTTTATTTGCCATTCCTGGAAAATAATATTTTTCCGTAATTTGCAATCTGTTTTCTTTCTCATTGCGATGAGCCCTATTATGTGTTTCCACAATTATATTTTCTTGATCATGTTCTGACGTTATGTCATCAACTACCAATTGTGTAAATCGACATTTATAACTTGAAAAGTGGTTTGGATAAATTGTTTGAATTTTCCCCATTATTGGTTCAGGAGTTTTTATACCATTAATAACGGACGGATTTAGATACTTTTTTAGAATTTCTGTAAGTTTTTGTTCATCATAGTTAGGTTCGCTTATAAGGTGTCGATGATAGCCTGGGAATATGATTTTAAATTGGTAAGTGGGTGTTTCACCTATGGAAAGAAAAATTTGGTTCTTAAATATGTTTATTGGGGTTTCCATGCTCGGAATAAGATCTTGTGGAGAGCTGTCACTGCTGTGCACCGTGCCTGATAAAGAATTTATTCCAGTCGCTGGAGGTCTAGAAAGCGCGTCTGCTACTACATTACTTCTACCAGGTTTATATTTCATTTCATAATTGTATTCTTCTAAAATAGCTTTCCATCTTTTCATTTTACTATTATTATTTTTTGTGCTAAGTGCATATGTCAGCGGTTGATGATCTGTAAAGATGACAACTTTAGCTGACCCATACAAGTAATTCCTAAGGTTTCCTAATGCCCATATTATAGCAAGCATTTCCTTTTCATTGGCTGCGTAATTTTCTTCTGCTTCTGACAGAGTTCTAGATATGAATGCTATTGGCTGATCATCCTGACTTAAGACGGCTCCTAGTGCTACATTAGAAGCGTCAGTTGTCAATTGAAATTCTTTTTTAAAGTCTGGATATGCGAGAATTACTTCTCTAGAAACTAAGGCATTTTTTAATGAATCGATGGCGTTTTTGGCTTCATTATCCATTTGAATTTTCCTACGGTTTGATTCAGATTTGGAAATCGTACCTGCATCTCCTCGCAATAATTTAGTTAAAGGTTTTGCTAAGTCTGCGTAACCTTTTATAAACCTTCTATAATATCCTGAAAGGCCTAGAAAGGACCGGAGCTCTTTTAGTGTGGTAGGATAAGCAAAATTTACTATTGCTTCGACCTTTTTGGGGTTTGCTTTTACTCCATTGTAAGAAACAATGAATCCCAAGAATTCTACCTCCTCTTTAAAGAATTCACACTTGTCCAACTGGACTTTCATATTAGCAGCATTAAGTGTTTCAAAAATTTCATTCAAGTGTTTAAAATGTGATTTTTCGTCTTTACTAAAGATAATTATATCGTCAATATAAACGTAGCATGTTTTGCCAATTTGTTCCCTGAGGATATCGTCCAGCGTCCTCTGAAATATGGATGGTGCGTTTTTCAACCCAAATGGGAGTCTTGTAAATTCATATTTACCATTATTAACTGAAAAAGCCGTTTTCTCTATATCCTCTTCTCTAAGAGGTATTTGATGAAATCCACTCTTTAAGTCTATTACAGTAAAATATTTATTACCTCCTAAATGTGAGAGAACTTCATTTATCTCGGGAATGGGATATCTATCTGGTATTGTAATCGAATTTAATTTTCTGAAATCTATGACCAGTCTATATTTTTGTCTACCTGAAGCATCTTGTTTCTTTGATACAATCCATATAGGCGAGTTATAAGGCGAACGTGATGGTCTTATTATCCCATCTTTTAATAATTTATTAATTTCCTCTTCAACTACTCCCTTCATGGCCATTGGGTAAGGGTAATTTCTGGTATAAGTTGGTATGTCCGTGGAAGTACGTATATCACCAACAACTCTTGTTGTATAGGTGAGTCTTTCGTCAGGATCTGCAAATAGACTCTTATGGTGACTTACAATGTTTTCGAGAGACCTTTTCTGATTTTCAGAAAGGTGTTCCATCCTAATTTCTATATTGTTGACATCTTGGGAAATATATTGGAATATTGGAATATTTATTCCCCCTTTTACCGTAAAATAATTCTTTGAAGTATAAATCACAGCTGATAGTTCTTTTAAACTATCGTTGCCTAATATCCCATCGAAGGTTCTTAAACCTGGTAAGATAAAAAACTTTATGGGGACATTATTGATGCCAAACATATTTAAAAGAACATGATGTGTTATTTCTACATTTCCTGCAATAGATTTTGCACTAAATTTTTCCTGATTAGGTCTATGGTTTGTGACTAAATTAGGTTTTATATAATTCTTATTACTACCGGTATCTAAAAGGAATTTGAGAGTTTGTCCGTTCCTCGTTCTAACTTGAAAGTATGGTAACGAGGAACTATTTAACCAAAAAAATTAAGATCGTTGAGTAAATCTTCCTGTGCGTAATCTGTTGTTATGGAATTATTTTTCTCGGTTTCGAGATCATCAGGTGAATGCTCGAACATTTCAAGTCCGCTGTTGGTAAATTCCTTATAATATTCGTCCATTTCTGTTATCCCCCCAACTGCGCCTTCTTCTTGGGCATATTCACAATCTAGTGGAACCTGGTCTAATTGCCGATGAGTTGCCTCATTGTTGGTTACCACATGAAAATTCCTTTGGAGTTTGTTGATTGGACCTTGAAATGAGCCCCCAGCTGGTCTCTTAAAAACTTGGTTAACTGGTGGTCTGTTCATATAATTAATGTGCCTTGATTGGATAGATCTATCCACGTCCATAGGTTCTACACTAGGAGTTGGTTTTTGATAATTCGGTGTTGAATATTGGGGTTTACTATATTGGTTCGAAAAACCGATTTGGTTTCCTTGATTAAATTGTGGTCTTGGGCTAAAATTTTGATAACCGGTTGGTCTAAAAATTGTATTACGGGTATAATTTGGGTTATAGTTTGGTATAGGACCATTACGGGGTGGCAATGGTGGTCTGTTATTTGTCATACCACCAACGTAAGCGAGCTCAGGAAAGAATTTCTGTCGACTTCCAAAAAATGAATTGGTTACTCCAATTCTATCTTTCTGGATATTACCTCTAGATATTTGTCCATGAGCGTAATTCATACGAAATGTCATATTATCCAATTTTAAACAAATATGTAATGCTTCGGGCAAAGAAGTTGGTTCACGCACGCTAAGCAAACGTGGAAGATCACCATTTAAACCTCTAACAAATGTATCCAGGGCTTTATCCCTGTAAGTATTTGTCATTGAGCGAAGGCTTCCTTCGTCTAGATTTAAACATGATACTTTATCAAGTATCAGCGAAAGATGTTGATAGACAGCTTGATAAAATTCGGTTATACTCCTATTGCTCTGACACAAAACTGTCATTTGGTATTCTAAAGTGCCGATATCTCTCTTATCGGAATAGTGCATCATTAGACATTTCTTCATTCGAGGCCAATCTAAGGGTGTTCTATACGATTCTAATGCAGTATCTGCATCGCCAGTAATTTTCGTCCTTATAGTATGTAAAATTGCATAATATCGTCCTGTTCCCTTAAGGCTGGAGTAAAGGTCTAACACTCTGTCGACGGATTTTCGCCAGGAGTTGAACTCACCTGGCTTTCCAGAAAATTCCCTAAGTGATTTTATTATGTCTGGGACTTTGTCTAATTCTCCTAATTCTGTCGTAACTGCACCTATGGGTTGGTCAAAACCCTCGTCTGAGAGATAATCTGAAGGCGTTTTCAAAGCTTCGTTAATTATTTCAATAATCTGGTTCCTCTGAATTTCATTTAGTCCAGTTACGTTTCTGGCTGTTGTCCCACTTGTAGACACTGACAGTGTCCTACTCAGTCTGTCCGAGAGTTGTTCAATTGTTTCGTCAGGCATTTTGTTTCAAGGAGAAAATTGGATTGTTAAATTTGAAAATCAGGTCTTATTATTTTTATTATTTTTTTTAAATACACTGAACAATTTTTACGTAAAATTTTTTAAAGGATTAAAATTTAATTTTGTTAACAAAAAAAATACAGTAGAAATTTGGATTGTTAAAGTAAATTTAAAAATCAGGTCTTATTATTTTCAAAAAAAAAAAAAAAATACAACTAGGACTTTATACGCAAATTTTTAGAGGTTAAAATTTAATTATTATTATCAAAAATAGAATGAAAAAAATTCTTTTTAGAGGATTGAAATTTTAATTTGGTCACTATTTTCTTTTCTTCTCTTATTTTTTAAAATTATATTTTATATAAAATTATTCTTACGTTAATAACAGCATCTCGTACTTTGATGATTACTGGAGCTTACTCTGGTAGTGTTCAGCTTTCTCGTACTTCGATGATTAGTTGATGAATTTTCAGCTATTATTTTAATTAGTTTTTTCTTTCTAGTCTTTAAAAAAAAAAATTTTTTGTTTTAATTTGGTGTCTTTTGAAAAAATTTTATTTTGTTTAATATTATAAATTATTTTTATTGTTCACTTATATAAAATTATTTTAGTGCTTGGTTAATAGTATTTTTTATTTTTACTTTTAATTTGGAGTTCACTTTTTTATTATTTTTCTTTAGTAGTTGCTAATTTTCTAATTTTTTTATAATAGTTAGTTTTTTTTCACAATATTTATTAAATGTTTTTTCTTTTTATTAAAAAAAAATTGTTTTTTTTCTTTATTTTTAAAGTTTTCTTAAAAAAAAAAAATTTATCTATTTTTCTATTTGCTACAGTCACTGTTTCCACTTAAGTTTTTCTTTATTTATTTTGTTTTAGGTATTTATTTAATTTTCACTTTTCTTTAATTAAAAATTTTACTGTCACTTATTATTTTTAAATTCGAAAATATTTATTTTAGTTACTATTATTTATTATTTTTACTGTTCATTCATTTGGAAAATTTTTCTTATTTTGTAAAACTTATAATTACTTCACTACGCGAATTTTACAACGCGTGCTTACCGAGCTGCGACTTAACGTACGCTCCCTTTTGTCCTTTTGAACTACTAGGGCACTTGGTAAGGCTTGACTTTTTTTTTTTTGAATGTACCGGAGGACCTTTATCCTGCAGGTCCCTGCTCGGGCGCCAATTAAATTTCTTTATGAATTTTAGTTTAAAAAAATTAATTGTTGTGCGCTGATGGCGACACAACAACCGTCTTTATTTGTAATTCAAAATAAAAAGCAATGATTTTCTTAAAACTACCCTAATTTATAATAACAGGTTTGCTGATCACGCCATTCATTCGCGCTGTTGTCATTCTGCCGCTCGTGCAATGCTGTTCAATGTTGTTGGTGTGAATTTACTACCTTGCAGAATTTCTGTGTTGCGCGTGCAATGGTATTATTGTAAAATGAGCTGCTTTATTCGTTGGCATGTGCAATGCCGTTCAATATTGTTGGTGGGAAAATACTACCTTGCAGAATTACTGTATTTTGGTAATCGCGCCGGATGCGCGTGCAACGGTATTGTTGTGAAATAACTGTTTGTTTGTTTTGCAGAAGACGCAACGTCAGCTTGAGAACTAATTTTGGTATTTTTTAATGTGTGTTGTTGTTGTTAGCGAAATATTTATTTTAAATGTATTTTAAATGTATTTTGTGTTAACTTATAGCCACCCTACACAACCATTGCCTTGCAATGGAGGTTAAGGCGAGCTATTTAATTAGCGAAAACTAAATTAAACGAGAAGTTATGTCATATAACCGGAAACGCATGCATATAGGAAACGCATGCATATTTTTCCAATATTTTGTTTACATTTATTTTCAATACTCAAACCGAGGTGGAGGGTATCAAAGATTCGGCACAGCCGAATTTAAGACTCTTGTTCTTACTTAAATAACAATGAAACGCAATTATAATTATTATTAATTTGACTCAAATATTGATTGCAAATATTCCATATTTTGTTCTGTGTTATTTCTGTTCTTTAGTACCTAGTTTTTTGACTTCTTCATCTAAATCCCGATGTTCCACTTTCCATTGATTTCGAATACTGGAGATGAACG
This sequence comes from Cordilura impudica, assembly GCA_963682025.1. Taxonomy (NCBI): domain Eukaryota; kingdom Metazoa; phylum Arthropoda; class Insecta; order Diptera; family Scathophagidae; genus Cordilura; species Cordilura impudica. The sequence continues at coordinate 83,277,921 of OY821520.1, forward strand.
GATCTGACGTAGCCAATAATATTCTAAATAGATCTTCATTTTTCTAGTATTGTGCTCTCTATAAAATCTGTAATCCTTATTCCTTTTTTCCTGAGCCTCCTCTGATAGATCTCCAAGTAGCACCAACTGACATTTAATGACGACTTCTCCATGATAAAGGATTTTGTGAACTGTTGCAGACATATTTCTTCATGGGTAGTTGGTTGTATATATTTTTGCAGTTTCCTTAGCATAATCTCCAAATTTTCTAGAGTCAGTTTCTTCATTGCACGCAAGTACTTCTAGGATTATTTTAAATCTGAAAATAAGGTTTAAATCTACTCCTGTTATTTCAGATGCTATTTCTGGATCTGAAAAGAATCTTCTTGCGGTATTGCCATAATTTGTATTGCCTGACCTTGTTTTGGCTGATCTATAATCAATCCAAATTTGCGATATTCATCTTGAACATGTTTCTTTTTTGAACTTCTAAGCTCTTTGTTGGTTTCGTTGTTTCTTATTGATCCTGAAGACCCAAATCAAAATCATAACTGATTTTTAGTATGTGTTCCATAAGTCGTATTCTTGCATGTAGTGGTGACAGTCCAAATTCATATGCATCGTTATTATCTAATGATTTTGTCGGGACTTGGTTTAATTGGCTTGATGTTGTTGCTTGGCATATAATGCAGCTGGATGCAGCCTTCGTGTTAGTCAAAGCCTGACCTACTTTTCCATCTATCATTGTCATCACTAATTCGTAGTTTACTTCAATTTGCTGCCCATCTAACTGTAATTGAAATGGCTGTAGTGTTGCAATTTGGGCCTAACTTCTTTGTTAATGGCATCATGAGTTTTTTGAATTGAAATTTGATTGGCCTGCAGTATTTCGTAGAAGATGGTGTCTCATTTTTCCAAATATCCATTTTTTGCGTTGTACCTGTCGAAGGCTCTGAATGTTCCAAAATCTTTTTCAATCGCAATGGTACAAATGATACCATGAACATATCTGAGTCCGAAATATTTTCACATACTACTTGTTTGTATTGTTTCTGTCCCGAAGAACCATCACATCCCCATTTACAACAAAGAATTAGCATTGTGTTTCCACAAATTTAATACACCATTGTATACGAGTACTTATAGGACTGTTTAAATTATCGTTATTTGATTTTTTTTAGAGTAATTTCATTGAAATGAAAAAAATGTTCTACCCACGGGTCATCACGGGTGCAACAGTATATATAGGGTTAAAGAGGAAACTTTCACCTTTCTCCGGGTGGTATACGTTCCTTGTTCCCTAGAAGTTCTATTCCACTAAATTTGAAATTTGAGAAAAATATAGTAGTTTCATAAATATTTCATGACGCCCCTAATATTAAACGGTAGAGCTGTGACCACTTACAACAACTAAAGACTATAATCCTACCAATATTATAAAAAAGACCGCAGGTCATTATTTTTGATAAAAAACAAAAAAAATCACCTTTTTCTGAAATTAAAAAAACAGCTGAGTTTGACAGCATGACACGGCCACAATTAGCAATAGTTTAACCTAATTTTTTGGTTACCTTATTCTGGATATATTAGCTACAAAAAGGCGTTAAAATTTAAAAAATCGGTGACAAAACAAAAATTAGACTTTTGGACAATGAAATTCAAATTTCAGCCACAGTGAGTCGTGATAAATATAAAATATTTCTAAATATTTCAAATTTCCTTATTCGTTACGAAACGAAACAATTTATTGTTTCAGTATTGAAAAAAAAACGGAAATAAATATGTTTTTGTTTTACAACACTTCATAAATGCAACAGATTAAAGAGAAAATCTCAAAATCATAAGCAAAAAAAAAAAAAAAAAATAAATAAAAAATACGATGTTCCCTTCCTTGTAAAGTATTCGGCAAAATACTCTTGGCTAAATCAATATGAAGCTGCCAAGAATCTCCTTCTGGGTAAAGTTTATTTTTTGCTATATTTTACCTAAAATTACTAAAATTTATATTTTTTCCAAATATGTTGTATATTCTAAGCACCCCGGTACGTGAGTATGTAGCGTGCTCGCCTATCATGCGAGGGTCGTGGGTTCGATTCCCACCAGAGGCTTTGGTCTGTCGCTGCAAAAAACCAGCCAAATGGTCTTTGTCACCCGGCTTATCCCTGGACCCAGATGAGAATACAAATTTACTTTGTATTTTAATTAATATAAATAAATAAATATTGTACTATATATTCTATATTTCACTTTAATGGGGAAAACCTTTTTTTCGCTTGCTATTTTGTTAACCCATAAAATTTCGCACGATTGTATTCGAATGATCACTCGTTATCGAATCCCAGAATCAGAAATTTCATCACATATTATTCGTTATCGTATATGAAAATCTCAAAAGTACAAAAATTCGAACGTCCGAATAAAAATAGGAAAATTAGAACCATGGCTAACATTGAGTTCGAAGACTTGAATGAACTTACTGCAAACGATCCGACGCTAATAAACTCTTCGCTATGAAAACTGTTGTGCTTAATCAATGAGACTGAAAAAGTAAAACAAGTAGTGTCGTTAAGAACTGTACGGTCTATGTAAGGAGTAGTCCGCTCCGCCTCCGCCTCCGCCACCTATCCTTATCCAATATTGTCATAATCTAAATATTTTGCCTTTATATAAAATTTCTTCCCTATTAATCAGAGTTCAGAAAAAAACACACACTGAATAAAAAACTCGTACATATATGTAAACAAACATAACTTAGGCCAACACACACATATTTTTATTTTCATATCAATTATGTTTGTTTTTAAATTTTCTTCGGTGCCAAACACAATCATGACATGTGTTCGTTTTAATATTTCGTTATTTACACGAACATTTTTCTATCACGTACTTTTTGTTTCGATCACACATAAACCACACATATTCGAGTGTTGCTTTATTTGAAGTTCGTGTTCTGGTACGTGTACTGAAAAAAAAAACAGAACATGTACAATAAACAGGTTCGAGTTCAGTTATATTTTAAGTCGTGTTCTGGCTCGTGTACTAAGAAAAAATAGAACATGTACAATAAACATGTTCGAGTTCAGTTATATTTTAAATTCGTGTTCTGGCTCGTGTACTGCGAAAAATTGAAACATCAATTCGCGATCTGATACACCCCGATAAAAACGACGACAATTGTTTCAACCAAATTTATTAAAATTTTATTGACCCCTATTTTATGACTTACGATGCAAATTGTTTACAATTGTCAAATATTTTAAAATTTTATTGGCCATTTTTTTGTGATTTACGTTGAAATTATTTACAATTGTTTTTATTGACTGGTTTTTATTTTAATAAAATAAGGTAATAAAATACTTAAGACACAAAAACTATTTAGCATCATAAAAGTTACACTTGTTGGTTGTTAGGTTTTTTTGCATTACCCACCCCTATTTTCGCAACCAATTAGTGCCATAGACGAAAAATCCAATTTTGCGGTATAAACGACACACTTGTTGGTTGTAAGGATCTTTTGCAAACATTTTTTTTTTGGTAACAAATAACTTTAGACACAAACAAATTTTGCATTATAAAAAACACAATCACCCACCCTTAATTTGCGAACCAATTAGTGTCAATGCACAATCCTTTTCTCAATGATTTTTTGGGATTTTTTGCATAAAAACACAATGAGTGTCAATAAAAAAACCCAAAAAAATATTTTCATATTTAATTGTCCCTTTTTTATGACTTACGTTACAATTGCTTGCAAGTGTTACAATTTCACGCAATTGATTTTGCAATAAATAGCGAGTGCGTGCGTCATTTATTCATTAAAAGTGGTTCAGTTTTCATTAGATCGTGATCTATAAGTGTACTGTGTTATTGTGTAAATTGCAAATATTTTGTGAAAATTAAAAAAATTGGAAAGCAATAACAGAAATAAGTTTTGCTATAAAAAATACGCAACTTTTAATAGCGAAACGAAAAAAATTTACATGTCTGATTGAAAGTAAAATAAAAACCAGTCAATAAAAACAATTGTAAATAATTTCAACGTAAATCACAAAAAAATGGCCAATAAAATTTTTGACATTTGTAAAAAATTTGCAACGTAAGTCATAAAAAAGGGTCAATAAAATTTTAATAAATTTGGTTGAAACAATTGTCGTCGTTATTATCGGTTTGTATCAGATCGCGAATTGATGTTTCAATTTTTCGCAGTACACGAGCCAGAACACGAATTTAAAATATAACTGAACTCGAACCTGTTTATTGTACATGTTCTATTTTTTCTTAGTACACGAGCCAGAACATGACTTAAAATATAACTGAACTCGAACCTGTTTATTGTACATGTTCTGTTTTTTCTTAGTACACGAGCCAGAACACGACTTAAAATATAACTGAACTCGAACCTGTTTATTGTACATGTTCTGTTTTTTTTTTCAGTACACGTACGAGAACACGAACTTCAAATAAAGCAACACTCGAATATGTGTGGTTTATGTGTGATCGGAACAAAAAGTACGTGATAGAAAAATGTTCGTGTAAATAACGAAATATTAAAACGAACACAAGTCATGATTGTGTTGGGCACCGTAGAAAATTTAAAAACGCACATAATTGATATGAAAATAAAAATATGTGTTGGCTGCTTTTGAACAGAACATTGTGTGTTTCATGTGTGTATTTTCTGAACCTTGCTATTAATAACATAAATCGAATTAATTCGCTAATCCAATTCGGAAATTCATTCAATTTCCTTTTTAACCGTATTATGAAAATATATTCAAAGAAAAAATGGCAGTGAATTGAAAGTTGGAGCAATTTTTCAAAGAAACATGACAAATTTATATCTAGAACTTCATTTGATTCATAATTAATTCACTAAAAATAAATAATAATAATAAATGATAATAATTAATGAGTAAAAAAAAAAAACAAAAAAAACCCAAACTAATAAATTAATACTAGCAGATTTCAGTGCTCCAAATTCGAGCGTAATTTCTAGGCAACTTTACTTTTCAACTTAGCCAATTCACAAACCAACACTTTTTTGGTTTATTATTATTGTGAATAAAGATAACAAACTCAATAACAAACACATTAACAAATTTAATAAACACACACATAGCATATGTACAATTTTATGTATGTGTTAGTAGCAACTTTAAATGCAATTTACTCAAAATAAAGGACAAAATTTAAAAAGTCTGTAAATCTGGAGCTAAAAAGAAATACCTTTCAAATAATATACATTTGGTTAAAATCGGGATAAAACGGTAGAACAAAACATCGGTTACAAGAAATTGCCTAGCTTATTAATATTATAGATTAGAGAGAGTAAAGGGAAGATTTATATATATATATATTTTTTTATATTTTAATTATCAATTTTCGCTGAATTAATTTTAAATGTAATGAAACTATGAATATAAAAAATTCATGTTCGTTAAATATAAATCACTGCTCTGTTATGTATATACTTATCATATTTTATTAAAACATTTTTCCAACTTTCAATTCGCTACAATTTTTTCTTTGACTATATTTTAACAATACAATTAAAACGGAAATTATTTTGATATTTTAATTGTTCTTTTGTTTACATTGTCCGTTTGTAAAGCTGTTATAGTTATTTGTTATTTGTCATTTGCGCACATATTCAATCGACCGAACATAATGAAAAAAAAATGACTAACACGAGATTTTTGTGGTTTCGAGAACATTAGTTTTGGATTGGTCATCTGATCCGCATAAATTGTAAATATTTATATTGATCAATAAAACTATTATTGATTGATGAATAACAATAATAATAATTTGATATTTTAATTCAACGATTTTCAATGATAAGAATCATAAGATTTTATGACGTTCAATTTTATAATTGGGGCGAGTTTAAATGAGCAAGATAGAAATTTGTCTCTCGTAAAATTTATATAAAATTCTCTATAGAAATCTAGATGATTACTATCTCTTGTACGCTAACCCTTAAAATAAGGAAGTTTTTTAATTTCAATTTTGATTTAAACGTAGAAGGGTATAGCGGTTCCCTATTTTTATATTTTCGTAGACGCTTGTTTGAAAGCTTAAGGAAACGTTTCTTTAAAAAATTCTAAGATGTGAAATTTACCTCAAATTTTTTTCATTAAAATGAGTCCAATGAAACCGTTTCAACTTACCAAAACTTTTGCCTTTCAAATTTAAAATGTTTAATTTTTTAAAATGGTTTTCACTATGTCATATTCACTGACACAAAATTATTGGCTCAATTGAGCTCTCCTTATTTTCTGTGAATTACGTTTTTATTACGTATTAGCAGATTCCAGCGTTCGAAATTCGAGTGGAATTTCTAGGCAGCTTTATTTTTCAACTTAGCCAATTCCAACACCAACACTTTTATGGTTTATTATTATTGTGAATGAAGATAACAAACTCATTAACAAATTTAATAAAACACAGATAGCATATGTATAATTTTATGTATGTTTTTTGACAAAGAAATATTTATTTTAACTTTTTCAACAGTTATTCAAAGTAAATTAGTGTACCTAATTTACAGAATGACTTGGGATAGAGTAGCTTTGTGGTCAGAACGAAATGGCATTCCTTTTAATATTGATAGATATATGTCGATTTATGACTTTTCATAGATGTCGTCATGTGTATTATCTCAATATAATATTGGTGGTCAAGTTTTATTTTCTGTGAATGCAATTTCTGACTTAAGTGTAGTATTTGATACTCAGTTTGCGTAATATTGGTACTTGTTTGATTATAATGCGAAAAAAGTAATATATTCGTCTTTTGTACGGTCAAGATTGGAAAAGGCTTCATTTATTTGGGCTCCAATGCCTGCATCCATATAAATCGTGTGGAAAAAATTAAAGTCAAATTTTTAAAGTTAATATGTTGTGAGCACAGATGTATTTGGACATTTTTGCATGGCATAATTGTCTTGATATTTTACATTTATTTAAAATGTTTGTTTTCTCAAATTTCATTGAGGAGAAATAATTATTTTCATAGAATTGAATATGGCCGTAATGAAATTCTAGCCCAATAGTCTTTGCAATGAATTAGATTTTAGTATTTCTAGCAATGAGTTTAGAACTTGTTTAGTAAAAAGCTGCTAGTCTGTAAGGATCATATTCTATTCATAGACTCAATAAACAAATAACAATTAAAAGTATTTTCGCTTGTTGTTTTTTTTTCACTATATTATCCATTTCAATTCATTTACTATTTTCCTAAAAATGTTTGTTTACATACAATTTTATTTAAACTCAAATTATGTATACGAATTGGAATGACGACGTATACAACATGTGGCTACAATAGATGTTTATAAACATTGTTGTATAAAAAAAAAAAAAAAAACAAGTAAGACCGACTATACGATATCCTATACCACGGTTTAGAGACCCTATCTCTTCGGTCCAACTAATTGGATATAGAAAATAAGTATAAACCAAATTTGAGTGCCATTCTTATTATTTTTTTTTTGGCTGCAGATATGAAAAAGTTCATATCGGGTGCTATATTTATATGGGGGGACTAGGTCGAAAAATGGACCGATCCTGACTATATTTGGTAAAGTCACTTATATGTTGAAAAAATATACGCAAACCAAATTTAAGAAAAATCTGTGCAATATTTTTGTTTTTTGATAGATTTAACTAAAGATCGGGAAGCAGCTCTATATGGGGCCTATGACTAAGAATTGTCATGTAGGGCTTATTTTTGGACTAGTGATTAATGGATATATTAAACCAGGGATGGAATAGTTGATACAAATGTACTTTTTGTGATACTATTTGATGTTGAAAAATACGTTGGTACGCCCCCGACTAATTTGATACATTTTCAAAATTGACCGAATTTTAACAAATTTTTTACTTGCATTAATTTTTCCCCCATTTTCTATTAATTGAATTATGGTAACCCGTTGAGAAACTCTTTTAAATTTAACCACACTGTTGACTTTTGTTTTATAAAATTTGGTTTTACCCAAAACAAATGTCAAACGCAATCAGGGTACAAGCAGCAAAGCAACATTTTTCTCCTATACATTTTATATGAAAAGAAAATAACGCCGAACAGCACGATGCTGCTTTAATTCTGATTAATCACTGTTTTTCTTCTTTACGCAAAAAAGTCGGAAGAGTTTTTTCTAGATAAAAACTAAAAAAGGGATTCAATAAATTAAATAGTTTTTAGATTTTAATTATCTTTACCTTAATCATGGAATATGATGAACCTGGGTGAGTTTTGTATTAGGGTTTAAAATAAATTAAATTTAATTTCGATTTTATTTTTCTTAGAACCAGAAAGGCAAACAAGCCATATTTATTTCCATTTAGACATGATTGGGCAAAAAAGTTTACATGGTTGAAAAAGGATGAAACCGGAAAAAAATGTACTGTTTGTAATTCTTATATTACTGGACGCTTAACACATTTAAATCGTCATGACCTGAGCGAAAATCACAAAAAAAAAAGTTAATGCCGGCAAAACAACAGCCAAAACTGACAATTTCTAACAAGTTCCACAAAATGTACAATAACGGAATCTGCAAAAAAATTAGAAATAATGCTGAGTGCTTTTGTTGCAGAGTAAAACCTTCCATTTACGGTACTTGATCGTCTAAATTTTATTATAAAGGAAGGAGTTCATGATAACTAAGAAATTTCAAATAACTAAGAAATTTAACATTCTCAGAAAAAAAGGTAAAGAACTTGTGACGAACTTGCTTGGCCCTGAAAATTCTAAAGATATACAAAACTTTTGCCAAAACCATTATTTTTTGTTAGTTATAGACGAAAGCACTGATTGCAGTATTTCCAAAAACCTTGCAATTGTAATATGAATTTTCGATGGAATATCTCTTGACCGTTTTTTGAGTTTGGTACAAATTGAAGACAGCACAGCTTGTGGAATCTTTAATACCACACTGCATGTATTAAAGGAAAATGACATACCCTTAAATAATGTTGTTGGTATGACCACAGATATTTGTGCTGTAAAGATGGGTTCTTCAAATGGAGTGCAATCCAAATTTAAAAATATTATTGCTCATTTATTTTCCAATGCATGTCTATGTCACATTTTAAATTTGGTTTCATCAGCTGCCTCTAAATTTGGAATTCTTGAGGAATTTGATAAATTTATAAAAGAAAAAAATTTTCATTTTTATAACAGTGCGAGCAGAAAAGAAGAATTCATAAAATTTCAGGAATACTTCGGAGGCGAAATACTTATAATATTTAAATACGCTACAACAAGATGGCTTTCAAGACAAGAAGTAGTTAATCGAATTCTAGAACAGTGGGAACCCTTACAATATTATTTTGATAATTTTGATGCTGATTCCAAAAATGGAAGAATACAGTTTATAATGTTAGGATTTGCAAATCCAATATACAAAATACCACTTTTTTATTCCTTCAATATGTTCTTAAAATTGTTAATGCAGTGAATGTAGAAATGCAGTCAGAAGATGCTCGCATGCGTATTTTTTTTTGCCAAAATTGATATTTTTATTTCGCCAAATTGCACGAAATATTATTAAAAAGAGTTTTTTAGACAACTGTAAAATTTCAAAATTAAACCTTAATGAGAATCATATTCCATTGAACGATATATTTTGTGGCACTGAAGTTGATTTATACATAATCAAAAATCAAATCGACAGTAGTGTTGTAAATCAATTTAAACAAAATTCAAAAAGTTTCTATATTAAATTTTGTGATGTTTTGAAGATAAAACTAAATTTCGATGACGAGATCCTTAATTGATTTAGTAAATTTTCACCCGAAAATGTTTTGTCAGGAAAAACCAACAGCATTGTGCATTTTTTGATTAAAATGTTTCCCAATGAGAGCAAATATTTTGAGAATATTTATACACAATATAGATCATTGGCCGATTTGGATGAATTTAAACCATTAATAAAAGAAAATATGTGTGGTTTCTGGTCAAAATTATCTGAACTTAAGAATGAATTAGATGAAAAGATGTTTCCTGATATATCCAGAATTGTTGGTGGAATTTTGTCGATACCTCATTCCTCTGCAAATGTGGAGAGGATTTTTTCTTATCAAAATATTATAAAAACAAAAGAAAGAAACAGGCTTCATGTTCCAACAGTGTCAAATCTTATTCAAACCAAAGACTTATTACAATCAGCAAATGTTTGTTGTTATAATTTTAAAAAATTTATAGAAAATATTTTAAATTGATTTAAAGTCGTTACAATATTTTTACTTTAAAGATGTTGGAATATTTTTTTTAAAATATCTTTATCTTAAAAACATAATCTTTTGATCTCTAAAAAAAATTTGTGTTCCTTTTTATATATAATTTTATGTATATGTATATTTTTTTTACTAATTTTTTATTTTGTATTTTTAAAATATATTAATGAATTTTTATGCACCTGTCTTGTTTATAACTATTATTTTTGTTGTTGTATTAAATAAAATAAAAAAGTACCATGACGGTCAAAAAAGTACAATTTAAATTAATTTTTGATACCAAAACGAAATTGCCATATTCCATCCCTGTATTAAACATGTAAAAATCCAATTTGACTGAGATCTATGTCGATTTCATAGGCGTCATTTGTATGGGGACTAGGTCTGAACATGGACCGAGTTTCACAAATTTCAATGGCGTTCATCCTATGGCCGATAAAATTTCATCAAAATATATTCATATTTGCGACCTGTAGTTTGATTACAAGGTTTACATGGACACACAGACGGACGGACGGACGGACATCTCTAAAACGACTCAGAAAGTGATTCTGAGCTGATCGGTATAATAAAAGACGAATCTAGGTCAAAGAAATTTTGGTAGTTACAAACAGCAGCACAAAGTCATTATACCCAAACCACGTAGTGGTATAGGGTATAAATACTCCTGATTTAACTGAAAATGTAATAGTCCGGTTTTTATACTCTATACCACTATGTGGTAAGGGTATAATGACATTGTGCTGATGTTTGTAAATAAAAAATTTTTTTTTTTTTGACCTAGACCCATCTTTTATTGTACCGATCGACTCAGGAGTCGTTTTAGCGATGTCCGTCTGTCCGTCCGTCTGTGTGTCTATGTAAACCTTTTAATCAAACTACAGGTCGCAAATATGAAATTTGTTATATAAGCTTTTGTCAGCAATATGACGAACGCTATTAAAAGTGGTAAAAATCGGTGCATATTCAGATCTACTCCCCATACAAAAGATCCCTATGAAATCCACTTAAATTGCCAGAAGACCCAAATTAGCATATATATCTTGGTCAAATTTGGTTGGTTTGAGTTTATTGCACCCATTAATCAGTATTCCATAAACAAACCCTGTAGGAGAGTTCTTACTCATAGCCCCCATATAAAGCTGCTACTCAAAATTATTGCAGATTTTTCTAATATTTGGTTTGTATATGTTTTTGCACCAAATGTGATCATTTTTGTCCTAGTCCCCATGTAAGTATATCATCCGATATAGTTGGCATAGAACGACTATAATTTTCTTACTTGATGTAGTTAAAATATTATCAGTAAATAAAAGCGATTTAGCGTTGTTTTTACCATTTCGTTAGTTGTTTTTTGTTTTTCAAAATAATTGAAAAATATTAACTGAAAATGTAATTGTCCGTTTTTCCATGTATATCCATTTGTTTTAATATACATTTTCAGTTAATTTTAACTAAAAAATACTTTGAGTGATTGTCAACATGGTAATTACATTCCAGATGTCAAATGTTGCCACAATATTACAATTTCCTTTTTACTCCACTGGCAAAAAGTGACAATAATTTATATTGAAAATGATATATTGAAATCCAGGCCTTACTTTAATAAAATGTTACACACAGAAACTGGATTAATTGTGTTAACCGAATTACGATGATTAAGATTACAATTATATTGTCTTTACAGTAAATATTTAATCACAGTAGAAAATGGTTTTTGCTATTAAATTTCTGTTGAACTTGTTTTCTGTGTGATGCTTTTCGGAATGTAGTTTGAAAGATTATTATTGAAGCTTTTGAAAAAAGAGTGGCAACTCTGGATTTTAACATAAAATTAAATCGGACCAGAATTGTAATTATAATTAATTGTGTTTTTATAAAATTTAAATTTTTTTGTATATAAAAACAATCTTTGAATATATTTGAAAGTGGGCCTCCTCCGTGGGTTAAATAAAACCATCCTTATAGAAAATGAATATGCACGAACATGAAAATACGTACGAAATATTATGAACGGTGGAGATTATATATATATATATATATATATATATATATATATATATATATATATATATATATATATTCTTGATCCTCATAATAAGCGAATTTGAAAGAGCAATGTCCGTCCATCCGTCGCTGGATATGAAGATCACGGGTCAGCTGGGTTACGCATTTTTAGTGAAAACGATTTATTGACATTCTGAGAAGGTTGCTATTTAAAGCCATCAAAATCAGTTCAATAGGTCCCGAGATTTTATTGAAAATGTAAAAAAATTCTTGAAAAAATATAATTTTTCTAAGTTGTTCTTGTTAATGTTGTTATTCTAATTTTTGTAGTTTGTGTGTAATTGTTGTTCTTGATATGCTGGTTGTGCTTTGCTTACTTAATATGTATGTATCGTTATAATCCACGTGTCATATTAGTTTAGGCTGGTATTGCCAACTTTTTTTTAACGTTAACAATAAATAAATAAAAAAATAGCCATATGGAAGAAAAATAATAATAAAAAAATAAAAATTCTTAAACGAGTTATTGTATTTATTTATAAAAAATTCATACATTTTTAAAAGATTTTAATAAAAATAAAAAGAAAAAATCAGATTTTCATAATTTTTTTTGGAACACTTCGGATGTCAGCAGTTCTTCTTTGAAGACCGCTAAATTATAACTTATTGAAAACTGTCCATATTATAAGTTCTTCATTTGAAAACATTTCCAATTTTGTTAATTTTAATTTCTTTGTACACAATTTATCATGTTTTGATGAATTCAGCATTTTAAATATAAATATCTAAATAGTTCTTTTACTCTACTAAAAATAAAATAATGCAATTTTCAGATAGAAGTTAATTCTTTCTATAAAATCCTTCATTGATTTTATAAAAAAAGAAATAATAATAAATCCTTTAAATTTAAATGGTATCTATAACATTTCTTGTGACCGATGTTTTGTTCTACCATTTTATCCAGATTTTGACCAAGCGTATATTATTTGAAAGGTATTTCTTTTTAGCCATTTCGCAGATTTACAGATTTTAAAATTTTTTAAACATACATAAAATTATACATATGTTATGTGTGTTTTATTAAATTTGTTAATGAGTTTGTTATCTTCATTCACAATAATAATAAACCATAAAAGTGTTGGTTTGTGAATTGGCTAAGTTGAAAAATAAAGCTGCATAGAAATTGCACTGAAATCTGCTAGTTAGATTTAATAGTCAATTATCTGCAACTGTATTACAATGCTAACCGGTACCAACATTGAGTATAATATTGAGTTTAAGACAAAGAAAGATAATATTAAATATTCGGTATTAAAGCTTCACTTTTACTTGTTAAAACTAAAATATACTTGATAATTATTAGCGCATGAGTAAGCTCAAGTCCAGTTTTAACCTTCACATAAATTATGCAAAAAGTTATAACTATCCCCAGATCAAAATACAGTTCAATACAAATAATTTATTGCTAAGTTTTTGACATAGTAGTTTCAATAATATTATCTCAAAAACATCTGCCTTTATTTTGCAAAAATAAATTATCATGTCAATGTTACGCTATCAATTCAATTAAGTAATAAAAAAATTAACACTTGCAATTGAATTACGTCATTCGTTTATGAGACGTGAAATTATTTCATAATAGACATGTTGGCACTTGTCTTTATGTTAGAGTAGAAACGTCAAAACATACATACTTTCAGAGGCAAGTCCGATCATTTGATTGAATTCTGAATATATTAGAGAACGAAAAATATTTGACCTAATAAATTGAAGACCTTATGTTTTAGAGGAAGAAAGGTAATGGTAAACTAATTTAATTTAAAATAACTCTTGACAAATTTCATACTATGAATAGTATTTTGAAGATTTTTCTGACGATATATTAATGCAAAAAAAAAAAAGAATTTCTCTTTTTTAGATCAGCGAATCCCTCTAGTACTATCGTGGTAATCGAAGCTTTAAAGTAAAGGCGTAGTTAGCCACACGTTGTTAAAATGTATCCGTACCGTAAATGTAACGTTGGCATTTAGCACACTTATAGAACCTAAGAAACGGATCAGCATGTTGCTGTGTAAAATTAACCAAACTTTATCAGCTGTTCACAAATGTCACGTACAAATGTAGCAAAAAATTTATTTTCAACAGATAGGGAAGTTTCGGTTACGTGACAGTTGAGTTCGGTAACTGCTCGAATTGCTTTTTATGTAACAGAAAAAAACAGCTGACACGTAACGTGTGGCTAAATTTAATTTTTTGCCAAACTACAGTGTTAAAAAATTTCTCTCAGAGTAAATTTATATTCAAATTATAAAAAAAAATTAAGAGAAAAAGAGAGGACTAAATTACAGTAATCAAACAGAGAAACCGTTTTTTTTTGTGGCAATCGAAGTTGTTGGTAGTGGATTAATTCGTTGAAACAGTTTAAATATTCAATAATAACTGCAGAAATTCGGTTGAGAGAAAAATATTATGTATGAGACAACAGAAGTGTGGCTGTGACAAACAAACAACTCAGTTGTAACAACTGAATAATGCGGTTGGTAACAAATATGTTTACCAAAACAAGGATAATTAGGAAATGGTGAACGATAGAGGAAATTGTAGAATCTAAAATCAGATCTGGACAACTAAACAAAAAGAATATCCAAAGTAGTATAATATAGTAGATGTCATTCTTGGATCTGGGTCATAATCGAATTTAATATGGGCTTGTCATAGAATGAAAATTTTCTATTATAGATTCTATGAAGCATATTTTACCAACTCAGGAAGTGACGATAAATCACTTCATCTGAATTGGAATTTTTTAAAACACTTTTTATGAGTACTACTTAATGGTACGAGTACTTTTTCGATTTTAACTTGAATCAAACTTTTCACTTTTCCCATTATAAATATTTATTAACTCAAAATCCTTCTCTTAATATAAATTTTTATACCCTATACCACCACTATGTGGTCAGAGTAAAATGAGTTTTGCCGATGTTTGTAATTACCAAAAATATTTGACCTAGACCCATATTTTATTATACCGATCGTCTCCTAATCACTTTCTGAGATTATTTTGACCCATACCCATATTTTATTATACCCATTGTCTCCTAATCACTTTCTGAGTCCATTTCGTGAATTCTGTCCACCTGTGTGTCCATGTAAACCTTGTAATCAAACTACATGTAGCAAATTTGAATATATTTTAATTAAATTTGGTATGTGAGCTTTTGTCGCCATATAACGAACGTTATTGAAATTGGCGAAAATTGGTGCATGTTCAGACTTCGCCCCAATGCAAATGACCCCTATGAGATTGACCTAAATTGCGATAGGATCTAAATTATCATATAGATCTCGGTAAAATTTGGTTTGTATGTGTTTATTACGCCCATTAATTAGAAGTCTAAAAATAAACGCTATAAAACAATTCTTAGTCATAGCCCTCATATAAAGGTGCTTTCCGAACTTCACATAAATCTATAAAAAAACCGATTTTTCTCAAATATGTTTTTGCAAAAATAAATGACTTTACCAAATATGGTGAGGATCGGTCCATTTTTCGAACAGAAATGAATAAAAATGTTACTCAAATTTAGGTTATGCTTATTTTCTATATCTAATTAGTTGGACCTAAGACGCTTTATCTAAACGCATGGTATAGGTTATTTTATAGTCGGTATAGATCGACATTAAATTTCTTACTTTTTTATATGGTCATTATAAGGTCACTAAATTTTTTTCTACATCATCAGAAACACGGACTTTAAGGTAAGAATGGTTTTCGGAATTATTGCTTTATACGATCGTGGAGTACCAATGAGAAAATCGGGACGTAAATTAATCGTAATCTTTGTGTTGTACATTTTTTTTTAAACTTCAAAAATATAGGGTACGAACAAGAGTCCTGGAGCCAATCGAAAGCTTGATCCGCAAATGGGCTTGACACTAATGGGCTTGAAGATGTTGGTGAATGCATATGTGTCAAAGGCATACATCTGGAGGTCTTCAAAACATAACAAAAATATAGATTTTGAAAAGCAGAACCAACGCACAGTGGCGCCCGTAGAGCAAACGAGGTTGCAAAAATCAAAATTTTCATGTGCGCCGACGAAGTTTTGAATAAACCCATATTATAGGAAACTTTTCAACGATTTCAAATATGCTACTCTTAATAATATCACATTTTTAGTTTAGAAGATATAACCGTTCAAAGTTGACCGACTTTCGGTTTTCAAAAAACACACAATTTTTAGTCAATTTGTTGCGATTTCAGGTGTAATATTACGAAAAATAGGTAACGAATCGCCTTATTTTTTGTTTGTATTGATTGATGTATTTATTAAATGTATAATGATAAAAAAAAATTAACTGTTTGCTTTGTGTTTCTCCTGGTAAATCACTATTTAAAAACTATCCGTTTTTTCACTATTTTTCAACTTGGACGGAAAATAAAAAAAATCTATATTTTTCTATATTTGCCATATTTGCAAAACATGTTCTTTGATTATTTCTCTACATAATTCAAAAGGTTTTATCTGCCCGTACGTGCCCGTTTGGCTTCTAGAGGTAAAAAAGGTTAAAAAGACATGGTTGCAGAAATTGTATGGCGTGCATCCCTTACATGTTTTGACTGACAGTAGTTTGATCTAATAGTTTGAAAATTGCATTTTAAGTCGGTTGTCTACCTGTGAGCCTCTGCCAAAGTCTACTCCCAATATTCTGTTACAGACACAGGATGCACAAAAAACTACTCATTGAAATTCGCAGGTACGCACCTCACTTAAAAATTACTTTGGAGTACAAATGGTCAAGAACAATATTGACTTATGGTCCCTCCAGGTAGGCACAAATCTTATTTAGACACGAGCATAATATCAAAATTGCATAATTCAGCCTAAATCCATATGTATGCAGGGAACAGGTAAATTTTTAGGCATGGTAGCATAAGCCTATATATTGCAAAATAAGCATAATGCCTGGATTAGTCTACGACTGAAAGTTGGCGCAACAAGTACTGAAACAATGGCGTTAAATAATTTAAAATTATTTCAACTGTTTAGAAGGTCAACCACACCAAAGTTTTTCACGGAAGCTGCTTTAGAAGAACTTGATAGCTTATACGGAAATATTGAGAGAAGCGAAATTATAAAAAATAATTTTTATCTGATATATGCAAATATTAAGGCAAAATGGGTGAAATATAATCGAACCATTCAGAACTTCAACTCCAAATACGAAGACTGGCTTAATGAAGACACCATCCTGGATATATTGGCAGTAGATAAACCCACCACATCAACCAGAGGAGCAAAAAGAAGGCCAAAAAAAAGTATTGAGGAGTGTTCAATTTTCACAAGAAAGAGGAAACTTGCCGATGCCACCAAAGCCTTTATCGGACGCGCTGTCTATTAAATATACAAAGGATAGTGAAAGAGTTAGGTCGCAGATTACAAAATCTGTTGGTGATGCAAGCCCACTGCGACTAAAAAGGATTAAGGAAAGCATTCCCACGCCCACAAACGCACACATTAAAAAGTATGGCTCCGAAGAAGCCTTGGCCTTGTTATACGGGCATCCTTGAAGCGACACGGGGCTGACGTTTTACCAGGATACAAGCATATTACGCAAGCCAAAATAAATTCACGACCACTGCATACGGAGTTTACGGAAGTCTCTGTGAAAGCCAATCTGCAGGATCTCATGGGCCATACAGCAAAACGGTTGTTGGAGAGTCTTCCTGAAAATGAGGTGAAAATTCTTCCTGAGAAACTGACATTGATCAGCAAATGGGGCTGCGATGGATCATCAGGGCAAAGCGTTTATAAGCAAAGGATATGTACCGATGACGCTACAATATCGGACGGAAATATGTTTATGGCATCTGTTGTTCCTTTGCGGCTAAAATCTGATGTTTCCCTACACTGGAAAAATTCACGTCCGTCATCAGTGCATTATTGCCGACCAATAATGTTTCAGTTTGCAAGGGAATCGGCAGAACTCATAAGGACCACGGTGAAGGACATTGAAGAACAAATAAGCAAGATTAAGCCTACAAAGCTGCAAATTGGAGAAGGAAAATATATTGAATGCAATTACGAGTTCCACCTGACCATGGTTGACGGAAAAGTCGTAAACGAACTGACAGGAACAACCTCAACATTGTCATGCCCGATTTGCAAAAAGAGTCAGAAGAACTTTGGTAATTTAAACGATTCTACAAACGAGGAGAATTACGAATATGGAATGTCACCATTGCACGCAAGGATAAGGTGTATGGAGTTCTTGCTAAAACTGGCGTATGCCCTACCACAAGAGGAGGAAAACTTCGATGAAAATACATCAATAAAGGATAAGGAAAAGATCAGAAAGAAGCAAATACAGGATGCTTTTTTTAAACAAGTTGGACTAAAAGTAGACTGTCCCAAGCACGGATACGGTAACTCAAACGATGGAAACACTTCTAGGAGATTTTTTGAAAATGATGAGGCAGTAACTAGAATCACTGGAATTGACAATCAAATCGTGAAAAGATTGGGAACGATCTTGAATGTTTTAAACTGCAAAGAAAATGTCAATTCTACAAAATATGGAGAATATGCATCGAAAACTGCATCTCTTTTAGCAGAAATGTATCCACAGAAGAAGTTGACCCCGACCGTCCATAAAATATTTTCGCATGGCAAAGATATAATTGAGTACTAGTCTTTTCCAATTGGAGTGCTTTCTGAAGAAGCACAGGAGTCTCTTAACAAATTTTATAAAAAATATAGATTGCAGAACACATTCAAAGCATCAAGGGTAAGGCAAAATGAGGACCTCTTCAACATGTTGGCAGCATCTTCCGATCCACTTATTTCTTCCCTGCGGCATGTGAAGTCACGAATAGAGTTAGAAAATAATTATAGTTTAGAAATGACTAGTCTTTTAGATATACCTTCTCTTACGAATTGTGATGAATATTTTACAGAAAATTGAAAAAATAAATTTAAAAAAGAAGTAATTTGTTTTTAATTTGTTGGGTAATAATTTAAAACATAAAACCCTAAAGAAAAAAAAAATAAAAACAATCTAAAAATGTAAAAATAATTTTTTTTAGTTACCATAAAATTGATTTTTCTACAAATTTTAACTTTGATAACCCATAAGTAGGCCCCTACAAAGCGTAACACCCTTTCCAAATGCTCATTTCATAGGCTGAACAGTTATCTATCATATGCTGTTTAAACTGTTCAATTATGTTATTCGGTTCAAAAGATATGATTTTTGCAACGAAAAAACTCAAATGGCGCCACTGTGCAACACCTAAGATAACAAAGCTTCATGGAAGTTAATTTTTCTGTTAGAAACATTTACACCAATTGGAAAATGGTATGTCTTAATTTCTTCTACTTTGCAATCTTAGTTTATATGTAATCACATCACTTTAGGTTATATTTTCCGTCGAAAAATGTGGAATTTGGATGGGCCAAATGGATTTCGAGGCTATTGGCATGATGTCCGGAAGGAACCATTGCGTTTCAAAAAATGTAATTTTGTTGGTGGAAATTTAATAATGGTGTGGGAGGCATTTTCATCTTAGGGTTGCTCGGAACTTCAAATAACATTTCGAAAATACAACTTTTCGAAAAAAGCCTGGTGCCATTTTTGGAGGAAAAAGTGACATCCAGTGTGGTGCTTTCTATAGGACAATGCTCGAATTAATGTTAACCGAAAAACAAACCAGTGGTTTTTATCAAAATCCATAACCACTGTAAAGGAAGAATGACAGAGAATTGAACAAACCACAATTAACATCCTTATTGGTGAAACCATATTTTGTGCATGATCACTTATCAAAAAACTCGGCTTTATTGCGATGAAATATCGGCAAACATTCTATTGAAACATGTTTTTGTTTTTGTTCTATTGTGAGTAAATGCGGTACCCATCTTTCTCATTTCCAAATTTTTGGTCAATATGCGATGTATAGCACTTTTTGAAATGTCTATCATTTCAGATAGCTCATGCACCTTCAGCCGGCGATCATCCAATATCATTTTGTGGATTTTCTTAACCATTTCTGCCGTGGCCACCTCATTTGGTTGACCCATACGGTGTTCGTCTTGTCAGCTCATACGTTTAATGTCTGCCACACAATATTTTATAGTCATAAACGAAGAAGAAGACTCCCCCAGAAAAAATCTAGCTCGTCTTTAATATTGTTTCGACTTAAATATTTCAAATGAAAGTATTTAATTACGAAACGGGGACCAAATTTTCCATAAATGTTCACATTTCTTTTCTTTTCGTTTAAAAAGTTTGATGACCTTATAATTGTGAAACGTTTGTATTTTTGTAATTGTAAATTAATAAAAGTACCGTTAGTAGAAAATAATTTTTTGCTCTTCGCTACGTATACAGTTTGTCCAGTAGTATTCCTACCTTACAGTCCGTCATTCTGGAGAAATAGTAATTTATTTTGTAATAATTCCGAATACACGATTGCATACTCTCAATTTCTATTTTATATAGTGAAGATTTGAAATGGAAGTTTATCCACAATAACTCTGTATTAACATCTTTGGAATTTGTTTAAAATCACATACAAAGAAGTGATTCCTTTGACAGAAATGAAAATGTGATTTTAAGAATGACTTCACCTCTTTTTCCGGTAAGCAGATATGACTCAAAAGCTATGGATATAGAATCCACAATTTTAGTATTTCTGTCCGTTATGATTTAAGGCACAATGCTTCTGTTAGAAAAGGCGAAATTTATATGTATGTCATTGTCAGTCAAAAGATTTTTGATATTTTATCTCACTAGAATCCAATTACTGATTTAAATTGGGCCCATATTCGTAAGGAATCCTTTTAAGCTGGCTCAATAACTGAAATTCACAAATCTTCTTCATCTTTTTAAAATATTTTTTTTTTTTTTCATATAGATCCTCACAATAATGTGCTTCAAGGAATACAAGTGCGTGAAGGAGTTCGAAAAATTTCATTATTTTTAAAGGACATTAATTTGAGCATCAATTTTGTGTCGTTGGGAAGCAGCCCACAAATGTGATGTCAAAAATCGATTTCTCTTTTACTTACATAAAATTTCTCTATCTCGTATACTTGGATTCCTTAAGATTGTAGCATGTTTGCCACTATTCGACTTTTTCGGTTTTAATGTATCTTGATTATTTAAATCTTTGGTACTTAATTCTTCTAAAATCGTATCATCTTCTGACAAAGCAGGACGACATTTAGACAAGTGAATAGTATCGGAATTAATGGTAGTGTCTACAAAAAGAATTTAAAAACCAAGATTAAAACAAAGATAAGCCGTGAATTATTACATCGACTACTACTTACCATCGTGAGGTATGAATGAATCCCACTGTGATGAATCCCAGGGTTCCGAGAATACAGTACCATCATCGGATTGAGCCGAATCTAAACCATTAAAGAAACACTGGCTTAGAGCATAATTTCGTTCTACATTATCGTACGATGAGAGTCGAAATGTGTTATTGGGCCCATCACATGATTTTTGACTGCCATTAAATTCACTGTAGGGTTTGAGGGAATTTGCTTGAGTCGGCTGCTGCTGCTGCTGTTGTGGTGGCGTTGAACATCTCACCAATTCCGGTAAATTAAGATCTGGTAACCGTTTCGCTATAATCTGATGTATCGTTAAGGGTTTTTGTTTGTTTTCCTTATTCGATTCACGGTTTAAAGAATTCTCCTTATTTTGTTGATTGTCTTTTCCATTCGATTCTTCCTTCCAGTGTTCTGCTGAATCATAGTCACCATAATAGTCGGCCTCATTATCATCTGCTTTAGCCATAAATTCCCAACTACTATCAAGTTGCCATTGTTCAAAACGGCCTCGAGCTCTCTTTGAGGGTTGTTGCTGTGGCTGGGCCAACTGAGATTGTTGTTGTTTTTTCTTGAGCTCATCTAAGCTGCCAGCAATTTTTTCAATTTCTGCTGGTACTAGGAGAGGACACATGGGTGTACGTACGAAGCCTCCTTTCGGTGGCTCAGAGTGACGATGATTAGCGGGTAGGAGAGGACCACGTTGAGAACGTCTTAAAATGCTGGCGGTAGTGAGGCCAGCTTGTTTCAAAGCATCGGCTGGTTCAGCATAGAAGGGACTGCCTTGTTTGCTTCGGGAAATAGGAGTTCCAGCTGTGGGGGTTGTATCGCCTTCGGTAGTTTCACACTTGAAAACCTGATCTTCGGAAAGCGATTGACTCATGAGGCCTGGCAAGATGAGTCCAGCTCTAGAACGAGGTTTGGAATCTTCAGAAAACTTAAGCAATTGTTGAGTATCAGAATTAGTTTCATTCATTGTAAGAGAATCAGCGGCAGTATTTGTTAAAGGCGGGCAAGACAAAATGGCAGGTGTTGTTACAACATTCATATTCGAGGAGGAAGTGGAAGAAATTGTGGCTGTAATAAATATTAAAAAAAAAATATTTATAAAACTGAAGCTTAATTTTATATTTTATATTCTTCAACGACTTACGTGTTTCAGCCAATAAATCCGGTCTCTTTCCTTGTTGTCCATCCGGTGGCTTAAAACTGGTTAGCAAACCAGTTCTGTCACTGGGATCGTGGGTCCACAAATCCTCATAGTCACTGATTTTATCATGTAAAGTACTGCGACAATAGATTTCAGGACTTTCCAAGATATCTGACTCCTGATAATGTTTAGACTCCTTGCGTGACTTTGACTTTCTAGACTTAGCACCACTTATATGACCAGTGGGTGTACAGGGTGATAATATTTTACGTTGACTATTATTTGAATCCTTACTGCTATGTGATTGCCAGTGTCGGCTACCCGACGAAGAGCCTTGTGACGACATGGTATCTTTACATTCTCCTTCAGGAGAGAGACGTTTCGAGAATGTTTGAAACGTGCTGCTCGAATTAATAACCGAAGTTAAAGCATTATTAGCTGCCGGAGTAGTCACTTCAACAAATTGTGGTGAAGCCGGATTATCTACAGAAAACGTTACAGTCGTGGTAACAGTAAAATTATTGGCTGCATTCAAGTCGGCTGGTTGGTGGGGACTATTGGGCGATAAAGGTTTAGACCATCGCAATGGCGGTACTGGTGGTTTCCTCAAATCCAAATTTAAGGTATTTGGTGGTTTAGGTCTTTGTGTACGAATTTCTTGTTCTTGAACTATTATATTTTTTGTAGAGTTTTTAAAATTACTTTGCTGTGTGATAATACTGGACTTAAAAGTACTTAAATTATTGGTTGAAGTATTGATGATATCGGTAGGGTTACCACCCAAACCCAAAATACCATTACGTTGATTATTCATTTCTACGGGAGACATGGTAAGAATAACCGAGTCCACTGATTCGGGTGACATAAGTTGCATATGTTGACCACCACTAGTGGTAAACGAGCTCATACTAGAAGTACAATCTGAAGGTGTTCCCGGGCTAAAAAGTCCCGTCAAGTTGGTAATAGGACTAAATAGTTTATTACTCTGGTTTTGCATATGGCCGCCCGAGCCAGATCCAGATCCGGCCGAATTACTAAACATGGTAGTACCCAAACCACTGGTATCAGTCATGGAATTCGGTGATTTGGCCTCTAAGAAATTAGCCTCTTGCTCGTTTTGTTTTGGGCTTGACATGGGATAACGCCAAAATTCTTGACCCAACAAAGCCAACGATGACAACTGCTGGCGATTTTTAGCGTCTCTTAAGGCTCTGGGCAACACCAATTGCACCGGTAATTCATCGCAACACTGGGCATAGTGTGCTATTAACGATGGTATGGAATCGAATTTGAAACGTGAGCTTTCCAAGCACAAAACACCATCATTGGATTGTATTAGATAATGTTCTATATATGGTCCAGAATCGGGTGGTAAACGCACCGATACTGCCATGGTGCTGGGTTGACTGGAACCTCGTACGATAAAGTTCTGAAAATAGATGAAAAGAAGGAAATATTTAGAGATCTTTTTATCATCTAAGTACAAAAAGTAAATTTCATTGAAATCCAATCCAATCATTTATAACCTTAATTATTTGTTGTTTTTTTTTTTAATTTCATAGAAAATTTTCTCTTAACCTTTTATCATCATCAACATTATAATATTGCACTGGATTATTTTCTGTTCAAATATATTAAGATGTGTGTTTATTTGAATTATGAGCACAATTTAATGTAGCGTTAAAAATCTGCTCATAAATTTATCACCATTTTGTCCATAAATTATTAAATGTCCGTTACGCATACCACTATTCCACTCACTACCCGTGCTTTCAAATCTGGTGGAACAACAATAAAAGGTCTCAGCTTTTGTTATGTTTTGTTTTCCGGTCGAGACGTTTTTTCCCCAGATGCGTGTTTTCTGTATCTTCCTTTTTTTTTTGTAATGTTTATAAAAGTACTTGAATATTTTGAAGAAGAGCATGGAAAATCAGCAAAGTAGGAAAAATAAAATTACATAAAATTAATGTTTAAAAGTTGTCTGTCGTTAAAGCAACAACTACTTGTCTGTCTGTCTCTATAACTACTGAACTCCATCTTCTTCATCATCATCTTGAATGTTGAATTTTAACTTTTCATTGGGAAAAAATTTTTATATTAAAAACTTTACAGACATTGAAAAGACATTCATTCATTGTTACCAGAGATGGTGCTAAACGAATTAAAAAAAAAATGTTACTTTATGCATAAGTTATTTATAGACAATAATTTAATCGCTTTCAAAATTGTCCTTTTTCGTAAAAAAAAAATTAATGCTTAAATCATGCTTATTTCTTAATAAGCTTTTTAAACAGTGTTTAAATGATGTTTGGTACTTGGAACCGAAAAAAAAAACACAATTGATTATTAAGTTACTGACAGTTTTGTGTCATGTTTGTGTTTCCTTATGTCTCAAAAAAAAAAAAAAAAAAAAATTCTATAAAAATTTTTAAATTTTTTTTAGATGTAGAAGTGTTTGCTCCATCCAAGTGGTTGTTAAATTTTTTTTATTTTCTTAATAAGAAATTAACATATTGTTGGTTCAATTCTGAGATATTATTTATATATTTTAGAGTTTAATTCTATCAAAAATATGTAGGTAATGTTATTTTAATTCGGTTTTTATACTCTCCACACTACTGTGCCAGTGGTATATATCAGTTTATCATTCCGTTTGTAACACATCGACAAATGGATTTGCGACCCATAAAGTATATATGATTATTATTGATCCTTATAACAACTCGAGTCGATATAGCGATATCTATCTGTCCGTCTGTCTGTCTGTCCGTCTGTTGAAATCACGCTCATTCGCAAAATAAAACAGTTATCTGAGTTAACTTAGGTTAATACAGTTTATCATTATTTCGAACAGATTGGTATTCAGAATGAGATGAATCGGGCATCATTGTGCCAAGATATGTCTTAAAATATGGAGACACCTCCAAAAATACTAAAAATTGTAAATATTTTGTTTAGCACTTTTATTTGTTAAAATTTTTTGTCGTTCTAATTTCTTTACAATTTTCTTTGAAAAAATTTCAGATATAATAGTTTATATATTTCATAGCTGGACAAGCTAAATTCAATCAGTCAAAAAAAAAAAAAAACGATTTGAGAAAATTTATAATTTTTAAAATATTTATTAGCTATGGAGGCCTTTAAATTTCAATAGCAGATTCCAGCGCTCGAAATTCGAGTGCAATTTCTAGGCATCTTTATTTTTCAAATTTCACAAAACCAAACTTTTTTTGTTTATTATTATTCTGAATGAAGATAACAAACTCATTAACAAATTTAAAAAACACACACATAACATAAGTATAATTTTATGTATGTGTTAGTAGCAACTTTAAATGCAATTTACTCAAAATAAAGGAACAAATTTAAAAATCTGTAAATCTGCAAAATGGTTAAAAAGAAATACCTTTCAAATAATATACGTTTGGTAAAAATCGGAATCGGAAAACTGTAGAACAAAACATCGATTACAAGAAATCGCCTAGCCTATTAATATTATAGATATATATTATTTTTATATCTATGTCTATTAGGGTGGCCCTTCATTATAGGGAGGGGAAAAAGGTGTTCGAATTTAAAGTCTAACCCCTCAGAATTGTGCAAAAAAAAACTGGGTCGTGAAATTTGACGGAAATTTTTTTAACTTTAAGCAATTAATGATTTTTTTAGGTCTCTATACATATGAGCACTCAGACATGAAGTATTGTTTTATTAGCACATTTTTAACCTATTGCGCAATGAGACCAAAAATGGAAAATTTTTTTGATAAAATTTTGAAAACTCCTTTTTTAAGTTTTAAAAAATTTTCTTAACAAAATTTCAATTCGTTTGCTAAAATAAGTGACATTACCAAATATGTTCAGGATCGGTAAATTTTTCGACCAAGTTCCCATATAAATATAACGTCCGATATGAAAACTTTCATATCTGCAGGCAAAAAAAAAAAAATAATATCAATGCCACTCAATGGTTTATGCTTATTTACTATATCCAATTATTTGGACCTAAGATCCTTTCTCTAAACACGTAGTGTAGGATATTGTATAGTCGGCCTAGTCTTTGATATGTAAACATCTATACTCGCAGGCGGGTAAATTTCTATTTCACAATACAGTCACAAAAACAGTGTAACATGTAACGCAAAAAAAATTTTGGTATATAATAACCTTTTTGTCACTGTCTTCTGCATAACATTTATTTTTTCACTTTTTTTAAACATTAATAATTAATTTCCTCAGTTATAATTAACCTGTTTGAAAATGAAAAATTACAAATAAATTATGAAAAATGAAAAATAAAAAATAAAAATAAAAATTAAAAATTAAAAATTAAAAATTAAAAATTAAAAATTAAAAATTAAAAATTAAAAATTAAATATTAAAAATTAAAAATTAAAAATTAAAAATTAAAAATAAAAAAATTTAAAATAAAAAATTAAAAATGAAAAATGAAATATAATATAATATAAATATAAATATAATATAAAAATAAAAAAGGAAAAAAGAAAAATTAAAAATGAAAAACGAAAAACGAAAATTGAAAAATGAAAACTAAAAAATGAAAAATTAAAAATTAAAAATGAAAAAAGAAAAATTAAAAATGAAAAACGAAAAACGAAAATTGAAAAATGAAAACTAAAAAATAAAAAATGAAAAATTAAAAATTAAAAATTAAAAATTAAAAATTAAAAATTAAAAATTAAAAATTAAAAATTAAAAATTAAAAATTAAAAATTAAAAATTAAAAATTAAAAATTAAAAATTAAAAATTAAAAATTAAAAATTAAAAATTAAAAATTAAAAATTAAAAATTAAAAATTAAAAATTAAAAATTAAAAATTAAAAATTAAAAATTAAAAGTTGAAAATTATAAATTAAAAATTATAAATTAAAAATTATAAATTAAAAATTAAAAATTAAAAATTAAAAATTAAAAATTAAAAATTAAAAATTAAAAATTAAAAATTAAAAATTAAAAATTAAAAATTAAAAATTAAAAATTAAAAATTAAAAATTAAAAATTAAAAATTAAAAATTAAAAATTAAAAATTAAAAATTAAAAATTAAAAATTAAAAATTAAAAATTAAAATTTAAAAATTAAAAATTAAAAATTAAAAATTAGAAATTAAAAATTAAAAATTAAAAATTAAAAATTAAAAATTAAAAATTAAAAATTAAAAATTAAAAATTTAAAATTAAAAATTAAAAATTAAAAATTAAAAATTAAAAATTAAAAATTAAAAATTAAAAATTAAAAATTAAAAATTAAAAATTAAAAATTAAAAATTAAAAATTAAAAATTAAAAATTAAAAATTAAAAATTATAAATTAAAAATTAAAAATTAAAAATTAAAAATTAAAAATTAGAAATTAAAAATTAAAAATTAAAAATTTAAAATTAAAAATTAAAAATTAAAAATTAAAAATTAAAAATTAAAAATTAAAAATTAAAAATTAAAAATTAAAAATTAAAAATTAAAAATTAAAAATTAAAAATTAAAAATTAAAAATTAAAAATTAAAAATTAAAAATTAAAAATTAAAAATTAAAAATTAAAAATTAAAAATTAAAAATTAAAAATTAAAAATTAAAAATTAAAAATTAAAAATTAAAAATTAAAAATTAAAAATTAAAAATTAAAAATTAAAAATTAAAAATTAAAAATTAAAAATTAAAAATTAAAAATTAAAAATTAAAAATTAAAAATTAAAAATTAAAAATTAAAAATTAAAAATTAAAAATTAAAAATTAAAAATTAAAAATTAAAAATTAAAAATTAAAAATTAAAAATTAAAAATTAAAAATTAAAAATTAAAAATTAAAAATTAAAAATTAAAAATTAAAAATTAAAAATTAAAAATTAAAAATTAAAAATTAAAAATTAAAAATTAAAAATTAAAAATTAAAAATTAAAAATTAAAAATTAAAAATTAAAAATTAAAAATTAAAAATTAAAAATAAAATTAAAAATTAAAAATTAAAAATTAAAAATTAAAAACTAAAAATTAAAAATTAAAAATTAAAAATTTTAAATTAAAAATTAAAAATTAAAAATTAAAAATTAAAAATTAAAAATTAAAAATTAAAAATTAAAAATTAAAAATTAAAAATTAAAAATTAAAAATTAAAAATTAAAAATTAAAAATTAAAAATTAAAAATTAAAAATTAAAAATTAAAAATTAAAAATTAAAAATTAAAAATTAAATATTAAAAATTAAAAATTAAAAATTAAAAATTAAAAATTAAAAATTAAAAATTAAAAATAAAAAATCAAAAATTAAAAATTAAAAATTAAAAATTAAAAATTAAAAATTAAAAATTAAAAATTAAAAATTAAAAATTAAAAATTAAAAATTAAAAATTAAAAATTAAAAATTAAAAATTAAAAATTAAAAATTAAAAATTAAAAATTAAAAATTAAAAATTAAAAATTAAAAATTAAAAATTAAAAATAAAAATTAAAAATTAAAAATAAAAAATAAAATGAGAAAAACGAAAATAAAAAATAAAAAATTAAAAACTAAAAATAAAAAATGAAAAAAAAAAAATGAAAAATAAAAAATGAAAACTAAAAAATGAAAAATGAAAAATAAAAATAAAAAATGAAAAATAAAATATTAAAAATTAAAAAGGAAAAATAAAAAATAAAAAATGAAAAAAGAAAAATTAAAAATGAAAAACGAAAAACGAAAATTGAAAATTGAAAAATGAAAAAAAAAAGAAAAATAAAAAATAAAGTGAGAAAAACGAAAAATAAAAAATAAAAACAAAAAAAAATTAAAAATAAAAAATAAAAAATGAAAAATAAAAAATGAAAAAAAAAATGAAAAATGAAAAATAAAAAATGAAAAATAAAAACTGAAAAATTAAAAATAAAAAAAGAAAAATGAAAAATAAAAGATGAAAAATAAAAAATTAAAAATAAAAAATGCAAAATTAAAAATGAAAAATAAAGAATGAAAAATTAAAAATAAGAAATGAAAAATGAAGAATAAATAATGAAAAATAAAAACTGAAAAATTAAAAATAAAAAAAGAAAAATGAAAAAGGAAATTAAAAGATGAAAAATGAAACACGAAAAATTAAAAAAAAAATGAAAAATTAAAGCTTAAAAATTAAAAATGAAAAATGAAAATTAAAAAATGAAAAATAAAAAATGAAAAATAAAATATTAAAAATAAAAAATGAAAACTTAAAAATTAAAAATAAAAAATTAAAAATTAAAAATAAAAGATGAAAAAAAAAAATGGAAAATGAAAAATAAAAAATAAAAATGAAAAATAAAAGATGAAAATAAAAAATTTAAAAATAAAAAATTAAAAATGAAAAATAAAAAATGAAAAATTAAAAATAAAAAATGAAAAAAAAAATTAAAAATGTCTTATTTTTCAATTAAATAAAAAATAAAAAAAGAAAAATGAAAAATAAAAGATGAAAAATAAAAAATGAAAACGAAAAATGAAAAATAAAAAATGAAAACTTAAAAATTAAAAATGAAAATGAAAAATGAAAAATAAAAAATGAAAAATTAAAAACGAAATATAAAAAATTAAAAATGAAAAATTAAAAAATGAAAAAGGAAAAATGAAAAATAAAAAAAGAAAAATGATGAACGAAAAATGAAAAATAAAAAACGAAAAATAAAAAACTGACCGGTTGAAAAAATTAATAATAATAAATATTTTTAAATTTGCAGAGCTCAGTTATTGCTATAGATGACGCTTTCTGTTTGATTTAAAAAAGTGACATAAAAAAATCTTTAATTACTAGATGTTTACACATCTCCCCTGTGATCGGACACATGATTTTTTTTATGATTTCGGTCATATTTTTAAATCATTAAATTTTAAAAAGATATTGAAGTAGTTTATAGCCACTATATATTAATATTTGAAATTAATTTGGTATTGACAATCAAACAATTAGATTAACGTATAAACATTTGAACTTAAGACTTTCAAATTGTAGAATAGGGTGGAGTGGCGTTATATTGGATTTGTTTCTTTAGATGTAAAAATACTATATGTGGAATTTTAAGGTGATCAGAGTGCGTTTTCAGCGTCGCCACAGCAACTGGTTTTATAAAATCCGATAGAGTTTAACTTTATAAAAACCAACTGATTGCATTCTATAGTAATGCAGATATGAAAAATTCTTTTGTAAGGATATCGCTAACCTCATTTAATTTGATGGCAAATATGATCGCTACACTTTGTGTTATATTAAAATATAAAAATTGCAAAATGTAATAATTTTTTTCTTGCATGGATAAAATGAAGTTCAAGGATTAAAACAAATGTTTGTAATTACCAAAAACATTTGACCTAGATCCATCTTTTATTATACCGATAAACTCAGAATCACTTTCTGGGACGATTTAGTGATGTTCATCCGTCTGTCCGTGTGTCCATCTAATGTGAATATATTTTGATGAAATTTAGTATTTGGGTTAAGCATTTTTGCTGAGATTGCAATTCAGATTTTAGTTCGGCTTACTTAATTGTTCTGAATTCTTTATTAAATTTCACATACACGTCATGTTTCGTTTCATGGTGTCTTTTAACATTGTATTCCTTAAAAACAGCTATTGTATCTCGTCAAATCAAACATGTTAATTTTGAATTCTGTATTATAAAGAAGTAATTTTCTTCTGTATTTTTCTGAAACTTTTCTTTTTTCGAATTCATTCTAAAGGTTAAATATAATTAAAGTTATGTATAATTATTCAAAATAAGTGCATTGAATGTAGCTGACTTATTTATTTAATTTTTCTGGTATAGAAATCTAATTATTAGACTTTTACATTAATTTTTTTTTGTGTTATATAATTCGATATTTTTTATCATTCAAAAATACGCAACTTCATTCATATCCTAACAAAAACAAAGCCAAGTTTTTAAATAATGTCGGCTTCTCTAGTTATATTTTTCTGGCGAAACCTACTATTGAAATATTTTTGATTATTTTGAAAGTGTACAAAAATGTGTGTACTTCATTACAAAAAAAAATTGTACAAAAATTTTATTACGTCTAAAAATATGCAATCAAATAAAAACTAATGAAAATTATGAAGATAAACTTTTCACAAACTTTTTAATATTAAATTTTGTAGTTAATCAGCCCTGTTCTTGAAACGTTGTTATTTGAATAAGAGTGAATTTAAAATCACATGAAATTGAAATTTTGGGTTTCTTGAAACCACTTTTATTTATTTAATGAAAACATATGTTTGATTTAAGAACCATATGTTTGAGTTAAGAACATATGTTATCTAGAAACCGAGGTGCCATATGGTTCTTTCTTCAGTTTCACAAAAAACTTTTAAGTATTTTGTGCAGTTTATAGAAAAAGTATAAAGAAAAATATTTTCTTTTAAAATAACAACTTATTTGTTCATTTAATTGTTTTTGTTCTTCAATTTCATTCAATTAAAAATGACTTTTCTATTTTTAAAAAGTTAGGCATCACCAAAAAAAAATTTCGATATTCAAATAAATTGGTTTTGACTGGCATCATACTGTTTCGAACATAAGCAAAAAAGTAAAAAATATGTGATTTGATGAAAAAATTTTTTTAATTCCTTTATTTGCAATAATTAGTGCACAAAGAATCTATGTTATAATTGAAAAAATTATAATGGAAAATAGATTGTGTAAATAAAAAGTTTTTATTATAGTTATAGAACATCATCATCGCAAAAAGTGTGTTTTATTAACATCGACCACTTATGACGATTGTTTTTTTAAATCAGCGCAAAATCGTTTTTTAAAATCGTTTTTTTTTCATAAAATTAATTTCTAATTTTTTAAAATAATGACAAGGTTCAATAAAAACATGTTAGAGTTTAAATATAAATTAGTTTTTTATCTCTTAAGACCTGCTTAGTGGAAAAAAGGGCATTTGTTTTGATTTCACAAAGCCTTTTCTATGTGAATTAAAACGAGAAAAAATATTCTTATTGAAATTAGAGAACAGCAAAACCCTCGTGGATTTAAGAATTTTTTCATTTACGAGTTTTTTTTTTGTGATAGTGGTTTCAAGAACAGGGGTGAATATTTTTTTAAAAAAGTCTGTATTCGAATATTTTAGTAGATTTTGTAACATATTTTTTTATAGATTATGTAAAAAAAAATTTAAAGCAAATAATAATCATGCAACGGGCTGCATAAAAAAACATAAAGGGCCGCATGTGGGCCGCGGGCCTCGGCTTGGCCACGCCTGATATAATAAACACATTTTTTCCGTTTTGTAGTTTTTTTCCAATTAAAAACAAGTAAGAAAATCATAGTCGGTCTAGAACGACTATACGATACCCTATACCGTTTAGAGACCCTATCTCTCAGGCACAACTAACTGGATATAGAAAATAAGCATAAACCAAATTTGAGTGGGATTTTTATTAATTTTTTTGGCTGCAGATATGAAAAAGTTCATAACAGATGCTCTATTTATATGGGGACTAGGTCCAAAAATGGACCGATCCTGACCATGTTTGGTAAAGCAAAAATATATACAAACAAAATTTGAGAAGAATCAGTGCAATATTTTTGTTTTTTGATAGATTTAGGTGAAGATCGGGAAGCAGCTCTATATGACTCAGAGTTGTCCCATAGGGACATTTTTGGACTACTGATTAATGGATGCAATAAACACATACAAACCCAATTTGATTTGATTTATATGATAATTTAGATCTTATGGCAATTTATGTTGATTTCATAGGGGTCATTTGTATGGGGGTTGGGTCTGAACATGGACCGATTCTCACCAATTTCAATAGCGTTCATCCTATGATCGATAAAAGCTTATATACCAAATTTCATCAAAATATATTTATATTTGCGACCTGCAGTTTGATTACAAGCTTTACATGGACACACAGACGGACGGACGGACATCGTTAAATCGAATCAGATAGTGATTCTGATTCGATCAGTATAAGAAAAGATGGGTCTAGGTCAAATATTTTTGGTAGTTACAAACAGCAGCACAAAGTCATTATACCCAAACCACATAGTGGTATAAATATTTGTTTAAAAACAATTTTAGTTTAATTCAAATTATGTGTATGAATTTGATTGATAAAAAAATACTACATGAAGCTACAACAGATGTTTATAAACATTGTTGTAATTTGCTTTAATATTTTTTTTAGTAAATAAAAACTACTTTTTTATTATGTTCACTACTTTGTCAGTTGCCTTTTTGTCGTTTAAAATGAAAAATACCATTGATTTAACTGAAATGTTAGTCATAATATTAATAGGCTAGGCGGTTCCTTGTGACTGATGTTTTGTTCTTCCGTTTTATTCCGATTTTTACCAAACGTATATTATTTGAAAGGCATTTCTTTTTAGCCGGTTTGCAGATTTACAGATTTTTAAATTTTTTCCTTTATTTTCAGTAAATTGAATTTAAAGTTGCTACTTTAGTGAAAAAATAAAATTTCCTAGAATTTACGCTCGAATTTCGAGGGCTGGAATCTGCTAGTTTGTATTCATTTGTTTTAAGTAATATTCATTTTCACTTAATTTTAACGTCAAAATATTTTAAGTGTATATTGTAAACTTAGAAGGAGTTGCTAGAAAATTTAAATGATTTCAATAAATTTTGTAAACAACCATAAATTTTCACATTAGTTATTGCAGATGTTACTGCTAAAGTCTGCACAGAATAAATTCCATGCAGTTAGTAATGGTCGAAGGCCAAACATATGGCATTTACACATGAGATATGGTAATTTGTCGACTACATAGTTAAAAGCTATAAAATATAGAAATTTATGGAAGGACATTCTTACAAATTCGAAACTACAAATAAGCTGGCATTTCCTGTTTACTCTTGAACAAATACCAGCTAAGAGAAAATTTAATTAAATACTGAGTGGAATTTAATTAAATATTGAATTTTTTTGTTAATAAATCATTGCTTTTCCTTTATTTTAAATTAATTATCTTCATTATGATCTTCGTTTCTGCAGCTTCAAGGTACAATTCATTTATTGTCTGTTTTTTTTTTACAAAGACCATTTTCTGTTGACTGTTTATCCCATTACCAGGTTTTTTTTATTTTTCTTTTATTTGGTCTTTATTGCTTAAAACAAATTGCATTTCCGTTCAGGACTTGTTATAAGAGAAAAAAATTTCAAATATAATGTCGTTATATATTGTTAAACAAAGCCAATTCCCATAAAGATGTTCTAAATTTTTAGAAAAAAAAAATAAATAAAATAACATAAAAAAGGAAATATATGATTGGAAGAAAAAAAAAAATTATAACAAACCAAATATCGTTAACGGAAATTAAATCAAAGATAGACGGTCATATTTCATGGCAAAGAATTTCATTATATTTAGTCCTCTATTTTTTTTTTAACAATTTTTTTTTATTTTTTGTATTCCTCTCCATGTATTTTGTCAACATTTTTGTTCTGTTTTTTTTTTCGTTCCAATAAAATCACATTCCAATAGATTGCATTTTATGAAGTTGCCAAAAAGAAGCATACCAGAGAAAGAAAAAAAAGCAAATATTATACACGTTTTACCCATTTGCCAGAAAACGACTCTGTCTGGTAGCTGTATAACTATGGAGTGTTATATACTCTTTACTTTATTCTACCATAATCTAATCATTATGACCTTATATGATTGTTATGTGTTCCAGAGAATAGTTTGTTACTTCACAGTAAATAAAGTTAAGGAGACCACAGCGTATGAGTTATAAAAAATTTTAAATTTATTTTTTTACAAGAATTCATTCTTTTCTATGATTTTCTTAATAAACACATGAAGATAGGGACTCAGCTTCATATGGGGCTATAACTAAGAATTATGCCATAGGGTTTATATTTGGACTACTGATAAATGGATGTAATAAACATACACAAACCCAATTTTACCGAGATCCAAAAAGTGATTCTGTGTCGATCGGTATATCAAAAGATGGGTCTAGATCAAATATTTTTGGTAGTTACAAACATCTGGACAAAGTCATTATATCCTAACCACATAGTGGTATAAACAGTTAAGATAACTAAAAAAAAAATCAAAAAAATATATAGATCAAGAATTTTAAAGGTTTTAAGGAAATGTGGAAAAATTGTGGGCCATGGGCCCATTCTTTTCTTTTATTTAAAGTACTTTAAAAAACAACGAGTATACCCCTGGTAGATCCTATCAAACTAATAAGGATGGCATTCAGACATGTGATAGATGAGACAAAACATTCAATATGTGTGTTATTCGACCTTTTTGTTGTAATTTTAATATAAATAATTATTAAAGCTCAAGGTCTGTGTTTTTATAATTTTTTTTTTATTTGTTAAAAAAAATATTTTCCAATATTTCGCCACCCACTGGATAGCATCATCAGGGATCTACAATTATATTTTACAAAAGCATCAAATTTTACATTAAATAAACATATATTGTACCATTGTGTCACATCTAAACAGAATATAACCCACAAAAATATAAAAAACACAAAAAGCAAACAAACTTACAAAACTTTTTGGCCCAATCTTAAATATGGGGGAATAAAGGGGGAAAAAAATCGGTGACTATTTATTTCGATTTAAACTTTATAATTGCTGCAACTTGCTTAACTAAGAAATATTCATAAACTTGGCCCTCTAACTTTTATAGATCCTTAAATATCGCGTGTGGCACGGTGCATTGATATCAAAGCTTATTGCATTTGGGGTCGGTATTGACTTCTCTCGGAATATATCGAGTTTTCTCAGATACCGCACAATACGTGTTGTTATTGATGGGGTCTCTTCCAATGTGTTTTAGCTTAATTCAGGGGCACCCCAAGGTTCTGTTCCTTCTCCTTCTCTTTTCCTTATCTTTCTGAATAACTTTCTTGGTTAAACTTTGAATCCAATATATTCTTTCGCAGACGACAGCAACATTTGTCATTCATTTTGGAGGTTTGGGGCAAAAGGCGGACAATGAATGACACACTCAGTCAAGACCTGGGGTCGAATCGTAGCATTCGTTATCGAAATTATTTTTTTATTTTCCAAAATAAAATACTAAGAGTAATTTTATTCTGTACCAGTTAATGGTCCATAGTTAATAGTAAAAGTGAAACGAGGGCTGACAATTGTCCGTCTTCTTTAAATAATAAATCAAAATATGGAATTTCGATTGGTTGTACGCTATATCGAATGCGACGATTTTCCCCCTGTTAACAATCTCCGAGTGGGGTAAAGCAAATAGGATTGATTTTAATGCTCAAAAGACTTGAGCATAGGGCCATAGATTCAATAATGTCATCTGCATATATGGGTGGTATAGATATTAAGGAATGGTAAACACTGGATGTTCTGGGCACGAGAATACAATGTGATGTTTTTCAAGTGTCAAAAGAATCATTCAAGTGTCTTGGTTTTCTAAAATGGTGAAAAAATTACTTCACTCTTTTGATCTCCTTAAAATCTATACCACTTACATCCGACTGAAAAAGGAATACAACTTCATATATGGGCAAGAGATTCAATGTCTATTTTGGAGCTACTGGACCGTGTGCAAAGGAGGGCGCTGATGCTCACTGGAACATCGCCAGAATGTGAGTATGTAGCACTGTTCTATAGATCCTACCATAGGAAATGTTCTTCTGAGATTATCGAACTCATTCCAAGTGACCGAGTTTCAGTTCGCTCTACCCGCTTCTCTAGTAGATCACATCCGTTTGTAGTCTATTGTCCAGTTGATCGCACCACGCATTACAGACAAAATTCGTTTATAGATCGAATTAACCATATGTGGAATAAACTCTCCGTGCAGGTCTTTCCTGACAGTTACAATCTAATAAAATTTATGTCAAATATCCACCAAACACTACTCCCTCCTTTCTCCTTTCAATAACCCCTTTTTCCTGAGAACAACACAATGCACTGCATCTGTAGGGGGCATCACCTTGCCCTGAGTGTGGTCAATAATTAAAAAAAAAAAATATGGCGGCTTGACAAGTGATCAAATCATTAAAAATTCATAAAAGTGAGTAAGCATAATTACGGTTATCTTCAAAAGTAGTTTACCAGGTTAGGTTTCATTTGAAAGAATTTAGAATAGCCTTAACATTATAACAAGTCGAGTGATATTTTTTTTTTTGGAAAATTTCAAAAATCATAATCAGATGATCTTTAGTTTCGGAAAGTATAGATCAAAAAGTTATATTTTTAATACTTAAATATATACGAATATATACAGTGGGTGACAAACATGGTAAACTTTTGCTATATTCTGAATTTGCCAATTTCGCGGTTGTTCTCTATCGAAAGATAAAAAATTTGTTTAAAAAAATTTAAAAAAAAGTAAAATAGATAAACGAAAAAAAAATTTTTTTAGTGATGCCAAATCAAAGGCAACTTTTAAGCTTCTGCACTACAGTTATATAAACAAAACAAATAGATGGTATGAAAGAAAATATATAAAATCCTAACTGTTATTTAAATATTTATGGTTTCTTTCAACTGTTTTATACCCTATACCACTATGTGGTTTGGGTATAATGACTTTGTGCTGCTGTTTGTAACTACGAAAAATATTTGACCTAGACCTATCTTTTATTACACCGATCGACTCAGAATCACTTTCTGAGTCGATTAAGCGATATCCGTCCGTTCATCCGTCCGTCCGTCCGTCCGTCTGTGTGTCCATGTAAACCTTGTAATCAAACTACAGGTCGTAAATATTAATATATTTTAATGAAATTTGGTATACAAGCTTTTATCAGCCATAGGATGAACGCTATTGAAATTAATGAAATTCGGTCTATGTTAAGACCTAGTTCCCATACAAATGACCCCTATGAAATCGACTTAAATTGCCATAAGATCCAAATTATCATATAGATATCGGTCAAATTCGGTTTGTGTGTGTTTATTACATCCATTTATCATTTTCCAAAAATTAACCCCATACGGCAATTCTTTGTCATAGCCCCCGTATAAAGCGTCTTCTCGATTTTCACTTCTATCGAAAAACAAAAATATTTCATAGATTTTTCTCAAATTTGGTTTGTATATATTTTTTCAAAATATAAGTGACCTTATCAAATATGGTCAGGATCGGTCCATTTTTCGACCTAGTCCCCATATAAATATGAACATTTTCATAACTGCAGCCAAAAAAATTAATAACAATGCCACTCAAATTGGTTTATGCTTATTTTCTATATCCAAATGTCCAAAAATGCTACCAAAAGAGGTTATTAACAATCTTAAACTAAAAATATGTGCTCCAACTGTTTTTCGATGAGCAATTGAGGTTGATCTTGGTTGTTATCGTCCTGTGGAAAAACCACTGATATCAGAGGAAAATCGTCAGGCTCGCATAAATGTTGCTCGCAAAACAGAATTAGAATACTGTTCTCTTTTCAGATGAGTCCAATTTTAATTTAAGAGGCCATGATGGAATAACGTTTTTGCGATGACCAAAGGGAAAAAAAATAGACCCAAAATATACAAATAAAACTGTTAAATTTGGCGGTGACAATATTATGTAGGACGTTGCTGTTAGGGCCAAGGAACTGATCGAATTCTTTTAACGAAAGATACTTTAACTGGAATAGGATACAGACAAATTTTAAATTACGTAATGTATCCATCCGTCATATGGAAGTTCCAACATGACAGTGACCCAAAATACACCAAATTGTAACCGAATGGACAGCCCAATCACCAGATCTCAATTCCTTAACAAATCTATTCGCTGGCTATCGAACATTGAGCATCGAATGTCAAATTCGTATTATGAACTGGCAGTCGAAAATTTCGTTGTACAACGAAATTTCAATCTAACACAATTTTACTTTCGATGCTGTATGGCAGATTGTAAAACTTGCAAATGTAAATATTTGTCGATTTGTTTTTTTACAATAAGTATTCATCAGACGAATCATCGAACCATAATTCCATCGTGGTCATGTTAATTAATAAATAATTCTATTTTTGATGTGCAAACATATATGCGCTCACGGGGGTAAAAATCTATTTCACAATACAATCACAAAAACAGCGTAAGGGAAAATCGGTGTGGGGTATATGTAAATGTATTGGTGCAAAGATTATGATTTAAATTTATTTAGCTAATTCAACAACCAACAGAAAGCGACACGAATGTATAGCAAACAACTGAAACCATCAAGTATAACAACCATAGCAGTTGCTTGCTATACATAGATGGCGCTTACTGTTTGATTTTAATTGATGTGTAAATAGATGTTTACACATCTCCCCTGTGATCCGACTCACATAGTTTTTGGTGTTACTTATTTCTTTTATAAATTTGTAAACAAACAATATTTATTTATAGTGCCAGCTGATAAATATATACTATTGTGAATAATACAATTGAGTAAAATTCACAATAGCGCTATTTTTATCGAATGTGCGCCATAATACCAAATGAAAATTCGTTCGATCAGTTAATTCGACCACAATCGAAAATCGAAAGTTGTTCATAATAGGCACCTAATTTACAAAAACACGACAGATCTCATAGAGGCCGTTGATTTAGAGTGGCAAAAAACTTCAATCGATATCATCAAAAATTTAATAACGGACACCCAAAAAAAAAAAAAATATTGAAACCAATTATTGTATAGTTAAGGTTTCCAATGTTTTGTCAACAGCATAAAAATGAATACTTTTAAGCTTTATAATTTTTTTCTGAAGTTGAGCTATTTTATGTAAATCTATTTTTTCTTTTTAAAATAAATAAAAGATACACATTTTTAAATTAATAAAATAGACTGACCGTTCAAGTCATCAAATATATATTTTGTTAAAAGTTTCCATTGTATTGTCACAATATAAACTTATTGATGGTGATTACCTTCACTATTCTTGTGCCAAATGTCATTAAAGACTTCGTATTTCTTTTTGACTAATAAATAAAAATTTAGACAGGTATAAAATTTTGTACAAAAAATTTTTAAAATTTTTATTTTCAATTTTTAAAATAAAAAAATTAGGTAATTTAAATTTTATAGATAAAATGCTTTTTCTTTTTTTTTTTGATTGTATAATTTTTGAAAATATCTTTGAAGATAACTAACGAAGTTGATCGATGTAATGAATTTTAAAATATTAAAAATTATTTCTTTTTATTTATTTGGACCTCAAGCCAAACATTGAAATTGGTCGAATAATAAAAATGAAATCAAAAATATTGAAATTTTTTTTTTTTATTGCATTGCATCTCAAGCCGAACATTCAATATCACATGTAAATTTCATCATTTCCTAAAAATTTTGTTGTATTTAGTTTTATTCCAATTTCATTTTTCATTATGTGGTTTTTGTAAGTTGCGAAACAAATGTTGCAACAAAGAAACCATGATAAAGTTATAAAAAAGTCAATCCAATTTCACTTTTTGTTATATAACTATAAAAAAACAAATATGAATTTACTAATAAAATTTAGTATTTAGTATAGAGACGACAACTACACCAGTGGGCAGAGGGTATATATATGTAAGTTTGCCTTCCGATTTTAAAAATTATAAACAAATTTAAACACCATAAATTGTATATATTTGTGATTCTTACAACAAGCAGAGTTGATAAAGCGATGTCCGTCTGTCCGTCTGTGTAAATTACGATCACGCCCTCAATTGGTCAGCTGGATTACTCATTTTTAGTGAAAATTTTTCAATGACATCCTGGGCAGTTTGCTGTTTAAAATCATTAATATCGGTTAAACAGTTATTAAGATTTCGATGAAAATGTAAAAACCCTTTTTAAAACAAAATATGATTTTTCGATGTTGTTCTTGTTACAGTTGTGGGTTTAAATTTTGTTTCATGTGTGTGATAACTGTAATTGTTATTGTGGTCATTGTGTTTGTAGCATTTGCTTCATTAGTGTGTATATTGGGTTATACTTCAT
Organism: Cordilura impudica; assembly: GCA_963682025.1. Lineage (NCBI taxonomy): Eukaryota > Metazoa > Arthropoda > Insecta > Diptera > Scathophagidae > Cordilura > Cordilura impudica. The sequence goes on from OY821520.1 coordinate 83,319,543, forward strand.
GTATCAAGAGGTCCAAGCCGTGCGGCTTAAAGCCAGCTTTGCGCCGCCACCAGCACCAAGAGAAATGTATTTAAATTCAAAATACCGCTAATAAAAAAATATACAAATTTAAATCTTGCGCAATTTCTGAAGCTTTTAATTGCTCAAACTCAAAACAAGGTCTAGACCGACTATGCGATACCCTATACCATGCATTTAGATAATTAGTCTTAGGTCCAACTAATTGGGTATAGAAAATAAGCATAAACCAAATATGAGTCGAATTATTATTAATTTTTTTGTTCTCAGATCTGAAAAAGTTCATATCGGATGCTATATTTATATGAGGCCTATGTCGCAAAATGGACCGATCCTGACCATATTTGGTAGTCACTTATTTTTTACAAAAAATATATACAAACCAAAGGTGAGAAAAATCTGTGTAATATTTTTGTGTTTTATAGGTTTAAGTGAAGATCGGTAAGAAGCTTTATATAAGGGCTATGACTAAGAATTGTCCCATTGGGTTTATTTTTGGACTGCTGGTTAATGGTTGTAATAAATACACACAAACTCGAGATCTACATGATAATCTGGATCTTATGGCAATTTATGTCGATCTCATAGGGGTCATTTGCACGGGGACCGATTTTCACCAATTTTAATAGCGTTCGTCCGATAGCCGATGAAAGCATGTATACCAAATTTTATCAAAATATATTCATATTTGGGACCTATAGTTTGCCTCACTTTCTGAGTCGATCAAATATTCTTGATAGTTACAAACATCAGCACAAACTCATAAATAGACGAATATCTATTTTTTAATTGTATTAGCGTTTAGCATGACCCAGCATTTGAAAGCTTTTAGTTATTAACAGAAAATTATAATGATAGAAGAAATTCTTTCTATGAATGATGGTTTCATTCTCTTTATGAAAAAAAAAAACAGGAACAAACTATGAATAATCATCATACTTCCCATAGTTGTTCTATTCCTAAGCAAAATAAGGAACAAACATCAAGATAAGGAAAAAATATAAAAGTTCATAAAAAAAGTTTGGCCTGAGAACGCCAAACCCTTTTGTAGGTCTTACTATACTGACCTAGTACTTTCTCATCCAGACCATGACCCCGATAATATTCCACAGTGTTATCATTTAGCTGTCTTACATATAAGAAGGGGGTAAAAGATGGATGAAACATTGTTTTCAGCAAGATCGATTAGAAAATTATTTTTGAGTAAAAAATCTTTACAAATAAAAAGACTATTTTTTATTTTTCTTTTAAATGGTACTTTTAAAATAGGGTACTTTTTCAAAAATTACTTTTTTAAGCAAGGTGCTTTTTGCTTGTAACGAATTTTCTCCGGAACCATAAGAGCCATAAAGGTTCGGATTAAGCTCTTCTGTTTATTTTTTTGTATTTCGGGTCCCATGGTATTACTATTTATCATAATTTATCATAGCGATAGTCGTGCAACTTTTTGTTAGTTTATTATTCCAGCCCTCAAAATTCGAGCGCAAGTTCTAGGAAATTTTATTTTTTCATAAAATAAAGACCCTAAAAGTATGCTAATCAATTATAGCCTATTCACAAATCAAACAAAAAACAAACTCATTTTTATTACAAACACATTAACACATTTAATAAACACACACATAGCATTGTATAATTTTATGTATGTGTTAGTAGCAGCTTTAAATACAATTTACTCAAAATAAAGAAAAAAAAAATTTAAAAATCTGTAAATCTGCAAAACTACTAAAAAGAAATACCTTGCAAATAATATACGTTTGGTCAAAATTGGGATAAAACGGTAGAACAAAACATCAGCCACAAGAAATCGCCTAGCCTATTAATAGTATAGATGTGAGTAGTCGACCCAAAAATGTCTACGCCCACTCATACAAAGTAAATATTTAATAATATCCATATTGTAGACCATATATTTCTAATGTCATAGCGAAAATATTGTTTTTTATGAAAACGAAATATTTTAAATCCACATAAAAAAATTATTCACTAATGTAGACTTGGCGAAATAATGTTCGATGGGATCTGCTAGTACAAAATAAACTTGCTGGAAATTTGTAAGTAAACAATTTGAATTGAGTAAAGTAGAAATTTAACTTTTTTGAATTAGAGTAAAATTTTCAAACATTTCAAACTATATTTACTTTGAAATGTTTCAACAAATACATGAAAAGAGGACACCTACGGACCGTGGAGGATTTCCAAAAGTCTGTCTAAACATCTTAAACCCATATTTCGATGGAAAAACCTTTAGCACCTACCAAGGCTGTAATAAAAATGGCGAAAAATAGTTGACTTTTAAAATTGTTATTAATATCACAATAATACATTTGCTATAAGTAATAAGAATGAATTTAAAACGGTAGATATGCACATACATAAATTGTTTTTAAATACATTTTCACACAGTATGTGCCTTATCTTTTCATGGCAGACTGCCGGACCAGCCAACCAGTCAAGCAACACTTATAAAACCATCTTAATTCAATGCAAATTGTAATGCATAAATATTAAGACCAAACAAAAACCAGAAGAGAACAATACAATTTCGATTGTTTTGTACGAGTACGTGTGCACAATTTCATTGTTTAACAAATGTGAATTTTCGAATACAACAAAATGCGAGCAACAATAATTTTATTCAAGCATAACTTTTTATTTAAGCACATAATGAACAATTTGCAAGTATCTGCATAATGATTGTAAACAACAAAATGTGATTCAATTTTATTTGTTGTCTTTCTAACAGCTACTCGTACATAAAGTTGTATGAAATATTTATGACAAAGAGATAAACAAAACAAAAATGAACTGTTAAAATGGTTACAGACCAAGCAAATGACGGTCTTTAATTGTGCTGTGTTCTGTGGTATGGACCTAAAAAAACATATGAAATGTATGAATATTTTGGTCAACATTTGGTTAAATCATTACAAGAAATTGTTATTGGGTGTGTGGTGTTTGCTTTTTTTTACTATGACTTCAAAATATATTTACAGCCATGTGTGCGGAAATAGCGGCATTAAAGTTATTTAGTTTTAGTTGTTATAAATTTCTGTATTCGAAAAAATTTCACAAACAGCGAAAAGCTCAAAACAGTACCTCAAAAAACGCAAAAAGATGCTAAATTAGAATGAAATGAAAAGCCCTAAAAAGCGCTGGTATTTGATGTTTATTTCAAATTTATAAATAAAAAAATATTATATGAATAAAAAAAATATATAATACGTGAACAATTTTTGTTACAACTGTTCATTTTCAAATAAAAACCTATCATTTTCTTCCTCATGTCCAGCTCAAGTATAGTTTTTATATAAAATTTTGATTTCTTGTATATGTTTTATAAAGATTATGAAAAAATTAAAATTTTAGCAATTTTGAGGCACTAGATGATGCTGTTTTTTCGAGTTAGTTTCTTTTAAACTTTTTTTCGCCTAGTCTATAGCTGCACTTGTGCCGAAGACAGGAAAACAAAATGCCAGTTGATTACCGAGATATATGTAGGTAGCCGTGAGACTAAATGCATGTTCTTCGGGAAAACCAAGTTGATGTCAAAATATACATGAGGCCATAAAATCCGAACAGCAGCTAAACTAGCAAAATCCAAATGGTGTTTATTTAGTTTCGATAAGTACTTCGAAAACGGTACACGAAAAGGAGTTTGAATTTAATGTGTTTCACAGTGTTATTTCACTTACTTTTAGTTTTAAATGAGAGAATTAATTCATTTTTAACAGAAAAATTCCCATTTTTAGACTGCGCTTTCCCATAAATTTGTCTGGATTTAGCAAACATTTTGCCATTTTTGACATGCATTTTCCCACTTTTACCAAGCGCTTTCCTTAGTCCCGTTTTAAATTCTTAAGACAATTTTCGTATTCTTTCTTTTATTCTTTTTATCTTTTAAAAATTCCTTTAAAAAATTAAAAACACCTTGAAAATTTTTGTTAAATATGAACTGTTGTTAAAAAACGTTCAAAGCATTTAAAAGCGAGAACGAAAAGCGCCAATTTAATGCTTAATTTTAAAGGAGAGAAGTTGTTATAAGTACAATATTATTTAACATGAACTGTTGTATTTAAGAGGCGCTAAAACATGTGAAAAATAAAAACGAAGAGCGATAATTTATCGCTGTTTTTAAAAAGGAGCTAAAAGGAAAAATGCGGTTTTTGGGTCGTCAAAAGGCGCTTAATCTAGCACGGAAAACGATAAGTTTGCATCGCTGTACACAAAGTATATTATTTTTCAAGTATCTAAAACTTTTTTTATGTATTATTATTTTCCGTAAAATATTTTATTTTAAAGAAATATTTTTTTTATTATAATAATTTTTTTTTATAAAAATATTTTTTTTTTTTATAAAAATATTTTTTTTTTATAAGAATATTTTTTTTTTTTATAAAAAAAGTTTAAATATTAATATTTTCCTTAAATTATATATTACAGAATAATTTTTTTAAATAACTTTTTTATAAAAATAATTATTCTTTATTATAAGATTTTTGAAATTTTCTTTAAAAATTTTAAAAATCATCTGTCAACCCTGCCATTAATATTCTTATGTCTTCTTTATTATTTGAATGTCACACTTGATAAATCGATGAACTCCACTTTCTGATTTATGAAAAATTTTAGCTTATTTTTTAAGAAAAGGTAATTTATCACGAGAAGTTAAAAAAAAAAATAATTTTAAGAAAAGGAAATTTATAAAAAAAAATACTTTTTAAAAAATGTACTTTTAAAAAAGTTACATTTTAAGTAAAAGTAATTTTTAAACATAGACAATTTTTTCAATAAAATTTACTTTTTTAAAAAGGAATTTTTTAAAACAGGTACTTAAAAAAATTACTTTAATAAAGAAAAGGAACTCTTTTCAGAGAAGGTAATTTTAATTTTTTTAAAAAACATATTTTTAAACAAGGCATTTTTCAAAGAAATGGTATTTGTTTAAAAAAAGGTACTTAAAAAATACTTTTTGTAATAAAGGTACGTTCTAAAAAAAGATACATTTTTTAAAAGGCAAAATTGCTTTAAAAAAGTACTTTTTTAAGAAAATGTAATTTTTTAAGAAAATGTGCTTTATTAAAAAAAGGTACTTTAAAAAAAGAGTACTTACAAAAATAGTACTTGTTTAAAATAAGGGTACTTTTTTTCAAAAAGGGGAATTTTTTTAAATATTTACTTTTTTAAAGATATGTACTTTTTTAAAGAAACGTACTTTATTAAGAAATGTATTTTTTTTTAAAAAGGTAAATTTTTAAAAGGCAGTTTTTTTTAAGAAAAGACACTGTTTTAAAAAAAGTTATTTTAAAAATAGAAAAAGAATACTTTTTAAAAAGGGTAAATTTTTTTAAAAAAGGTACTCTTTTAAAAATATTTACTTTTTTAAGAAAGATACTTTTTTAACACAGGTACTTTAAAAAAATTAACTTTTTTTAAGGAGATTTTTTTTAAAAACGGTAAAAAACAATTTTCTAAAAAAATTTACTTCTTTAAAAAGGGTTAGTTTAAAAATAAAAGTAAACTTATTTAAAAAAAACGGCACAATTTTAAAAAAAGGCACTTTATTACAAAAAGGATACTTTTATACAAAAAGGATATGTCTGCTACAACAAGTATACTTTTTTAAAAAATATTTCCTTTTTTGAAGAAAGGTGTTATTTAAAAAAAAATTACAAGGTAATTTTTTAAAGAAAGGTACTAATTTAAAAAAGGTTACTTTAAAAGCAAAAGGATTACTTTAAAAAAAGGTATTTAAAAAGGGCACTTTTTTTAAAAAAGGTTTCTTTGAAATGAAAAAGAGTACTTTTTTTAAAAAAGATGCTTTTTTACCTTTTGAAAAAAGATTATTTTTTTTAAAAGGTGTTTAAAAAAGAGTATTGACTTTTTTTAGAAAGGTACATTTTTAAAAAGGCTACTTTTTTAAATATGTGGTTATTTTTTTTAAAGAAATTATGCTTTTATAAAAAAAACTTACTTTTTTAAGAAAGGTACTTTTTTTTAAAAGGTACATTTTCAAAATGTAATTTTTTACAAAAATATATATTTCATATCTATTGACTAATTTAAAAAACTTTATAAAAAATTTATTATTTCAATTAACATTTTTTTGGGTTTTTTTTTTTGTTGATAATCATACTTATTTAGAGTATTTTTATTACAAATTTTTGAGGGGAAGAAAAATAAGCTCCTGGCAACACTGCAAATACGCATTATCCAATTGTATATGACTCATACGCCCTAAGTTAACTCTTTAAAATACTCATATCTGTACAGTTATTTTTTTTTTTTAATTTTTATAAAGTAAAAGTGCGTTGTTATTAAGAAAATCCTTTCCTTACTTCGAACAAGCTATTTATATTTCATCAACTGTAAAATGTTGCAAATTTGTAAATTTTTTATTTTGGCAGCCGCTGTTGTTGTTTTCAATGCTGAACATGTGTAAGGTTTATATGAAACTCGTAATGACATTATTATTTGTACGTAGGTAGAGTTAAATTCACAAATTTATGTTAAAATGCCTTTGAGGCGCATTAATCTGAAATTAATGGTTATTTCTGTTTTGTTTTCTCTGATCTGTTTCAGTTAATCGTTGGTCCGAGACATAAAGTAAATATTAAATAAATATCTATGCAATTATTGATGGTCATACACTACTATACACACATACATTCACACATTGTAAACACATTTCTGCAGTTTATCTATTTATTTAATGTCATTTATCTTAATAGGAAAATCACACACACACACATCTATTATTTAGTTTTTGTTCAAAGTTTGTATAAATGTATTGTAATTAAATTAACGGATATTATGGTGGGGGGTCCTCTTGATGATCATATTTTATAAATTTAATGAGATTTGTTGTTGTTTAGTGATGTGTAATTTACCTCCGGTTTACCAGTTTAAACGGATATTGTTACCAATACTACCACTGGCGTTGGGTAGGCGGTTGTCTGTTAGACTCTCGATAAAGTCAAATGTTTACACTAACAATACGAATTTAATTTATTACACATAAATTTAAAGTCAATATTGTTATTCTAGTAAATATTTATGTTATTTGCAATCATAAATTTATGTCAAATTATTTAAAAATACTCCATTTGACAAATCCAATTAATTTTTTTGTTTTTGTTCAAGCTAAAATTACTAAGTAGACCCCTTGAAGAGATTTTTAAATTTCTATAAAATTTGGTTTATTATCTTATCAAAATATAAGCAAAAAAGTGTATATACTATTGAAATTGCCTGTTGGTTATGTCAGAATGTATGAATATCTATAAAGCCATTTTTACTTTTATTAAGAGTGTAAATATCCCTTTGAAATTGTTTCCATTGATACACCAAACTGATGTTGCTAAAGTTTCTTGCTATAGCAACCATTTTATGTGCCTCAAGCTCCAGCATTTTGTGTGAACATTGATAAAGTCATAAAATAAGATTTAAACTCAGTCTATACGTATGAATGTCTGAAGAGCATTACAAATTAAAATTGTGAAGGCATCGAACAAAATTTATATTACTCATACGTCTAGCTCGTTGTACGAGCATGATAGTAGTTGTAATACAATTTTCATTTATAAAATATTAAGAAGTTTTGTTAAATTTCAAAAAATTCTTTATTTTAAACAAGAATTAAAAATTTATGAAGATAAAGGCAACTGAATTTATAAGTACTCGGAAGTTATGCCTCTTTTAAGACTAATTAAGATGGTAACACTGTACAAGGCCAGTACAGTAAAACCACCAAAGTGTTTGATGCTTGATGACTTCTCATTTAATTTTTCAACAAAATTGTAGCTATTATTAAATAAATAATTTTTATTCATGTACACATCAATGGAAAAATAAAATAAAAACTCTGATGTATGTTCGATTTAAAATTTAAAATATCACTCATACGTATAAATCTCTTCTCCTCTACTAATAAATAATAGTCATACGCCCAGTATGTTATGTTATTTAAGAAAATTATAAAAAAGGGTAAAAGTGGCAATTTTAGATATCTGGATATATTTGCTGAAGAATGAAATGAGAAATCATCAATGGTTCTTGAGTTATAGCTGAAGAACTAAGCAAACAAAAAAGTTTGACCTGAGAACTCCAAATCCTTTGGATGTTATACCCTGACTTAGAATTTCTCACCCTTCAGACAATGACCCCCAAAATGTTCCACAGAGCAGTTTTTAAAACACTAAAGAGAAAGACAATTCGATACTTAATTTCAAAGAGTACGGTCGTCTCTTAATACGTAGCGGAAAGTTATTATTGACAAGCGAATCAGACTTAAATCAAGTGCGAACAAGTTTATTTTTGTAATTGTCGTCGGTTGTTCTTATTGAACCCACTCTTGTGACAATTTAAAATTATACCTGCAGAGTTAGCAATACAGCTATGGCCCCGGGGGCCAAATCAAAAACTTTAAATTAAAAAAAAACAAACATGAAGAGACAAAAATGGTCCCGTTCACTACCTATAGGTATGATCGCTGATGTACCTTCAACATCTAGAAATCGGTTTAGTGCCCTAGCTGATATCAACGATATGGAAATGGACCCATTATCCAACATAGTTGAGGAAAAAAAAAACAAAATGTTTTCAAAAATGCAAAAAAGTGTTATTGAAAAAAAAAATAGAATTCCACACTTTTAATACCAAAGAAAATCGTTTATATACGGTATTTTTATATGGACTTCCAAAAATTAGTACTGAGGATATTAAGCAAGATATCCTAGGATATAATTTAACACCATTATCTATAACTGAAATAAACACAAAATTCAGTTCTGTCGACAATGCGGTATATAAAGTACAATTCGCAAGAAAAAACTTCAACCCAAAATCACTGGCAAATGTAAATGCAATATGCAACGTTATAGTTTCATGGAAGAAATATAAGCCACGAAAAAATCAAAATCCAACACAGTGTTGGAACTGTCTGATGTATGGTCATGGAGGTGAACACTGTAATCGCCTCCCAGCATGTATGATATACGCAAATCAACACCACACAAACGATTGTCCACTCAGGAATCAAGACAAAGTACCAGCTGTATTCTCTTGCTTCAACTGCAAAAAGCACGGTAAAGAACGCACAGACCACTCTGCAAATGATATTAGTTGCCCTTTGCGCTCTCTTTATTTGGAAACCAGAGCCAAAGCAACTAACAAAAACTCACGTATGTATAACAACAAACAACAAAACACACATCAATACATTAATAATGATCTCCTCACAAACAACCAAAACAACATTACAACTTGTAATACGTTATCGTATGCCGATTGTATGAGACAAAAAAATGATTTATTCAACATAGATGAACTCTTCAATATTTTCACAACAGCGTTGGATGATCTCCAACAATGTACAACAAAAATACAACAAATTCAAGTTGTTATGTCAATGGTTAAATATGCTTATGGCCTAATACTCATGACTTAAAAATACTTAATTGGAATGCTAACGGCATTACTACTCTTACTAATTTAATTCAATTCGAATGTTTACTGGAAAGAGAAAATATTCATATTGCCTCTTTAAAGGAGACCCTTTTTAATGAAAAACACAAAACATTTTTACAAATGTCTTAATATAACGAAATGATAGACATGACTCCAAGGGGGGAGGAGTAGCTTTGGTTATACACAGAGCAGTCAAACATAAACTGCTACCTATTGAAAATACGATAAAAATAGAAAATCTGTCAATAGAAATTCTAATTAACAATAAACCTCTTATCATTTCTACAGCATACTCGCCAAAATATACAACGAGTTTTACCAATGATATTATAAAATTAACGTCATTAAATAAAGATTTCATCATTCTAGGTGATTTTAACGCTAAACACACTTCGTGGCATTGTGTTAACAACAACACGGCAGGAAATGCACTGTATAATCTTCAACAGACACATAACTTTTTTATATATTACCCCAACAGGCCAACTTTTTTCCATATCAACGAAACCGTAATAATTCAGTTATTGATAGCAATAGCACACTAAATATAAATTTAAATGTACTTGAATTTGAGATTCCATCCGACCACAGACCTGTTGTTTGCACAATTGAAAACTCATCTGTTTGTGTTTTGGATACGAGTCACTATAACTACAAATTAACTGATTGGGTGGCGTTTAGAAACATTATTGAAAATAAAATTATGATTAATAGAGAATTTTACAACTCAAAATCTACAATTGACCTTGAAATTAAGAAATTTACCGAGATGATTTTAGAAGCCCGAAATGTATGCACCCATAAATTTAGCCTCTCTTCAAAAACTAACTTACCTGTAGAAATTGTCAACCTAATAAAAACCCGGAAAACTTTTAAAAGGAAAAGCCAACGAACATCCATCTCATCTGAATCCAATTTTTATGAACAGTGTGTCAAACTACTGACTAATATGATCAATAAAGAAATTTATACCCATCGTAATGATAAATGGAACAGTATGCTATCAAAATTCAAGCCGGGTGACAAATCGTTCTGGAAAATCAGCAGAAGTTTAAGAGGGAAACCCAACATAAAAATTCCTTTTCTTACCAAAAACAAAAAAAAAAAAATTATAACTGATATTGAGAAGGCACAAATACTATCAGATACATTTTCCGCTGCAAATAACCTTACTTCCAATTATAAACATTCAATTGACAAAATTGTCAATGGTAAGATCAATCGGTTCAAGGCTTCAATCATCGACTGTGAGGATTCTGTTTTTACATCGATAAACGAAGTCAACTCATTAATTACGTCGCTTAAAGCGTCATAATCACCAGGTCTAGATGACGTTTCGAACGTCTTAAATAAAAACCTACCACCCCAGGCAGTTCGTCTACTAGTAATAATTTTCAATAATAGCTGCTGACTAATCAACTATTTCCCAGTACATTTCAAAAAAGCCAAAGTTATTGCAATCCTCAAGCCAAACAAGCCCAAACACAATCCTAGCAGTCATAGACCCATCAGTTTATTGAGCAATTTGGGAAAACTGTATGAGAAAATTATCCAAAATCGAATCTGCGACTCCATTGCAAATACGTCGATTATATCCAACGAACAATTTGGTTTTAAAAAACAGCACAGTGCAGTGCACCAAGTTAACCGTATAACAAATATAATCAAAGCTAATAAACGAACAAAAAATCTACAGGTTTAATTATATTGGACATAGAAAAGGCATTTGACACCGTTTGGCATAACGGTTTAATATATAAACTGCTCGAGGCTGATATACCGAGATATCTGTGCGGGCTTATTGCTGACCTTCTTGACGATAGAACATTTGTTGTCGCATCCAATAATACATTATCTCCTCCCAAATCTATCACGACTGGTCTGCCAGAAGGTTCAATATTATCGCCCTTATTATACTCCATTTACACGTCAGATTTTTCTCTTCCCTCTTACCTGAAGACTGCTTACTATGCAGATGATACTGCCCTCATTACTTCAAGCAAACTCACTAAGGCACTTTTGAAGAAAATGGAAAAAGGATTTGTTGCCTGCAGAAAATATTTTTACAAGTGGAAAATTAAAATTAACCCTAGCAAAACTCAAGCCATTGTATTTCCCTACAACAACTCTCCCAAGCGATTACCAAACCGTCAACTCAATTTGGAAAATGAGAGCATTTGCATCCAAAATAACGTTAAATATCTTGGTGTAATTCTGGACAAGAAACTAAATTTTGCAAAGCATATCAACGAAACTTGTAGAAAATCCCTAAACACGATTAGAGCTTTGTGGCCAATAATAAACAAACGCTCATCACTCAACATAAAAAACAAAACAAGTAAGAAAATTATAGTCGGTCTAGACCGACTATACGATACCCTATACCATGCGTTTAGAAACCCTATCTCTTAGGCCCAACTAACTGGACATTGAAAATAAGCAAAAACCAAATTTGAGTGGGATTTTTATTAATTTTTTTGGCTGCAGATATGAAAAAGTTCATATCGGATGCTATATCTATAAAGGGACTAGGTCCAAAAATGGACCGATCCTGATCATGTTTGGTAAAGTCTCTTGTATTTTGCAAAAATATGTACAAACAAAATTTGAGAAGAATCAGTGGAATATTTTTGTTTTTTAATAGATTTAATTGAAGATCGGGAAGCAGCTCTATATGGGGTCAAAGGGATAATTTTTGGACTACTCATTAGTGGATGTAATGAACGCATACAAACCCAATTTGAGTAAGATCTATATGACAATTTGGATCTTATGGCAATTTATGTCGATTTCATATGGGTAATTTGTATGGGGGCTAGGTCTGAACATGGACCTATTCTCACCAATTTCAATAGCGTTCATCCCATGGCCGATAAAAGCTTATATACCAAATTTCGTCAAAATATATTCATATTTGCGACCTGCAGTTTGATTACAAGCTTTACATGGACACACAGACGGACGGACGGACGGACGGACGGACGGACGGACATTGTTAAATCAACTCAGAAAGTGATTCTGATTCGATCGGTATAATTAAAGATGGGTCTAGGTCAAATATTTTTGGTTGTTACAAACAGCAGCACAAAGTCATTATACCCAAACCACATAGTGGTATAGGGTATAAAAATTATTATTCAAAAGTGTCATTAGACCAACATTGACATATGCAAGTCCCATTTGGTATAAAGCTGCAAAAACACATTTGAAAAAACTTCAAATAATCCAAAACAAGTGTGTAAAGATTATAACTAACAAGCACTGGAGATATTCTACGCAACTTCTACACAGCGAAACTGGTTATGAGCGTATCGACGACTTCATAAATATAAATACTTCGAAAATATAGAGAATTCTCCTTATCAGCTGATAAGGGAATGTAGAGAATCGGCGTAATGGCAACTATAAAACATAAATCACCAAATTGAAAGTAATATGTATGTAATTTGTTACCGCCTTGGGATAATCCAATTATATGCATATATATTTTCTAACCATATTTGAAATACTCTATTTTTGTCATATAAAGGTTTTCTTATTTTTCCTTTAAAAATATTTAAACATTAAATATTCAATATCTTTGACTATAAATTTCATTCGCTGTAATATCTATAGATAAAATCTCGGAAAATGTAAATATGTAAATAAAAACTGTAAATAAAGATGAATTTAAAAAAAAAAATGAAAACACTAAAGACGCTTAAATTTTATAATTTTTTAAGTGTTTAAAATGAGTCACAAATGGGGGCGGTTCAATAAGTTTTTGCATTTTTGATTTCCCTCGTAGCTAATCAAATAACTCAAAACTGCTGCCATCATCTTGCATCTGTTAGCATCTGCGAAAAAAACTATCACTTACACCAATAAGAAGCCTGATAAGTTTAATGGGGACTCTGCACAAGCGATGACAACTTAAAAAAAAAAAATCGCAAAACAGTAACTCCAAAAGCGCTATAAGGCGCTAAATTGGAATTAAACTGCTAAAAAGCGCAAGTACTTTTTAAATGTATATCAATCAAAAATATAAAAAAAATGAAAATTTTTGATTGTAACTGTTCATTTTTAGCGACCCCATATCGCTATTCAAAAAATCTGAAAATATTCTTAGACATCTTGTGGGAGAAACGTTGTACTGGAAGGAGAATATATGGCAAAATAAATTTTTCAAATAGTCATGGATTTATTGATCCGCCTTTGTTTACTACTTATTTCATAATTTTTTTTTCAAATTCAAAGTTCTGATATTCTTTTAATGAATATTCTCAAATTAGTCAAAAACAATTAGATTTTTTTAGGAAATATAGATTTTCGAATACTGGAAAGAAGAAAAGTTCCTCTAATAAATCAATTTAAATAATTTCAAACCAAAATGCTTAAATAACTACTTTTACGTATGAATATTCCATTATTGGCATGTGTACATTAAAAATAACTCTAATTTGCTGTAAACATATCATATTTATAAAGTACCTACATATCCTATAAAATATTTGAACAATACTTCATTATATAATAACAAAAAATATATATTTTACATTCCATAAAATCAATCCCTGAGTCATAATTAATATGTTGATTGTTAAAGAATTTTAAGCTTTTGATATATGTTCTTGAACCTAGATGAAATACCATTCAAAATATTATTAAACAAGTACTCATACAGACAGACATTCAATTGAAATACCAATTGAATGAAATTATTGTATTTATAGTATTTTACATTTTATTTCTGTATCTGTACACAGACAATCAGCATTAAAGTACTTGGATTTAAAAAGTGTATGAGTTTAAAATAAAAATACTTAAGGCTATAAAATTTACACACACTCACACTCACAGGCATACTCAATTTTCACATCACACTGCTATTATTGAGGATTCTATGAAATATCCATAGATTTCCGCTTTAATAAATTTAACCATGTAATAATAATAAATACAACCGATGTTTGGGAATGTTATGGCATCTTGTATGCAGACAACGAACAAAGTATTGCCAGAAGCATTAAACATACGAGCATGTATAGAGTCTTCTATTTTTGTTGTTGTTGCTTTTGATGGGTAGTAAATTTAACTATATTAACTATATGAAGAAAATTCTAGTTCAATGTTGGAAGATACAAGAAAAAAAAAGCCGCTAAGCATGTTCTCATGTGGAAGCAGCGAGAACTTTATCCAAACAGAAGGATTTAAAGGAAACGTTTATAGTTGAATTAAAATAAGCCTAAAAATATGCTATAATTCTTGTATTGCTTCTATATAATACTTGGCCATATTTCATTGTCATTGCAATTTCATTACACTTAGATTTAATTTCGAATGCTAACAAAATTTCATTTTTATTGCTCAATTTGTTTTTTTTTTTTTTTAAATAAGGCATACTTGCTAATTTTTCATCGGCATTGAAATGAAAAAATTTCACTACCATTGAAAAAGAGGGCGGTCCTAGAAAACCCGACCTGACGTATAGATGGTGGCAGTAGTTTGAAAAAAACTATTTTGGTGAAAATTTGCAACCTTATAAAATATAAGTTTTAAATTTCAAGGCGCCATGATGTCTAGTATTTTTTTTAACATGGACAAAATTTGCTACCGTTATGTAATTCAATACTTTCATTTAAAAGATCATAGTCCAAACGAGTCTGCTCTTTCGTTGACGTCTCTAAAATATTGAGAGACAGTGTACGAGCTGCCAAGACGAACTCCGTAGTGGTCGACAAATTGAGGTGGCCACGCTCGAAACGGTTAAGAAAATCCACAAAATGATATTTGATGATTGTCGGTTGAAGGTGTGTGAGTTAGCCGAAATGATAGGCATTTCGCATTTTGATTGATTCTTAACCCTTTCACGACCGAACCTAAACTGCTGGAAAATTTTTTATTTTTTTGGATTTATACTTAACGACCCAACATTTCTAAACAAAAGTGTCGTCAAAAATATATTTTTTTTCAATTCCTTCAAGAAAAAATCCATGGGACATATATATCCCATTGGTCGTCAACGGTCAAAATTAGTGAGCAACTAATTTACTCCGCTCAAAGCAAGACAGTGATTTTTATTTCTATTTTTTACATTAATAACTGTAGTTTTGATATATACTTTCTTAGTTTGTACTAAAAATGGAAGGGAAAATCGGACAAACGCAATATGTCCTTTTGTAAAAAACCTTTCTGTTTCACAAAAAACCTTAATTGCTTCGAAGATTACCATAATTGATTTGGTATTTTTGAGATATTTAGAATTAATCTTTTTCTAAGTCTTTTTATTTATAGTTTAATTAATTGTTGATTTAATATTATGAACTTTTTTAATTTAACAAAAATATAAAACTATAAAACATCTTTTTTACCGTGGAGACCAATTGGACATATATGTCTCGTACTGAATTTTGCTGAATAATAAACGAATTCCAAATATTTTCGTGTTTCTGAATACCATAAATACTAGTCCATTTTATATAAAAATTTTAATGTTTTTGGTTTAATAACGTCCGAATTAATGGCATCCAAATATGACTAAAAAACACAATTTCATACCAACCTTTTTGGTATGGTCTGAAAGCTAAAACAATCCTCTGACGACTCAAGTCAGTTTAAAAAAAAAAACCGTTGGAAAATGTGGAAAATATAAGAAACAAGTAAGAAAATTATAGTCGGTCTAGACTATATGATACCCTATACCATGCGTTTAGAGACACTATCTCTCAGGCTCAACTAACTGGATATAGAAAATAAGCATAAACCAAATTTGAGTGGGATTTTTATAAATTTTTTTGGCTATAGATATGAAAAAGTTCATATCGGATGCTTTATCTATATGGGTACTAGGCCCAAAAATGGACCGATCCTGACTATGTTTGGTAAAGTCTCTTGTATTTTGCAAAAATATATACAAACAAAATTTGAGAAGAATCAGTGCAATATTTTTGTGTTTTGATAGATTTAAGTGAAGATCGGGAAGCAGCTCTATATGGGACATATGACTAAGAGTTGTCCCATAGGGATCATTTTTAGACCACTCATTAATGGATGTAATAAACGCATACAAACCCAATTTGAGTAAGATCGATTTCATAGGGGTCATTTGTATGGGGACTAGGTCTGAACATGGACCGATTTTGACCAATTTCAATAGCATTCATCCTATGGCCGATAAAGTCTTATATACCAAATTTCATCAAAATATATTCATATTTGCGACCTGCAGTTTGATTACAAGGTTTACATCGACACACAGACGGACGGACTAATTCTGAACATGCACTGGTTTTCACCAATTTCAATAGCATTCATGCTATGGCCGATAGAAGATTGTATACCAAATTTAATCAAAATGTATTCATATTTGTGATCTGTAGTTTGTTTACAAGGTTTACAAGGACACACAGACGGACGGACGGCCGGACATCGTTAAATCAAATCAGTTAGTGATTCTGATTCGATCGGTATAATAAAAGATGGGTCTAGGTCAAATATTTTTGGTAGCTACAGCAGCACAAAGTCATTATACCCAAACCACATAGTGGTATAGGGTATAAAAATACAAATGGGGCATATATATATATATTGGTCGTGGAAGGGTTAAACATGGATGAGATACAGGTTCACCAATGCACACCTGAGACAAAGAAAAAAGGAACTGTCACAACAGTGCACCAAAAAGGGGATAATCGTGTCTAAAGATGGTGAAGACTGTTCCACCTGCAGGCAAGTTATGGCGTCTGTTGCTTGTAATGCGAGCGAGATAAGTTTTATTGATTATCTTCAAAAAAGACAAACAATAACCTGATTTATTCCGGTGTTTAAGTGGTGAAATTAAAAGAGGCCGTATTTGGCCGCTAGTGCGATGGCCAAAAATCCATGAATTAAAGTTCGAAATATGCACCTTATTCGCCAACCATGAAAAGGTGAAGTACCTAGTTGATGGTTATTTTCAGGAGCTAGACAGTTCTTACTATAAACAGGGTATCGAAGTTATGGAATATCGCTGGAAAAAGTGTATCGAGTTAAAAGGGGATTATGTTGAGAAATAAAGCAAATTTTTTTCCAAATTTTGTTGTGTTTTCTTTGTCAGGCCGAGTTTTCTGGGACCGCTCTCATAGTTTTTAACGTACCTTTTTCATAAAAAACTTTTTATACCCACTATGTGGTATAGGGTATAATGACTGTGCTCCTATTTGCAACCTCCAAAAATATTTGAACTAGACCCATCTTTTATTGTACCGATCGACTCAGAATCACTTTCTGAGTCGATTTAGCGATGTCCGCCCGTCCGTCTGTCCGTCCGTTGTTTCGTCTGTGTGTCCATGTAAAAATTGTGTTGAAACTACTGAATATATTTTGATGAAATTTGGTATATAAGTTTTTATCAGCGCTATTGAAATTGGTGAAATTCGGTCCATGTTCAGACCTAGTCCCCATACAAATGACCTCCTATGAAATCGACATAAATTGACATAAGATCCAAATTATCATATAGATCTCAGTCAAATCGGGTTTGTATGTGCTTATTATATTCATTAATCAGTAGTCCAAACATAATCTCTATAGGACAATTCTTAGTCATAGGCCCCATATAGAGCTGCTTCCCGATCTTCACTTAAATCTATCGAAAAACAAAAATATTGCACAGATTTTTCTCAAATTTGGTTTGTATATATTTTTTCAAAATATAAGTGACTACCAAATATGATCAGGATCGGTCCATTTTTCGACCTAGTCCCCATATAAATATAGCATTCGATTGAACTTTTTCATATCTGCAGCCAAAAAAATTAATAACAATTCCGCTCAAATTTGGTTTATGCTTATTTTCTATATCGAATTAATTGGAATGAAGAGATAGGGTCTCTAAACCATGGTATAGGGTATCGTATAGGCGGTCTAGACTGTCTTGAGATAAAAAAAATGCAGAATTTATTGAAAATTTTACAGTAAGTATGTTTCGATCTCGTGCACAGCCTTTTTGGCAAAGGATTATATACATATACTCGTTGTGGTTAAGGCACAAAAATGTTCCGAAAAAGGTCTATTGAAATCAAAAAGTGTTGCTTTTGACAACATGATCCATTTCGGTCCCATGTACGGAGTATTTATTTAGGAATAAATAAAAACATCATTTAATGACACAGTTTTACATAAATTCAACCAAATTCTGTTTTTAAACTACTGCCAGAAAACAAAATTAAATAAAATAAACCCAGCTAACAAATTTTCATTAAAAATGATTTTAAAGTTCTGCAAAATATTATTTTACATAGAGTGGTCAAAATTTTGATTTGACCTCTCTAAAGTAAAAGACTGTAGCAGGACAACTTACAAACTTTAGTATTTTTCCATAGAAACGAGGAAAAAAAATTATAGTCGGTCTAGACCGACTACACAAGACCCTATATCAGGCGTTTCGAAAGAAGGTCTTGGATCCAACTTTACTGAAGGATGTAGAAAATAAGCATAAAAAAATTTAGTGCTATTGTTCTTAATTTGTGGTGAACAGATATGAAAAATATTTATATCTGATGTTATTTTTAAATGGGGATTAGGTAAAAAAAAGACCAATCATGATCGTATTTAGTAAGTAACTTTACTCAGAAATATATATAAAGCAAATACATATATAAAATAAATCTACGCAATACTTTTGTTTTTTGATAGATTTAAATGAAGACCGGGAATCAGCTTTCTATGGGGACTATGAATGAAAATGGTCTTACGAGGTTTACTTTGCGCATACTAGTGGGTACAATAAACACACACACACACACACCAAATTTTATCGATATATATGTGATAGTGTGGATGTTACGACCATTTTAGTCGGTTACTTATATGGGGGCTAGGTGAGAACATACTCCGATTTTCACCAATTTCAATAGCGTTCGTCAAAATATATTTATATTTGCGACCTGTAGGTTGATTACAAGGTTAACATGGACGGACAAAACAGATGGACAGACAGATGGTCTAGACCGACTACATGACACCCTATACCATGCGTTTAGAGACCATATCTCTTAGGTCCAACTAATTAGATATAGAAAATAAGCATAAACCAAATTTGAGTGGCATTGTTATTAATTTTTTTTTTGCCTTCGGATATGAAGAAGTTCATATCGAATGTTATATTTATATGTCAGAAAATGAACCGACCCTGACTATATTTGGCAAATTTGAGAAAAATCTGTACAATAGTTTTGTTTTTTGATTGATTTAAGTTAAGATCGGGTATCAGCTTCATATGGGGGCTAATGCTAAGAATTGTCATAAAGGGTTTATTTTTGCACTACTGATAAATGGATGTAATAAATATATACAAATCCAATTTGACCGATATCTATATGATAATTTGAATATTATGGCAATTTAAGCGATCTCGTAGGGGTCATTTATAAGGGGACTATGTCTAAACATACACCGATTTTCACCAATTTAAATAGCGCTCATCGTATGGCCGATAGAAGCTTGTGTACTAAATTTAATCAAAATATATTGATATTTGCAACCTGTAGTTTGATTGCAAAGTTTACTTGGACACACAGACGGACGGACGGTATAATAAAAGATGCATCTAGGTCAAATATTTTTTGGTAGTTACAAACATCAGGACTATGTCATTATACCCTGGCCACATAGTGGTATAGTGTCAGAAAATCTATGTTTAGAGAAAAATATTTTTATTCTTAATAAATCTGAATGAAATTCAAATGTTGCCTGGGAATACTTAAATACCCTTTGGCGATAACAACTGTGATTATTTTTCTTTTTTTTTTTTTTGTAGCAAACTAAATAAATTTTAGCATATCATAAAAGATTTAACATTCAGACTATGAAAATGGAGTTAGTTTTGTAAATCTGTACGAGTTTAACTAAAACAGAATTTAGAAATTATGCAAATTTATACTCATACGAGCGGAAAAAGAATGAAAGTAGTTTGAGTTTTGTATGAATTGAGTATGTTCACAAGAACTTTCCATGCATGAATGAATAATTTTAACATTTTGGTATACATTTGCATTGGCGCTACAAATTTTGTGTATGTTTTTTTTCGGAGGATGGTTTTATTTCTGCATAATAACATTACAAGCATTTCTAAATATTTATACAATTTACCCAGCAAATAGAAACATAACCAGAAATATGGGAAATAGTTATTACAAATGAATTTAAAATTAGAATGACATAGGCAGTGAGCATTTTGAAGCATTTTTTTAAAAGGGCGTATAAAATTTCCATCCAAAAAAAAAAAAAAAAAAATTGCATTTTGAAATAATCATGGCTATACCTGTTTTCACTTCCACCTTAACCCTTTCACGACCGAACCTAAACTGTGGATTCGTACTTAGCGATCCAACATTTCTAAACAAAAGTGTCGTCAAAAATATTTTTTGTTCAATTACTTCAAGGACAAAATCCATGGGACATTTATATCCCATTGGTCGTCAACGGTCAAAATTAGTGAGCAACTAATTTACTCCGCTCAAAGCAAGTCAGCGATTTTTGTTTTTATTTTTTACATAAATAACTGTAGTTTTGGTTTTGTATTTGTTGTAAATTTTTATATATAGATCACAGAGAATCGATTATTACTTTTTTACTTTGTACTAAAAATGGAAAGGAAAATCGGACAAACGCAATATGTTCCTTTTGTAAAAAAACATTTTTTTACCATAATTGTTTTTATATTTTTAAGATATTTAGAATTAACCTTTTTTTAAGTCTTTTATTTATAGTTTAATTAGTTGTTGATGTAATATTATGATTTTTTTTAATTTAATAAAAATATAGAACTATAAAATACCTTTTTTACCATTGACGACCAATTCGACACATATGTCCCGTACTGAATTTTGCTGAATAATAAACCGATTCCAAATATTGTGGTGTTTCTGAAAACCATAAAACTGGTCCATGTTATTTAAAAATTTTTAAATTTTTGGTTCAATAACGTCCGCATTAATGACATCCAAATATGATAAAAAACAAAATTTTCAGATTTTGGGGTCACCTCTTAGGCCCTGAGGATAAATGTGCCAACTTTTTTGGTATGGTCTGGAAACTAAAACTATCCTTTGTCGACTCAAATAAGCTTTAAAAATATCGGTTGGAAAATGTTGAAAATACAAGAGAAAATATAAATGGGACATATATATCCCATTGGTCGTGAAAGGGTTAAATTCAATTTTTAATTCTATATAACGCCCGTGGCGTAAATCATGAGAACGTATTTTTTGGAGATGTGTAAACCGATGACATACCAGGACTCAACAAATCCGTGACTTTATGAATGAAAGACAGTTTTTTTAAATATATATTTCTCAACATAGGGTAATATCCATGCAAAGGTCAACCTTAGGCCCAATTTTAAAATTTTAATTTAAATAATTTTTATGAAAATATGACAATAGTTTGTTAGATGTATTTTTGAATATTTTTCCCGTAAGAAAAGGAGAAGTGTAATTAAGTAATTTTGAAAATAAAGGCGTCATGTCTGTCACATTAGAAAATTCTTCTTTTTAGTATAATATATTTTTGAATTCATGTTTTTTATATGCTTTGTTAATAAACTAGCTCTTATAATAACTATAAACAACTGTTTCTTATTTGTCATACAAATAACTCCAGAATTTTTCTACGTTTTACAAAACATCCTCTAAAATGATGTCTGTTTGATGTCATGTCTGTCACGGCTACTTTTTCCCTCAATTATTAATAAAAACAATACTTTCTCAATTTTTCTAGTGGTAAATATGTTGTTCAGGTCCGTCTGCATAATTTTGTATAATTTTATGAGCAATGTCATGCCTGTCATTATGAAATTGTCCAAAGTTTCTCCAATGGTTTTTATTCCTCCCAAATAATAACTTTTCTGCAGATCCTCAAAATAGGCATTCGTTTGATCAATGGTTTTAGCGTGGAGCTAAATCTCTTACCACCGAGCTTTTTCTTTAGGGGCCGAAGTCCGGTAAATATGGTGGATCGGGTAAATATTCGTAGCCCAATCCACAAAATTTTGCCATGTCGCATACACACAAAGGACTCAAGCATTTACTTGATGAAAAAACATTTTCTTCTTGGGTATGGACCGTTGTTTTGCTTTTGGCTTTTGAACGAAATCACACATATTAATTGTTGTGAAAAGAGTTAATAATTGGCAATGCCGAAATTGAACTATATTTGTTTTTGTTTTTCTTTTATCTTATTTTGCACAAAATTGAATTGAATTTTTTTATAAAAAACCAAAAAATTTTATTTTATATGTACACTAGCAGAGCCCAGCCCTCGAAATTCGAGTGCAAATTCTAGGAAATTTTATTTTATCATTCAATTTATTTTTTTCAATGTTTTTTAATCTATTTAATTCATTAAGTTTATTTCATTATAAATATTTGTTGAACACACAGAAATAAAGGCCACCTTGTATGCCACCTAAAGGTATTCAAATTTTTGCCAATTCACAATTCAACACAGGGTATGTGTTATGCAATTATTCCAATGAAATCTGTACGTTAACTTTCGTATTGCATAATGTAAAGTTGATTGTGCACGCATAACTTTACTCAAACTCAACGAATTTAAGCAGGTAATAGCTCAAAAGAAAGAGCTTGATCCACTGAGTGTTCTGAGAGTGAAACGATCAAGATCCATTCATTAGAAGAGGAGCTATGAGAATTCAAATTGCTTGAGTGAATGTGTCCCATAAGAATTGTACAGGGAAGAATCGCGTTGAGTATAACTTGAGTAAGTTGGGAGTTAAGTAAATTTCAATGACTGATGACATATCTGTGTCTAAATACCTTTCATAAAAAAAAAAAAAATTAAGGAAATCGGTTGCATATTACGGCCAGACGGACTGACTTTAGTTTTCATAAATTTTTTTAATATATAGGATGTCATAAACCAATAAATTGCACTCTATTCCCAATGAAGTTGAAAAAAGTTTAGTTATTTTGAATGTGTAAACTCATAGTTAGAATACTGTATAATCTTTCTTATCCTCTACCACGCACTATTAAAAAATATTATAAAAATTTGCATATTAATTATAATATTTATTTATATTCAATCTAACAAAATATCGAGGCGGTATGGACTTACGTTGTCTGATTTTTAAATTTTCAGGTCCGATGTGGTAGACCTAGAGCTACAATATTCATGTATGTGTATTAGGGTGGCCCTTAATAAAAAAGTGGTCAAACTCTCGGTCTCACCCCCAAATTACAAAATAATCATAATCATCAGATCATAAAAATAGGTGAAATATAGCACAATTTTATTTCCCAACCCATAGTAAGGGTTTCATCTAGATTACTAGAACAATTAATTTTTTTAAATATGCCAAAATTCAAAGTTTGGCCTCGGCAAGGAATGGGTTAACGTTGTTCGATTTATTCAAAATTTTTAGCATGGAAGACTTGTACTTTGGGCTATTATATTTTAAGCGTCAAATCTAAAAATTCAACAGAACTTATAAAATATTTGAATTTTTTGAATCAATTGCCTTTTATTAGCTTGGGGTCATATGCGACTCCAAGTACAAATTGGTTAATGGGGCTATATTGTTTTTCTCAGAAACAATAGGCTATTAAGATATAAAATAACATTTAAAAGTAGAAAACTGATAAATTTTCTGATACAAAGTATTTAGAAAGAGTACATTTACTAAATAATTCACTAAAAACTAATTTTTCTCGAAATCCGCAAAAAAGAAATTCCTTGTAAAAAAAAATTCTGGCAGAGGAATTTACTTAAAAATTCAGGCAGTTAATGTCTAACGTATATTTAATAGAACTTTGAAGTGCCAGATCTATTTTTTGAAATTTTTTTAAAGAAAATTTTTTAAAACTTAAAAAAGATTTGAAAATTTTGTCAAAAAAAATTTTGCATCTTTGGTCTCATTTCGCAATAAAAACGTGGTAATAAAACAATACTTCACGTTTGAGTGCTCTTGGCTATAGTGACAAAAAAAAAATGATGGCTTAACTAATTTCTTAAAGTTTAAAAAATGTCCGTCAAATTTCACGACCTAGTTTTTTTTGGCACAAAAGTGGTCTGGGACATCTGCTATTTCTTGGCGCCTTTTAATAGATTTTGAATTTATATAGCTTTTTAAAGAGATAATTTAGTATTTAAATCGATTCATATAACAACTTTTCGAAAAAATTAAAATATAGCACAAAATTTTCGTAAAATCTGAAAAAAGTCATATTTTCCCCATATAAACACATTTGAAATTTCAAATTTTTTGAAACCTCTAATTTTTTTTGATTGACCCAAAACTTTGTATTTCTTAGTTTGTTTGCTATTCGCAAATTTCTAGGGGGTGAAACTTTAAATTCTAACAGTTTTTGTCCCTCCATATAGTGAAGGGCCACCCTAATGTATACATATATGCACATAGTTGCATTGTTTAACTTCTCACAGCTGTTTTTAATGTTGCCGGTCATAAATATTTTACGCTATATTATTTTCTAAATGCATAGCTTGACAATGTTGCCAGATTCATAAATCTTGAAACATTTTCTGCCATATGTTTGCAATGATGTTGTTTCACAACATCAATTATTAATTAATTATTTTGTATTAATATTTTGGTTACTGATGAAGGTTGGTGACTCTTCCCGAAACAGCTGTATAACCTGTCATGCAGAATATAGAAATTTTTTTAAACAAATGTGCCAATGTTTTTGATTTATTTAAAGTGAAAACATTTGATCTTGAGCCTGAATAATTTGAAACTCAATCATTTTTTCACCTCTTTCTTACATTTTACTACTATTTGACTGTGTTTATTGTGATTGGTAATAAAAATCAACTCAGCTGACTGCTCTTCTTGAACTATAGAGATATCTAACTAGAAGACAGAACTAGTTTAGTAAACCGGACTTAACTGAAAAGAGCGCTCAATTAATTGAACTAGAAATCACAACTCTAGCTTTGAAGTAGGTGGCTTAATCTCGATTAAAGGTTAATATATTTTTGAACGTGCTTGTTTGTATATAATAAAGTCATCTAATTACACTGTAAGAAAAATTTGAACTTTTGAAATGACACCCAAAAACACCGAGACACCCCAACTAATTTTTGGGTCATAGAGGGAAAAATCTGCAAAAGCTCTTGTTAAATCCATTTATATATATTTTTTTACGACAAAATGTAACCGTTGAAATAATAGACATCTATTTGGAAGCAGAATTAGTTTACCTCTTACAATTTAGGACCATAATAATTGTAATAATTTTGGGATTCGGGATTTTGGGATTGGCATCCCTATTACAAACAGATGCTACAATATATATATCAAAGATCAGTGCTTTTTATCATCGCTTTAACTTGAAATTTAATGTGACAACTTGGAATTAAACTCACTTGATAAGAGTAATCTTTCTAAAAACAAGTAAGAGTGTTAAATTCGGCTGCGCCGAATCTTTGATACCCTCCACCTTGGTTTGAGTATTGATAATAAATGTAAACTAAATATTGGAAAAAGTAAACAATTTGTTAAACTTAATACCAAATTATTACAGAAAATTCTTTGGGTTGGTTTTCGTCTTTTCTATTATTTCGGATTTATTTCGGTGTTTGCTTTTTGGTCATCGTGGTTGCTGATCGGCATGCATTTAGGTTATATACCTATATGCATGCGTTTCCGGTTATATGACATAACTTCTCGTTTAATTTAGAGTTTGCTAATTAAATAGCTCGCCCTAACCTCCATTGCAAAGGTAATGGTTGTGTAGGGTGGCTATATGCATTAAATCGCGCTAATTGGAGATGGCTGTATAGTTTCCTTTAACTGGCCAAATATTTCTTCATTGCGGCCATATAGGTCGGATGGAATAACAAAATAATAACCAAAAAAAAAACTCTCTCAACTTTTTTATTAAAATATTGCCATATTTAGAAAACAAAGGGAATAAATTTATAATAATAAATATTCAAATTAGGGATACCAAACGCAAAAAACCAAATGTTCCAAACATTTTAAATAAAATAATTTGTTATCTTTATTTTCTGAAAAACTTCAAATATTCATCCAAAAAAATTGTGAAAATTTATATATAAATAACATTCTCATCAAATTGCGTTTATTTATGTAACAGTTTTTATGTTCACAATTCTTAAATATCATTTGACGTTTTCTAAAATTCATTGAATTTAAATTAATGTTTTCTGTAGTGTGATTCTGTAAATTTCAACGATCCGACAATCGCAAAATATATCGACAGCTATTGTTGTTTGCACTAAGTATTAAGTGATTCACTAAGTACATACATCTTAACGACAGTCGACAAATTTTTCTATTTATTTAAATTGTAAATGAGTGGCATCTCTGTTAAAATAAGCGAAAAACACAAAGAAGAACAGAAAAAACAAATTACTTCGTGTTTGACAGGATGATTTTATGTTTATGTTTAATATCTTTATTTTGTTTATTAATATTTCTGTTTATTTATTTGAAAATGAAATAATGAATTGAATATGCTTTTTAATAGTTTTATTTATATAAAAAAGTTTTTTAATAGAAGCAAAATATTTTCACTATTTTATGATTTTTATTTATGTATGATTTAAGTTTTTATCGATTGAATAAACAACACAAAAATGGTTATCGTTTAGATAACAACAACAGCTGACTTTAACAATAGCGAATATCGCCTAAAAATTTTACTGATAATTCTGCTTTTATTTTTTTTAACGATTCGACAATCGTTAAAAGAAGTTACTGAAAAGCTATTAATTTCTCCTGAATGCCAATATTTTTTTTTAATGTAAACATTTTTTAAATGTAAACATATTTGGTGTTTTTTTGGAATTTCAATTTGTGTTTAACGAATAAAATTTATATGTATATTAAAGATGCAATTGATGTCTTCTAAATTTAAAATTATTATTTCCGACGTTTTGATATGATTTTCTGAAATTCAGTTAATATTTTCTAATTTATAATTGGAAATTTTAATTCTAGTTTTTAGAATTGATATTTTCTTAAATTTGAATAGAAAATTTAAAAAGTGCAATTTTGTATTTATATGAATAATAATGCTTTAGTAATTATAAACAATTTTTAAAAATTAGATGTAATCGCAATCAGATATTTTGTAGGTAAAGCAGAATAATAATTCTATATAACTATGTAGAACTGTTTTGAAAGCAAAAAACTCATTGATGAACTCGGTAACTCTATTTTGTAAAGACAACAAAAAGTTAATATGCCAAACTTATGTTCATATTTGTAAAAGAATAATGAAAAAACGTGTGAAATAAAAGACCAGCCCGTGTATACTCTTAACATTGTTATGTATAGTATCTATTTCAAAATATTGACATTCATGTTAAAATAGAAATAACTATTGCAAAGCTAATTAGAACAAAATTGTGGCGCCATCTACTGTGGCATAGTCACGCTGAGCAAAATGAAGTGACACTCTGTTAATGCAAAAGAAATGTATTTTCCCCACAACAAAATATTGCAGAATTTTATGTAAATAAAATAATATACCGATTTATTTCTAACATGCAGTTATTTTGGTTATACTTATATAGAATATATGTATATTATTTAGTATGTGTATGTATGTATATGTAAATATTACACACAAAAAATACAACATCAAACGTTATTTTTGTGTTTTTCTCTTTAAATAAATTAATACATAAAATTTTTTTTGCTAAATTTACACTGTTTTCTTTTTATTAACAACTAGGTATTTTAGCATTATTTACTTTAGATGCTGGTGAATTTTTACTCCCTTTATATTAACTCGTAGTGTGTGCTTGTCGAAAAAATTTTGGATCGATTTTAACCCCTTTCCCGTGACCCAATCGATGTGAAACTTTGCAGGCCGGCTCGTGGCAATGACAGAAATGATCTAATAAATTTTTTAGTGATGCCAAAACAATGGAAACTTTTAAATTTTTCTACCAGAGTTGATAAAAAAAAATGTACAAAGGGTTAGTTTGTATTATATTCTTACCACAACGACCACAAAAAAAACAAGTCCAGCTATGACAACAATATAACATTTAGAATAACAACAAGAACACTATAGAAACATGTTTTTCATTTTGTTTTTACTTTTTCAGAGATTTCCCTGGACCTGTTCCACCGATTTTAATGATTTTTGAAATAGAAATCTTCCCATGCATTTGGAGAATCATTCTCACTAAAAATGATCACCTTAGCTATCCTATTGAGGGCGTGATCGTGACAAGAACAACATAGAAAATTATATTTTTTCAAGACTTTTTTTAGTTCTTCATTCAAAATCTCGGGCCCTAATCGACCGATTTGGACGATTTTAAGTAGGAAACTTTTCAGGATGTTAATGAATCATTTTTTATGTCAGCGAGCACCCTAGCTGCCCGATTTATGCCGCCATCGTGATTTCCACAGACGGACAGACGGACAGACGGACATCGCTATATCAACTCCGGTTGTTATAAGGATCACAAATATATATATTTTATGGGGTCCAAAATTTTTTTTCTAATTATTACAAACGGAATGACAAACTTATATATACCCTCTGCACACTGGAGTGGAGGGTATAAATATAAACATTTTATTGACCATTTTGAAAAAATAGAAAAATGAGTGACGAAAAATGCAGATCACATTGCGAAAAATTAAATATGTTTTGTTTTGTGTGTGGAAAATTCACACCGAAAAAACATCGACGACACTTGGTTGAAGATGCCCTCAAAGCTTACAATCAATATTTTTTGGTTACCCCCGCTGAAGAAATGCGAAATGTTGATCATGCACCTGAATTTACGTGCATCACATGTTTTAGTGCATTAAACAAATGGTGGAAATTACAGCGATATTCGATGCCATTTGGACTTCCATTGATATGGACCGATCCAGGGGAACATGATCCTGAAAATTGCTACGCGTGCAAGAACGATGTGTATGGTCTCAATCGAAATAGTAAGTTCACTTAGATAGACTATATATCGAATACACAATAATTTATTCTTATATAACGATCCGGTTTTATATACAAAGGTGTGCCAAGTGCTCACGTACCAGTTCCACAAAATGATGAATTGCCTGTCCCAGTACATACATGGACATACCAATATGATACTGCGTCCTATGAAGTACAATCACAAACTTCAGTAACATCATTACATCATGCTGATTCTGATTACCTTCAGCCAGTTACACAATATCGATCATTAATTTCGCAGGAACATTAAGATAGAATCGTTCGAAATCTGAAGCTATCTCAAAATAATGAAATGACTTTGGCTTCGGAAGTAAGAAGCGTCAACGTTCTGGCACCAGATGTAAAAGTTACATCTTACAAATACCGGCCAGAACCATATATGCCTTATTTCATGCTTTCCGAAGACGCAGCTTATGCATATTGTCAAGATATTCCCGGTTTAATGAATGAAATGGGAATCTGCAACTATAATCCATCTTTATGGCGTCTTTTCCTAGACTCTTCAACCAGAAGCTTAACAGTAGTCTTGCTATTTGCAGCGTTAAACCAGTACCATTGATGTATGCTCTTGGAATGCATGAGTCGTATAATACCAATAAATTAATTCTGGAACGCGTCAGTTATGACGAACACAATTGGCGCGTAAATTGCGATTTTAAAGGTTATTTCACTTTTATGCTGGAATGCAAACTGGCTATACAAAGTACATGTGTATTTTTTGTAAATGGGACAGTCGTGCAAAATGCAACCAGTATGAAAAGCGAGATTGGCCAAAACGCGATTCGCAAGTTGTTGGCGAATTTAATGTAATTCGTCCACCATTGATTCCGCTTCAGAAAATAATGCTTCCGGATCTTCATATCAAGCTGGGAGTTGTAAAGAATTTTTTAAAGCGTTTGGTTCGCGTTAACGAAAATGCATTACCATACTTGAAAAATAACGCTTTTCCAAAATTATCAATTGAAAAATTAAAAGAGGGTAATTTTGTGTAACTAAAAGTGTGTGACTGCAATATATTTTATATCAATTTTTTTTAACAGGTGTAGTTAACGGTCCAGATATACGGAAACTTTTAAGGGATACAAATTTTTCTGAAATGTTAAATGAAACTGAACTGAACGCATGAAACTTAATTCGTGCGGTAATTGAAAACATTCTTTGCAAAAATCGCTTAACAGAGTACCGTGATTATATTGACAACATGATGAAGTCTTTCGACAAACTTGGCGTTAATATGTCGTTCAAAATCCACATGTTACATGCATATTTCGATTTTTACGAACGACAATTGTCCACAGAAACAGACGAAACTGGCGAAAGATTTCATCAAACTATAATGGCATTCGAAGACCGTTTCGCTGAAAAAAGAATAGACTCAATGCTTGCTGATTTCTGCTGGTCGATTGCAAACAAAGAGTAAAAGTTGAATAAATCCAAAAAAAAATTATAAAATCATCAAAATAAGAGCAAATATAGTTCCATGTCCGCTTGAAAATGGACGTCCATTATTTCTAGATATAAATTTTGACAAATAAATAATAAACAAATTGATTTTAAACAAGTTTTTAAAGTTTTTTCATTCAAATAGAATCAAAAATCGCCTTAAATCTACTACAAATTTAAAATCGAAATATCTCGTGATTTTCAGCAAACTTTTCAAAACGGGGATTATACGATCCAAAATTAGGTTGACGTGTCTCGGCGTTTTGGTGTGTCATTTTCACCTACTTACAGTGTTATCTACAAGTTCTTCTAAGTTGTCTTTTGTCGCTGGGATGCTATTTAACATTTTTCGTATTCCGTTTAAATTTCCGTTTGTTTTCCAGCAGCAAAAAACAGTAAAAAAAAACTTTTTTTAAATCAGAAATTCTATCGAATTCGAAATGTACACACACATACACATATAACTATAAAAATCAATTTTAAAATTCAAAACATGCAAATAGAGAATATTAATGAATATGTATGAACAACTTAAAATAAAATAAGGTTAAACATTTGTTGCCCCTTACAATTAGTTTGACTTCAGTCAGTATTTGGTTTGCTTGTCAAATTGTCCTTGATATTTGGAGAGAAAAAAAACAGAAGAAAAGCATTATTGAAAATGTCAAGAGTTGTTAGGGGCCATCAAAATACTTTGATGTCAATTTTTGATGGAGTAGAAAATAAAAGGAAATTGGTATGTGACACCACTTGGTAAAGTGTTGTGACATTTTTGACACTTTTGAATTAAAATTAAGTAAAATCTCGACACTCTGGTCGTTTTCATATTTCAATTTAACTGCTTAGTTACAATGGGAAATAGTTTAAGGTTTCTGTTTTTATTTTTGGATTAGTTAAACCAAATAACGGTGCAAAAATATATTGAAGATTTATAGAAAAGATTTTTTTATTAAATTTTGTTTAATAAAGAAATTTAAAAATATTTTTGTGAATAGACTTTTGAGTTAATTGGTCTAACGATTTGATGATTCATTCTGTTTGTTTGCCTTTTTATCCTTTATCCCTTTAAAAATCCTTCTCAGCTTTCAAAGTTCATTACTATTTTTAAGATTTTTTTTTATTTGTTTTTTAATTTCTTTTTTGATATTTCTTTCTTTCGTAAATATTCGAGAGACTATTTTATCATTGTTTTTAGGTATTAATTTTGTTCTTTTTTCTTTTTTTTTCCCAGTTGTTGTACTACAATATGTCTGTTGGTAAGTAGATAAGCCTATTAGACTAATCCTTTAGAATACAGAGGCCAGAGCGGTTTGTTTGACGCAAAGTACATTGCTTTAATGTTGCTGATGTACATATAAACTAAGTGTTGCAGTTCATTTGTTAATTACCTTGACTTAAAGTCACTTAGGAGAAAACATAAAATTTTAATTATATAAAATTGTGGTTTTATACACTCGGACACTTTTAAAAGTTTGTCTACCGAAAAATGTGCATTAAAGCAGTTTTCTATAATGAATCTTTAATTATGTTATATATATATTTTTATTTATTTAATTTTAACAAACTTTGCCTTTTACATACGTATGTTTTAAAGATATTTTAAATCAGAGCCAATTATCGAATTCAGAACCAAATTAAGTGCATTAAATAAAGTTTAAATAATTATTTTTGGTTAATGTCGTCAAAAGGGGTTTCTTGTTTAAAAAATCTTTCGAAATGTTAGCTGTCAAACTACCTGTCATACTGCTCTCACTTTTTCACATTTCTGATCAGTATACCCTGTCAAATCATCATGAATAAGATACACACTTGAACAACGCTACCAAATTATATAAATTTCTTTTGAAAATTAGTCATCAATTCGCGCAACTTGTACCGTTGTTTCATCGCAAAATTGTGTTCAGCGATGAAGCTTATTTTTGACTTAGGTTATAAATAAATAAAATTGCCGCATATGGAGAGATATCAACTCATAACAGATCCCACATACTCCATTACATCCAGAAAAAATGTCGTTTGAAGCGGTTTACACGCTGATGGCGGTATCAAAAATGAATGCGTTGCGGTCAATGAAGACGTTGCCGAACCGAGATCAGTGATTTTTTGTTTGAAAATATGGATGACATTGACCCGGACGAGATGTGGTTCCAATAGGATGGCACTATGTGCCACACGGCGAGCGCAGCCATCGACTTAATGAAATCAAATTTTGGCGATAAGTTGATTTCAAGAAATGGACCTGTCAATTGCGATTTGACACCTTTTGATTTTTTCCTGTGGCGCTAAGTGAAGTCACTGGTTTATGCTGATAAACCAGTACAATTGATGCCTTCGAGGCCAACACTGTTCATGTTATTCGTTACATACGACCAGCAATGCTCATAAAAGTTGCCCAGAATTCGACATCCAGAAAGCGTTGCGTCAAGAACAGCCACGTTGGCCGTATGCCCGAAATCGTTTTCAAATATTAATGCCATGTATTGGTCCTTCGAATAAAACATTTTTTTTTTTATTAAAATTAAATTTTTTTGTTTTCTTTTTCACAATTTCAAGTTCTATCGGGCTTTCGAATAAAAAGAATGTTTTGATTAAATAAAATTTTTTTGTTTCAAATTCTATCGCCCTTAAAAACACAGTTTTTAAAGATTTTCTTCTCCATAAACAGTGGCGACATTTTAAATAGCCCGTTTACTAACGAACATTAAATTATGCATAAATGTGTTATTTTATTTTTATCATGTAAATCTTTTTACAATTATTTTTTCTTTTAAGTGTTCTGGTTTATTTTATATAGTTTTAAATAGAATAAGAGTAAGATTAAATAGAAAAAAGTGTTAAAGTTAGATCAATAAAGCGGACATTCAAAATAGCACATGTGAAAATTCTCTACATAAAAATAAAAAATATATATTTTGGTAAAATTGTTTATTTAAAAAGGTAAGAACTACTTAATTTTCTTAACTACTTAATTTTCTTACCTTTTTAAATAAACAATTTTACCAAAATATATATTTTTTATTTTTATGTAGAGAATTTTCACATGTGCTATTTTGAATGTCCGCTTTATTGACTTTAACACTTTTTTCTATTTAATCTTACTCTTATTCTATTTAAAACTATATAAATAAACCAGAACACTATAAATATAAAAAATTAAATATATATTTCAAGGATGGGACGACAAAACACCTAAATCCTGAATTTCGAAGATTAGTTCCTGAATATGTCAAAGACAAGCTGATGTACACCAAAATAGCGCACAAAATGAAGTGTTCCAGAATGAAAGTGTATAATACTATCAAAGACTATGAAAAAACACAGACAACATTATTACAAAAAGGCGTAGAAAGACGACCAATGGAACCGATCATGCTATAGTTCGAATGTGCAAGGGCGGATCCCGCTCCCATAATTAAGGAACAAATTCAGGAAAAAGTTTTTTATCCACAAGCACAAGTAACAAGTAAGAAAACAAGTAAGAAAATTATAGTCGGTCTGGAACGACTATACGATACCCTAACCATGCGTTTAGAGAGGGGTCACAGGTCCAACTAATAGGATATAGAAAATAAGTATAAACCAAATTTGAGTGCCATTGTTATTAATTTTTTTGCCTGCAGATATAAAGAAGTTTATATCGAATGCTATATTTACATGGGGACTAGATCCAAAAATCAATCGATCCTGACCATATTTGGTAAAGTCTAACTCTAAGACATGCACAAATCAAACTTGAGAAAAATCTGTACTACTATATTTTTTTTTTGATAGGTTTAGTGAAGATCGGGAATCAGCTCTATAAGGGGCTATGAATAAGAATTGTCCTATAGGGATTGGATTAAAGGATGTAATAGACACACACAACCCCGATTCGAACGAGATCTATATGATAATTTGGATTTTTTTTGGCAACTTAAGTCGATCTCATAGGGTTCATTTGTATGGGGACTAGGTCGGAACATTTACCGATTTTCACCACTGTCCTACGGCCGATAGAAGCTTACATATCAGATATATTAATATATTCATAGACGGACAGACGGATAGAAGAACGGATGGACATCACTGAATCGACTCAGAAAGTGATTCTGAGCCGTTATACGATATTTTTGATAGTTACAAACATCACACATAGTGGTATAGGGGCCAAATCAACGCATTCGTTACCGAAATTTTTCGATTTTTAAACTATTTCTTTTAACTCATACTCTCTGTCTGTCTGTCTGTCTGCCATGGGTGGACCCCATTCCCCCTTATCCAATTGATCTGAAACTTGGCCCATAGTCTTGTCGTGATTATAGATTAATTTTGGGGTAGTCACGCACAGTCACGCGTGGTCACGCACAGTCACGGTGTGATCTAAATGTCATTTCCTCTCATCCGATCGATCTCAAACTTGGTCCATACACTTGCTGTGAGAAAAAGATTAACTTTGACTTAGTCACGCGTGGTCACGCACAGTCACACGTGGTCACGCACAGTCACGGAGTGATCTAAATGACATTTCCCCTCATCCGATCGATCTCAAACTTGGTCCATACACTTGCTGTGAAATAAGATTAACTTTGACTTAGTCACGCGCAGTCACTCGTGGTCACGCACAGTCACGGAGTGATATAAAAGACATTTCCCCTCATCCGATCGATCTCAAACTTGGTCCATACACTTGCTGTGAAAAAAAGATTAACTTTGACTTAGTCATGCACAGTCACGCATGCTCACGCACAGTCACGGAGTGGTCTAAATGTCATTTCACCTCATTCGATCGATCTGAAACTTGGTCCATACACTTGTGAATAAAAGATTTACTTTAACTTAGCCACGCACAGTCACGCAGAGTCACGCACAGTCACGGAGTGATCTAAATTTCATTTACCCTAATCCGACCGTTCTGAAACTTGTCGATATACTTGCTGTAAAGAAAGATCAACTCGACGTAGTCATGCGCAGTCACGTATAGTCACGCACAGTCACGGAGTGATTTAAAACCCATTTTACCTTATCCGATCGATCTAAAACTTGATCGATAGACTTGCTGTGAAAAAAGATTAACTTTGACATAGTCACGCACAGTCACGGTGAGATTAAAACTCCACTTCCCCTCATCCGATGGATCTGAAACTTTGTCCATAGACATGTTGTGGCCAAAGATTCATTTTAAGATAGTCACACACAGTCACGCACAGTCACGTAGATATTCTAAACTCGTATGCATAAGGAAAGAAAGAGTTTTAATAAAAACTTTGTTTTTATGGTTAGATTATTTATTTTCCAAAATAAAATGCTAAGAATAACTTTACTCTGTCACTGTTATTGAAGTATGGCCCCCAGTTAGGAGTAGAAGTGAAACAAGGGCTGATGTTTGTCCGCCTTCTTTAAACAATAAAATAAAATATGGAATTTCGACTGATTTTACACGATATCGAATGCAGTGATTTGGCCACATAAAAATATACACGTGTCTAAAAAAAAGATCAAAACGTTAAAAATTTACTTAGGATTATTGGAAAAATTCTGAAAATTTGTGGAGCTATATTCTTTTTACGGAAGAATCAAAGTTCAATCGCTTCGGATCAGATGAAAAACAGTTGCGCAACGTAATCCTAAGCACAGAATTTGATCCTATACACACATTAAAAACGGTGAAACATGGGGGAGTGGGTCACTATGAATCAAATAGTATATAAAAACATTTTAGCAGACGTTGTGATGCCTTATTTAGAGGAAAAACTGCCTCTTAAATGGAAGCAGGCACAATATATCGATCCTAGACATACTGTAAAGTCTGTGCAAAAATGGCTCAGTGACAAAAAAGCGATCTTGTACAATAGTCCGCCGAAACCCCAGGTCTAAACTCGATTTAAATCTATTATGTTAAGAAATCCAAAAGGCATGGAATTCCATATCCCTGGAAATAAATCAGAAATTAATATCGTCAATGCAGCGTCGATTAACTCCAACAAAATACTAATTAAATGAATTCCACTATGTTTTTTTGTAAGGAAATAAAAGAGTCTTTAATTTTATACATTTTAGTTCCATCTTTAACTTTAAACTTTAACTTTAAACTTTAAGTTCGTCGTGGTTAACAAAAAAAAAAAAAAAAAATAATAGTGAAAATAAAATTGTGAAAAAAACTTTAAGAGTGTCCATTTTTTTTTTTAAAATAAAATGTGCTATTTAAAATGTTCCTACTGTATACTACAGTTATTAAAGTTTGCCTACAAATTTTTTTTTTGCAATGTAAATACCTAATTTTTTATAAAAACAGCGAAAAATACAACTCATTTTTGAATTGTCTGAAGAATGTTGAATTAAACACGTAATCGTATTTCTTTTATATGTAAATACCAATGCGATGAAAATACGTAAAGTGATATATACTGAGAAAAAAAATGTTTCAAATATATTGAAAACTCTTTTGTTTCGTTTGCAGCGTAGCTAATGTGAATGTCAACAAATTTCATTACCATTTATTGATAATAGTTTATTTTCAATTGGCATTGTTTAAAGCAATTGTAAAGTAACTGAACAAATTATTATGATTTGTTTAAAATTTTTTCCTTTTCACACCATATAAAAACAAATATTAACTCGCCCTTTGAAATAAAGAAATATTAAAATGTGTTCTCAATTCTATAAAATGCTAAAAGCAGCGATGCCAACTTTCTTTAAGCAATAATTAGTACTTCAAAAAGCGCTAAAAGGTGTCAAATTAGTATGAAACGAAAGGCGCTACTTATATGTTTATAAAAAATTAAAAATATTTTTATTATATTCAAAAAACATTTAGTGTTTAGTGAAACGATTAAAGTGTGACAATAATAAAAAAATGAAATACATTTAAAACTTCTCGTATACCTGTTAATTTTTAAAATAAATGTGCTATTTTCATTCTGATCTACATGCCTTAGTGTTGTTTAAATATAAAATGTTGAGTTTTTATATGTCTGAAGAGCATTAATCACTCTGTGGTCAAAGCATAATGAATTTGTGCTGCTGTTTGTAGCTACCATAATTATTTGACCTAGACCAATGTTTTATTATGGGTGTCCATGTAAACCTTCTAATCAAACTACAGGTCGCAAATATGAATATATTTTGATGAAATTTAGTATATAAGCTTTCATCGGCCATACGACGAACGCCGTTGAAATTGGTGGAAATCGGTGCATGTTCCCATATAAATTACCTCACAACTTATATTGCCCTAAGATCCAATTATCATATAGATCTCATTCAGATTTAGTTTGTGCGTGTTTTGTTCCACCTATTAATTAGTAGTCGA
Organism: Cordilura impudica; assembly: GCA_963682025.1. NCBI lineage: Eukaryota > Metazoa > Arthropoda > Insecta > Diptera > Scathophagidae > Cordilura > Cordilura impudica. The sequence continues at coordinate 83,357,712 of OY821520.1, forward strand.
AATATAAATCCTGTAGGACAACTCTTAGTTATAGCCCCCATATAAAGCTGCTTCCCGATCTTCACTTAAATCTTCACTTAAATTAAAAAACAAAAATATTGTATAGATTTTTTTCAAATTTAGTTTAAACATGTTTGTGAGAAAAGTGCCTTAACTAAATATGGTCAGGATTGACCAAGTCCCCATATAAATATAGCATCTGATATGAAATTTTTCATATCTGCAGGCAAAAAATTAATAACATAACTCAAATTTGGTTAATGCTTATTTTCGATATCCAATTAGTTTGACTTAAGGCCGTTTCTCTAAACTGATGGTATAGGGTATCATATAGTCGGTCAAGAGCAACTATAATTTTCTTACTTTCTTAATAGAAACATTTGATGGAATTTTATACTTAATACAACAGACATTTAATGTGTATTTAAGAATATAAATTTTTTAAAGGTTCTATTCATTGTTGTACAAAAAAAAAATCATTACGCTGAATACTCCTTCGACTTCAGCATTTGAGTACTGAAAAGTCTCTATTTATACCCTATACCAGGGATGCCCACCAGTTTCTTATGAAAGTGCAAATACTAATACATATTAGGAACACATTTTTTTTCCATATTCTAATGTACACTGAAAAAAAAAGAAAAAAATTATCTGAAATAAGATGCTTTGAAATGCTTTTCAATATGATATTTTGTGTTAGTCTGAATAATTAGAATGCATATCAAACATTCTGCTTCAGCCTTGAAGTTATAGATGAAAATACATCACTTTCCCACTTCTCGTCTGAATACGTGCAGCCCATATTGTAAAGAAATAATTTGAATTTAAAACTTTATGCCGTTTTCTTTTCTGACAAAAAATGTCGCACTTTATTTGCACTTTTTTCGAAAAGTGATTTTTTTTATATATTCTTAATTAAGAGCAACCTTATCTTATACAAGCTGTGTTCATAAAATGCAAAAAATTTTGATTATTATCCTCTTTCCAGTCATAAGGTGAAATATTAAAGAAAGGGGATCAATGGGGAAATATTCTCATACTGTGACCTGAAAGAAGTTAAAGCCTGCAATTTTTTTGCAATTTACGAGGGCTTGACTTTGAGACCTTTCGATTGATGTATAAGGTATGGTTGGTGTTATCTCAGAATATATAAAAAATGCACTTTTCGAAAAAAGTGCAAATAAAGTGCGACATTTTTTGTCAGAAAAGAAAACGACATAAGACTTACACTGATCTTTTTTTCATTCACAGCAGCAAACTATTTTTTAAACGGTATAATACGTTAGATGACAACAAAGTCTACATTGAATATCTCGATCGCCAATGTGTACCAACAAAGCATACGAAAGTGTTCTTGCTGTGTCCTTTGTTTTAAGCAAGAAAAAACAATCAAAAACGAAAAAGACAAAATTTCTCGTGAGTTTTGTATTGCTTAGTGCTGAGTGCTGTGTGTGTGTATTGGAATACACTGCCTATGGCTAAGTGCTTTTACAAAAACAAATGTGCATTGAGTGCATAGGACGTAGGCATATATGCCCTATACCACTATGTTGTCAGAATAACTTTCTGAGTCGATTTAGCGATGTCCGACTGTCCGTCCGCCCGTCCGTCCGTCCGTCTGTGTGTCCATGTAAACCTTGTGATCAAACTACAGATCGCATATATGAATATATTTTGATGAAATTTAGTACATAAACTTCTATCGGCCATAGGATGAACGCTATTCAAATTGGTGAAAATCGGTTGCTGTTCAGACCTGGTCCTTTTACAAATGACCCCTATAAGATCAACTTAAATTCCATAATATCCAAATTATCATATAGATCTCGGTCAAACTGGGTTTGTATATGTTTATTACATCCATTTATCAGTAGTCCAAAAATAAACCAGGACAATTCTTATTCATAACCCCCATATGAAGCTGATTCCTAACTTCACTTAAATCTATGAAAAAACAAAAAAATATTGCACAGATATCTCAAATTTGGTTTGCAAAAAAACAAGTGCCCAGTCCTTAGCTCATAAATTAGAGATTTGTGAACTCAATTAACTTTTGTTTGATTTAATTGTCTGCCCTATTCTTCAATATTAATCTCGAGACTATAACCTAAATAGCAAAATTAATTAAATATAGGATCGATCTCATCCTCTTAAAAAACAAATTTAAGCAAAGGTGCAACTATCCTATGTCTTAAATTTTTTAATAACCGATATAAATCATCAAAAAGTTTTATGTTGTCCGCATTTTGGGATCTACAGGTGACAGGTTAAAACATTCTACAAAAAAATTGCTCGAGAAATATCATAAAGATCATCCAAACACAAAATTTTCATGATTTGTTTTTTTTTAAACTTATTTTATACAGTGTTGAGCAAAAGCCTACAATGAATCATCTACCTCCAAAACATAGTGTTACACAGTGAATTTGTATATTAAAACAAAGATTTTTTAGAATTGTATTAATTTTCTTTTGGTACCGGGAATAAATTAAATTGTTTTAAAAATAATATAATGTAGTATAATGCCGTATTTTTTATACCCTATACCACTATGTGGAACTAACAAAAATATTATACCCATTGACTCAGAATTATTATCTGAGTCGATTTAGCGATTACTCCGTCCGTACTTGTCCTTGTAAACCTTATCAAACTACAGGTCGGAAATATAAATATATGGTGACGAAATTTGGTATATTTGGTTTGTACATGTTTTTGCAAAAAAAAAAATGACCTTGATCAGACCATTTGTCGACCTAGTTCTCATATAAATATAGCATCCGATGTAAACTTTTTCATATCCATGGCCAAAAAAATTAATAACAATGTTACTTAAATTTGGTTTATGCTTATTTTCTATATCCAATTAGTTGGACCTAAAAAAAACACATGAATGGGGTATCGTATATCCGGAACATACCGACTATAATTTCCTTGTTTAATATAAAATTTTGAAAATTTATTTGTAATATAAAGATTTGGGTGGAAATTTATTATCACAATACAATCACAAAAACAGCGTAAGACGTAAGGCAAAGTCGGTGTGACTTATGATTGTATTGGTGAAAAAATTATGATTATGTAATAACCTCTTTGAAAATGAAAAATTAAAAATGAAAAAAAAATGAAAATTAAAAATGAAAATGAAAAATGAAAAATGAAAAACAAATAATGAGAAATGAGAAACTTTTAACAAAAATGAAAAATAAAAAAATGGAAAATTAAAAAATTAATAATGAAAAATGAATCAAAAATGAAAAATAAAAAATGAAAAATTATAAATGAAAAATAAAAAATTAAAAATAAAAAATAAAAAATTAAAAATGAAAAATAAAAAATTTAAAATTTAAAATTAAAAATTAAAAACAAAAAACTAAAAATTAAAAATTAAAAATGTAAAAATTAAAAATTAAAAATTAAAAATTAAAAATTAAAAATTAAAAATTAAAAACTAAAAACTAAAAATAAAAAATTAAAAATTAAAAATTAAAAATTAAAAATTAAAAATTAAAAATTAAAAATTAAAAATTAAAAATTAAAAATTAAAAATTAAAAATTAAAAATTAAAAATTAAAAATTAAAAATTAAAAATTAAAAATTAAAAATTAAAAATTAAAAATTAAAAATTAAAAATTAAAAATTAAAAATTAAAAATTAAAAATTAAAAATTAAAAATTAAAAATTAAAAATTAAAAATTAAAAATTAAAAATTAAAAATTAAAAATTAAAAATTAAAAATTAAAAATTAAAAATTAAAAATTAAAAATTAAAAATTAAAAATTAAAAATTAAAAATTAAAAACTAAAAATTAAAAATTAAAAATTAAAAATTAAAAATTAATTAAAAATTAAAAATTAAAAATTAAAAATTAAAAATTAAAAATTAAAAATTAAAAATTTAAAATTAAAAATTTAAAATTAAAAATTAAAAATTAAAAATTAAAAATTAAAAATTAAAAATTAAAAATTAAAAATTAAAAATTAAAAATTAAAAATTAAAAATTAAAAATTAAAAATTAAAAATTAAAAATTAAAAATTAAAAATTAAAAATTAAAAATTAAAAATTAAAAATTAAAAATTAAAAATTAAAAATTAAAAATTAAAAATTAAAAATTAAAAATTAAAAATTAAAAATTAAAAATTAAAAATTAAAAATTAAAAATTAAAAATTAAAAATTAAAAATTAAAAATTAAAAATTAAAAATTTAAAATTTAAAATTAAAAATTAAAAATTAAAAATTAAAAATTAAAAATTAAAAAGTAAAAATTAAAAATTAAAAATTTAAAATTAAAAATTAAAAATTAAAAATTAAAAATTAAAAATTAAAAAATAAAAATTAAAAATTAAAAATTAAAAATTAAAAATTAAAAATTAAAAATTAAAAATTAAAAATTAAAAATTAAAAATTTAAAATTAAAAATTAAAAATTAAAAATTAAAAATTTAAAATAAAAAATTAAAAATTAAAAATTAAAAATTAAAAATTAAAAATTAAAAATTAAAAATTAAAAATTAAAAATTAAAAATTAAAAATTAAAAATTAAAAATTAAAAATTAAAAATTAAAAATTAAAAATTAAAAATTAAAAATTAAAAATTAGAAATTAAAAATTAAAAATTAAAAATTAAAAATTAAAAATTTAAAATTTAAAATAAAAAACTAAAAATTAAAAATTAGAAATAAAAAATAAGCAATGAAAAATGAAAAATAAAAAATTAAAATGAATAATAAAAAATTAAAATAAAAAAATGAAAAATAAAAAATTAAAAATGAAAAATAAAAAATTTAAAATAAAAAATGAAATACAAAAGTGAAAAATAAAAAATGAAAAATCAAAATGAAAAATGAACAACGAAAAACGAAAAATGAAAAATAAAAAATGAAAAATAAAAAATAGAAAATGAAAAATTAAAAATCAAAATGAAAAATGAATAACGAAAAATGAAAAATAAAAATAAAAAATAAAAGATTAAACATGAAAAATGAAAAATAAAAATGAAAAACGAAAAATGACAAATTAAAAATTAATCAGTAGATATAATAAATCTATTAATAGTCTAGGCGATTTCTTGTGACCGATGTTTTGTTCTACCGTTTGATCCCGATTTTGATCAAACGTATATAATTTGAAATCTATTTCTTTTTAGTTATTTTCCAGATTTACAGATTTTTAAATTTTGTTCTTTGTTTTGAGTAAATTGCATTTAAAGCTGCTAGTAACACATACATAAAATTACACATATGCCATGTGTGTATTTATTATATTTGTTAATGTGTTCTTTAATGAGTTTGTTATCTTCATTCACAATAATAATAAACCAAAAAGGTGTTGATTTGTGAATTGGCTAAGTGGAAAAATAATAAATAAAATTGCCCAGAAATTGCACTCGAATTTCGAGCGCTGGAATCTGCTAGTAATAATAAATATTTTTATATTAGCAGAGATCCTGCAGTTGATTGCTATAAGTGATACATAGATGACGCTTTCGGTTTGATTTTAAAAAAATGCCATAAAAAATCATTAATTACTAGATGTTTACACATCTCCCCTGTGATCGAACTTACATGATTTTTTTTTATTAAAGCTTTTAAATAAACTTAGGTTTTGGCCTAAAGATAATTAATTCTTTAATTCGATTAAAAATTTAACTTTTCGATAAACTCACATCGTTTTTTTCTATTGTTAATTATAAAAAATGATAACTGAAAATTCCTGATTTTTGAATGTTTCATTCAAACTAGAAATTTTACAATTTTGCTTGATTTCTTAATTTTTTAGGATTCTTGTTTATTTATTGTCAAATTATGTAACAGAAACCAATTTTTCTTATACAAAAGTTCAGTGGATTTTATTTACTGTGATTCCGCGAATAAGAATAAAAATAATTTCTCTTGTACCACCAGAAACAAGAAAAAAAATTTATAAAAATAAAAATTCCAAATCCGGTTAATTGGATGCCGTATCATCCGGCTTTTACTGCACCTTAAAGAGTACAGTTTTTAAAAGGAAAGTTTTTTTATAAAGTTTTTTAACATTTAAATAAAATTAAAAATGTATTAGTTTTACAAACAGTATGTGCAATTTTACTAAATGAAAACTTAGAATTTAATTTTTTTGTTAACAAAAAGTCTTAGACTTTGCACAAAGATGCATTATTTTTCAATCCAGAAGTTTCTTAAATTCGAAGCAAACTTCAAGTGATGCTCCGTTTGCGTACTCTCTCAACAAAAAACACTTTATTTGAAGCAGCCTAAAAGTACGAGTATTTATATGCACATATTTCCCTGAGGCTCTAAAAAGAAAACTAAATTGAACTGAATGATATACGAGTACTTTAACACCGGATATAGGAAACCATTAAACAAGTCTAAGACCGCCTACAAGTGTTTGTATTTTTCTAGAACATTTTAAAACCAACACACAAAAAATCCATTCCATTTATTTACATGTTACAATTCATCAACCACCAAACTACAAAGTCTAATGACCCGAACTAGATGTTCTACTTTTTTCAAAGTGTTTAGTTTTTACCTTTAAAAGAAAAAATCTTAACAAAACAATTTAGTTTTTTTTTTTCAAATATTTTGTTGTTGCAACAAATGTAAAAGCCAGAACAAAACACATCATGGAACTGAAGTTAGTTGCAATGTGCCGCTGCAACATACATACATGACTAACTTTTCAATATGTATAATAAAAATGAAAAAAAAAAAAAATAAAATAAACACAAATAAATATTGAGGAAAAGTCTTTCAAAAATCAACTTCCATCCATCAGACAAAGTAGACGAGTACTGTGAAAAATAAGTTGCTGCCACTCCTTCCGCTTGTGCTGCTGTAAAAAGCTATTTGATGCTTTAGTCAAATAGCCTTGGGCCGTATGCATAGAGAGTAGTAGGAAGGAAAAACAGTTGATTATAATAAAATGAAAATTATTTAAAATTGTATGCTTCAAACAGTTGCCGCTAAACTATTTACGTACTTAACGTTACTGGCACTCGTGCAGCTTTACGTCCCATTTCCACGGCTGTCCTATGCGGTTATCGACGACCTAAACATAATTATTACTGGCAGTAACTGTCATGTTAATATTGTAAAATTGAATGTTGTTCATAACTTTAGCTTTTTACAATTGCAAAACTCTAAGAATAATAATATGGTTGCTGTCTCTTGGTTGATTGTTCATCAGTCATGCCCCATCAAACTCTTATTAGGAAAATTTTTCTGAAGGCTATTTGTAAAACTTTTTTTTTTTATTTCTTTGTAAGGTTTTTCAAAATCTATTTAGTTGTTGTATTGTGTTTATGGTTGCATTTCGTTTTGATGAATATGATTATTTCGGAAATATGATGGAGTTTGTTAACGGAAATTACCATTTAAAAACTAAGTTTGTTGAATGAAATTGGGTTTAAAAACTGTTATTACGCGATTTAAACAAACAGCAACAATTTTGAATATATCTTAATAGATAGAGTAGTTGAAGTATTTACATATTGATAATACGAGTATTAAAGATTTTATGATTATAAGGTCTCATTGCTGTCTTGGTTTGACTGCTGTAAAAACGATAATGGCTTCTCTAGAGCTCTGCTTTACCAAACTGCTTCAGAATTCAGTTAAGTAATGCAAACGTTATTTTATTTTATTCCTTCGTCTTCCTTTTTGTTAGAATGCTGTTATAAAAAACCGATAGGGAGTTTTAAAACTCGATGGAATTTTTTGTTTTAAAGCCATTATAAAACTATTAAAGTATTTCTTTTTAATGCTTGAAATAAGCGGGGAACTTCAATAAAACCAAAAAACTTTTAAAAATTATTACTTTAATTAATACTAGCAGATTCCAGCCCTCGGAATTCGAGTGCAAATTCTAGGAAATTTTATTTTTTTTATTAAATATGGCAAGCTAATCAATTATAGCCAAATCACAAATCAGCACAAAAAAACAAACTCATTTTTATTACAAATACATTAACAAATTTAATAAACACACACACAGCATTGTATAATTTTATGTATGTGTTAGTAGCAACTTTAAATGCAGTTTACTCAAAATAAAGGAAAAAATTTAAAAATCTGTAAATCTGCAAATCGGCTTAAAAGAAATACCTTTCAAATAATATACGTTTGGTCAAAATCGGGATAAAACGGTAGAACAAAACATCGGTCACAAGAAATAGCCTAGCCTATTTACATTATAGATTTTAATGGCAAAATAATCCATATAAAAATCATGACTTTTTCTCGTAACGCAGAAGCTCAAAATTATGACCGTTGTGGTCTATAGAGAGCTAACAACAGTCGGCTTTTTAATCACAAACTGGAACAACCAGTTCATTTAGTTTTTTTTGCTTATTATGCCTCTTCTAGTGTCGTCGGCTTTCTGGGCTATAATTTATTTTTAAGGATCCCCTATAAGAAAAAGTCGAGTGGTGTCAGTTTTGGGGAGCGGGCTGGGTATTCTGAAGACTTATTCATTCAAGTCATCAGATTGGAAGATTTTCATAATTTTCTATACTTCAACGCTTTTTGGGCTACTGTCAAAAAAGTTGAAGTAGTGTATATTCGTAGAGTGACGTACATACAAAAGTTTAAAAAGCATGTGCCGAAAAAAGTTCACCTACTTTCAACTTCATGACAGCTAATATGAAATATAATAAACGAAAATTCATTTTCTGAGGGTATCAAGGAAAATAAGTAGAATAACGAATACATTGATCGTGATAAAAGTAAATTTTGTTTGTTTTTTCAGAAACAGGTTGTTTATTTATGAGATCAATTTAAAAAATATTACATATGACATCAGTTTAAATGAATTCCTATTTGAAGCTAAAAATATTTCAATAATTTTATCAATTACTACTTCCTTCCAAAATATTGATATATCTGTGGTTTTCTAGAATAACCGCGTATGTCATAAAATCAAAATGTTCAGGGGAGCCAAAAAACGTTATATTTGAAATTATGGGCTCGATATAAAGATTTTAGAGCTTTTTATTTAACAGTCCTGTAGATATGGGCAATAAATACTTTATATAAAATTTTGAGTCAAAAATCTTCAGAGGAATAGATCCTGGAGAAGGACGAAAAAACAATATGTAAATTACATTTAAAGTGTGTGCAGATAAAACAACTTATGTCGACAAATGTCGGTTTCTTTGAAAAAGAAAACTACCAATGCAACTACCATGTAGACATAAGTTGTTGTTGCTTGAAAAATGTATTTTTTTGTTCGTCAACAAAAAGTTAACGGGACTTAGGATGAGAATATAACAACGTATCAAGAATAATAGTGACAAAAAATAACAGAAATAAACACACAAGTTTTTACAAGTGGTTATAAACTGAAAACTAATCCAAAATTATTTCAAATTTCTTTTCATTAATAACAACATATGTCGCTATGTGCTGTTTTCTGAGAAAATAATTTGTCAGTGATCAAACGTAGGTTGACATACATATGTCGTTGGTGCTGCAAATTAATTTAATAAACATTTAAGTTACGTCGTTATTTAAAGAAAAAACTCAGAAATGGTCAATATTTAAAAAAAAAAAATTGAACACATGTAAAGAGCGTTAAAAATTAATATATTTGGCATCGTTAACTCAAAACTGACAAAAATGGACATACGCGGTTATTCCAGAAAACCACAGATATATGCTAGCGAAGAAAACCTTTCCTCGCACATGGTAATACGAAGTTATGTTTTAGTTCTTCTTAACGCAGAAAAACTTCTTTCTGCGGAAGCTGTTATAACAGGAATGACAAATAAAATTTTTAAAAAAATAAATATATTTGGAAAAAGTTTTTCATCGCGCATTCCAATGACATCTAATGGATTAGAGGTTTTTCTTCCTTATACTTCCAAAACTAAAATCATTTGATGTGGCTCGTTTAAATCATTTTTGTAAAAAACTTTGAGATCTTCGAAATAGTTGCAGGAGAAGTTTACAACGTTGATGGGAACTACGTTTTATAGAGATTTTATAATGTTTTCCTGGCAGGTAAATGTTTCCTTTAAACTATAATTTATTTCGCCTAAATATGGAACAAATAATGTTTTCTGTAGTACTACTTTGAGCTCTCTGTTTTTATATATGAGCGATACTTTTACATTTCTACTCTTCTAGGAAGTTCAGGGCTGATTTCAAACTAATAAGCCATTGTAGAAATCTCTTCAAATTCGTTGTCCACATCTCGGCGTATTGAATTTAGTCGATCTTTAACTAAATTAGTTTGGTTATAAGCTTTCACAATATCTAAATTTACTGATTGTAAGTGCTTTGACAACTGGTTAGTAAAATTAAAATCAAAGCAGCAAATTGCCACATTTAAAATGGGCTCAAATTTTCGTATACGGTTATGTAAACGCCGTCCAATATTACAATCTAAAAAACAATATATAATAATAGTTGCAAAACTTCTGTGCATAACCATCGTGAAAAACCATTTTAAGCATATTTTTAACGAAAGTCAATAAAGAAGTACATATATTTTTTTGTCATATATTAGATTGGTAATTACCAATTTAGTTAATCGATACCAATAACTATTAGAACTAGAATTAGAACTACATAATTGAATTTTATGAAAACGAATTATTTATTTATAGGCAATGAGTTAATTCAGTTTTAAGATAAAAAGGGTTAAAAGGATTGCATACAAAAATTTGGAGAATAGATAATTATGATGTGAAAAAGTGGCATATTTAATATTTTATAAACCGCCGAGGGCCACTCAAATCCCTAACTTAAATTGGTAATATTATTTTTTCTCGAAATTTTGGGGCCAGGTATTTGTAAATCATTTTGGATGCAAAAAACATAAATATGGATTTATATATCTATATATAATCGTGTTTTTCGTCCGCTCAAAACTAGAAAACTACTAGATCCATATTTACTGTTCTTCTTGAGTAATGATTTAAATACCTGGCCCCAAGTTTAGAGAAAAAATAAAAGTACAAAAGTCTCAACAGATGGCCTCGCGGTTATAAAATATTAAATATGCCACTTTTTCACATCATACTAACATTGAGTACTATGAGAAGGAGAGTTTTGTAAATTTGTGTGAGTCCATCTATTATTAATATGGATAGTCATACCGAAAATGGTCAGTATCGGATAAGTGAGCGTGGTACCTCCCATACAAAATTAATTTTTAATATCATATATTGAGTACTGTTTTAGGGAGAGCTTTGCAACTTTGTATGAGGTCATCTATTATTGCTGTAAGTTGCCGTGAGTAGCCGTTGTAAAAATTAGCGTTATCGGAACAGTGGGCGTGGCACCTACAAAAAAATTAATCACTCAATATCATGACAGGGAGAGCTTTGATACTTTATGCGACGTCATAGGCCTGACGAAAATAGGCTGGATCGGATAAGTGGCGGGGTACATCCCCTACAAAGTACTGATTAAATATTATGTACATATACCGAGTATAATGATAGGGAGAGCTTTGCAACTTTGTGTGAGTTCATCTATTATTTCTGTGATTAGCCCTGGCGAAAATGGGCGGGATTGGACAAGTGGGCATGTCACCTACCGTATAAAATAAATTTTCAAAATAATAAAAGTATCTTAAATAATATAAAAGGGAAAGTGAAGATAATTTGTGTGAGTTCATAGGTTATTAGTGTGAGTTATTAGTGTGAGTGTGAAAATGGGCGGAATCGGATAAATGGGTGGGGTTACTTCTATAAAAGTAATTATTGAACTTTAACATGTTGGGCCGTTTTGAAGGAAAATGTTCAAGAGAAATGACAATTTCAGCAGCATAACAAAAATTGAAATTTCCGGAATTTTCATTCAAGTTAATTGCTACTGCTGTAGTATAAGATGATGGAGTGAATTCATCAAAAAACTTTTTAATTTAATAACAAAGTTGGATCTTAAAATAATATAGTTAAATCTAAGCTTACATAAGAGCATTAATTTAAAAAAATTAGTTTATTATTGAATAACTGTTTCTTTAAAAATATCATTTTTATCATCATTTTTATTACGATGCCAAGAGGAGTTCATGGTTATATTGGCCGGCATTCTCAAGATGCAGCGCAGCACCGAAATGTCGCAACACGTCGAAAGGAAGAGGAACGTGCTATTGAAAGGGACCAGAATGGTTGGAAATCGCGCGCGACAGACAGAAGAGATCAACGAAACACACAATGAGCAACAATGATTGAGAAGAAGAGAAGTTCGTGCTCGGCAAAGTGATGAAGCCAGATCACAATGTGCGATTTTTGAACGACGACGTAGGCTACAACCAATTATTCAGGTGAATATTGAGCAGGTACCCTTTCGATATGAGCCCAACATTCAATACAGTTCGCACACATCGGTTCAATTCGGCCAGATGTCTGTCGTTTCTGAGCATTTTAATGCAGTTAAATTTGAGAAAGAACCGCTTGGGTTGTGTTGCGTGCGCGGAAAGGTGAAATTGCCAAATTGCTTCCACCACCAGAGCCATTATGCACGCTGCTTTACGGCGAATCTCCTAATTCGAATGAAAGTTGGATCTGTCATCCTTATGCCCCGACACAATGCAATGGAACCCGACTGATTGTGACGAAATTAATGAGTAATGTGATAGTGGCAAGGATTTTGAAAGGGCGGTTCAAGGGAGATGCTTTATTCGGCGAATTCCCTTGACTTCAACCGATTTGATGTTCCAGTTCAAAGGTGTTCAGTTCCCAGTGAAACTTGCATTAACGATGACAGTAAACAAGTCAGAAGGACAGTCCCTAGAAGTGTGCGGCATAAATCTGAAAATGTCATGCTTTTCACACGGCCAGCTATATGTTGCGTGTTCCCGAGTTGGGAAACCATCCTCACTATTCAGTTATGTTCCGGAGCAGAAAACAAAAAATGTTGTATATCGTGCAGCATTAATTGATTACAATCATCATTCTATTCTTTTTTTTAATTAATACTTGATTTTATTCTATTTTCGCCAAATGTTGGACGGGTCAGCTATCCGTATTATTATAAGATATTGAATTCAACTGAATTCGAAAAGTGTTGTATTCAAATTATATTATTGCGTCATCTGTTAACGCTCGAAAATTTTCGATAAAAAAAATTTGAAATTATTTCAGTCAAAAAATCTCTTTTGGACAAAGCGAAGTTTGCCGGGTCAGCTAGTTATTATAAATATGGATTTAATTCATATGTGGTGAAGGTAACATTTATATCTTTTGGTTGCTTTTACGTGTTTTAACCCAATAATTACATTAAGTCTACTATTTTTAAAAAAATATTTCCTTAAACACTTTTCCATGGCTTTAATTTATTGTGGTATTGAATTGTAAAATATTTGCACACAGTTGTGCCATTCAACCCAACGAGTTTCGTAGTACAACTTCAGTCTTTTACCAGATTGTCCGTTTTTTTTAAAATATATTTGGCAAATTGCGTGTCCTTTTTCAACACCCTCAAAAATAATTACAAATTTCGGAAATGGTCGCACAACTATTTCTTATTTCTACAATCTTTGATGCCATATTAAGACACAAATTAAGGGTATGTGAGCCGCAATGCTGTTATGGCTTGAACGTCGTTATGCCGACAAGACATGTTTGCGGCATATTCAAATCAACCTAGGTTTTTGGCTGTCTCAAGTAAAGTTTGTAAAAAAGAAATCTGCATCGTTGTCTTCTTTGACAATGTTTTTTGAATTTGTTTTCCAATTATATTTATTAGTTCATTTTGTATAAAGGGACTAATATAGGAGGATTTTTTGGTGCTTTCCTTAATTATTTTTAAATATTTCATCAGCTTTTGCCCTATATCTCAAAAGAGCTCTAATGTTTTAATTTATATTCGCGAGCAATAAGCAGATAATTGCACCAAAGATATATCACAATGGATTATTTTGATCCCAGGAGCACTGAATGGTTAAATAAATAAAAATTAACTGAATTATTTTTCTTAAATTCTAAATAGTGGCATCAACGAGTTTAATAGAAAAACTCGTTTTAGGTCATTTTTATTTTAAGATATCTTAAAATCCAAAGCTGGCCTTGGCAAATAATGGGTTAACGTTAAGTGTCGCATCTAAAAATTGGACAGCACTTACAAAATCTTTAAATTTTTGAATAAATTGTCTTTTATTAGCTTGGGGTCATATGTGACCCTAATTCCAAAAGGGTTAATGGAGTCATATTATTTTTTTCCGAAACCCTAGGCTATTAAGATAAAATATAACATTTAAATGTAGAAAAGTGATGAATTTTTGATACGAAGTATTTAGAAAGAGTACATTTACAGAATATTTCACAAAAATCCAATTTTTCTCGAAATCCGCGAAAATAAAATCCTTGTCAAAAAAGTTCTGGCAGAGGGATTTACTTAAAAAATCACACAGTTAATCTGAAACATGTATTTAATAAAACCTTAAAGTGATAGATTCATTTTTTTAAATTTTGTTTAAGAAAATTTTTTCAAACTTGAAAAAGGAGTTTTAAAAATTTTATCAAAAAAATTTCCAATTTTCGGTCCTAATGCGCAATAGGTTAACAACGTGGTAATAAAGCAATACTTCATATCTGAGTACTTATAAGTATAGAGACCAAAAAAGAATAATGGCTTTAATCAATTTCTCAAAGTTGAAAAAAATGCCATCAAATTTCATGACCTAGTTTTTTTTTGGCACAAAAGTGGTCTGGGGCATTTGCTATTTCTTATCGAGGTTTAATACGATTTTGAAGTTTTATAGCCTTTTTAAAGGATAATTTAATACTGATTCCGAATTATGTAACAGCTTGTCGGAAAAATTAAATTATAGAACGAAATTTTCGTAAAATCTGAAAAAAAGTCATATTTTCCCCATAAAAACACACTTGAAATTTTCAATCGCTTTGCGCCACGACTAAACGTTTTTTGATTGGCCCAAAACTTTGTATTTCTCAGTTTTTTTGCTATTCGCATATTTCTAGGGGGTGCGACCGACAGTTTGAACACTTTTTTTTCCCTCCATATAACGAAGGGCCACTATAATGTTACATACCATAGGAAAGGTTAATTTGTCTAGTTTCCCAGTGTATGCTTTATTTTTAAGGTTTTGGAAACACTTACACACTAATAGGAAAAAATTCAAATTAGTGCATATGCTAAAAATTGAAGAACCGTTGTTTTGAATTACAAAATATTTTTTTTGATAGATATCCCACTCGTATCCCACTAAGCGACCAAAAAGCTCTTAAAGGAAAAAGCCTAAGCTTTCTTTTGAGCCCAAAAAAAAAAAAAAAATAATAACCAAGTTTCCTTTTTTTGAAAAAAAGTCAAAAAAAATTTTTGATTTTGAAAAAAAAAGTCAAAAAATTTTTATTTTTTAAAATTTTTTTTTCCGAAAGACTGAAAAAATAGCTATCTAAACTATTTGGGACAAATTTTGCTAAGAACAATACGTAAAAAGTTACATGGATGAGAAAAAACACCTGTTTGGTCAAAATGACCACCTCTAACTTAGAGGGTTTTGGACCGATCTTGTTGAAAAATTGTGTCTAAACTACTATCCAATAGGACTAACGGACTAACCTTGGTGCAAATTTCATCCCGATCGGAAGACATCGGTTTTAAAAGTTGGATCACTTGACATGAAACGCCCCATATATACTACAAAGATGGATTTATTTTTTTAATTTTAGAATAATATACATACAAATATATGTATGCAGTTTAGGGATGTAACGAAATCGGCCCTAGTACCACGTGATGCTGTATTAAAAATAAAAAATTCAAGAAATTTGCCTTCACCTCATATTTTTTTAATTGCAAAAAAAATGTACCTAAATTATACTAAATTAATTCATATGTGTTTTAACCCAATAATTACATTAAGTCTACTATTTTTAAAAACTATTTCTTTAAAATCTTTTCCAAGGCTTTAATTTATTGTGGTATTGAATTGTAAAATATTTGCACACAGTTGTGCCATTCAACCCAACGAGTTTCGTAGTACAACTTCAGTCTTTTACCAGATTGTCCGCTTTCTTAAAATATATATTTAACAAATTGCATGTCCTTTTTCAACACCCTCAAAAATAATTACAAATTTCGGAAATGGTTGCACAACAACTTCTTATTTCTACAATCTTTGATGCCATATTAAGACACAAATTAAGTGTATGTGAGTCGCAATGCTGTTATGGCTTGAACGCCGTTATGCCGTCAAGACATGTTTGCGGCATATTCAAATCAACCTAGGTTTTTGGATGTCTCAAGTAAAGTTTGTGAAATTTCTTTTCCTGTTGTTCCATTTATATCGACAAAGTTTAAAAAATATTTTTTAATTTGAATCAAAGTTTTGTCAAAAAATCTAACGCACAAAGTCAACTGTTCTTTGCCACTGATATAAGTCGTTTCATCAGCTAACATAGAAAAAAGAAATCAGCAACGTTGACTTCTTTGACAATGTTTTTTGAATTTTTTTTCCAATTATATTTATCAGTTCATTTTTTGGTGCTTTCCTTAATTATTTTTAAATATTTCATCACCTTTTGCCCTATATCTCAAAAAAGCTCTAAACTTTTTATCATTTCCGGTCAGTTCTTCAACTGACAAGATGCTTATTATTTATTAATTATTTGAAATTTCAAAGTTAGTTCTAGTTAAGAATATTATTTTAATGAGTTTTCGAAAATAAACTATTTATTTTAAACCTACTTACACATTTTGACCCAAAAACCTTTTTTGAATTAATATGTATATTTTATAAAAAAAATGTAACGATACGCCCCGTGCTGTTGGAAATACAATTCGCCATTTGCCAACGCCTGCAAACAGGGCTCTGCTAGAAGAAATTACAATTATTTAGGAAATAAATCATATACAAAGCACTAACAAACTACTGATTTAAAACATTGACGGAAGAATCAAGAGCTTTGCCAGTACTCGCTTTCACAAATTACAATTATTGGTGAGTCTTTATTTGGCTTTCTCTTTTTCCCCAATGACGTTTCAAAATAATGGCCAATTGTATTTTGAAATATTGTTCGGATTCCATAGATTATTTTAGAGTTGAAAAAGTACCTATTTTACTATTTGAAGAGCTTGGAGTTTGTTTTGCTCAATCTTCGTAAATGTTTCAGAACGTTATGTACAATCCTTAGCATTTCGTAATTTTTTGCCTTGAAAAGTGTTCTATGTCTAAAAAAGGTGATCCTTATCTCATACAACGAGTATATACGTATGATTAATACCAAATGCCAAAAACTCGCTCATAATTTAATATCTTCAATTGAAGTGAAGCGTGTTTCAGTAAATGACATCGATCGGCAGAATTGGATGTTAGGGTCAGATATTCAGATATGTATTCCCATCTGATATTATATAAATTAGTTTTTAAGTGGTCGCGCAACATGTGACCGAGCATTAGTCATGATGAAAAATTAGTGTTTCGTGTTTGGTCTTCCATTCAGACTGTTTTGTCTTTAAATGCCCAGTCGAGCACTCACAAGGCCAAAAGAATAGCATTTTCCAGATACCATATGCCACGGACACATGAGTGGGAAAAAGTAATTTTTTCTGATGAAAAAAAAAAATTAATTTAGACGGACCTGATGGTCACAGTTTTTATTGGCACCAAAGGGTGTGGGGTGGTTTTAGCTACTTTGGAAAACTAAAGCTGTGCCTTATTTCAACAAAGATGAGATCCGAAACATATTTCCTAACTATCAGCAGGACAACGCGAGCATTCACGTATCTAAGGTTTTTCAAAGGACTTCTTTTCGCAAGCTTCAATCCCACTTTCAGACTAGCCATCTGAAAGTCTGGACTTGAACCCAATATTGTCTTACGTTGCCAGAGAGTTAAAAATAGCAATTCACCAAGCGTGGCTAGACGTTAAAATGGATACTCTTAGGACCTTGACAGATTCAATGTCTAACAGACTATTTGATGTCATAACAAATAAAAGAGGAATAATAAAATATTAGTGCTAAAATACAAAAAAAAAATTTTTAATTTAAAATGAATAACAATAATTTATAATGAAATGCTTTACTCGCTATACATTTCTTTATTTCTCAAAATTTTTTAACAATTACTACTAGATTCAAACCAATTATAATTGTAAAAATGATTTCTAAAGTGATTCTGAGTCGATCGGTATAACACAAGATGGGTTTAGGTCAAATATTTTCGGTAGTTACAAACATCACTCCAAACTCATTATACACTGACCACATAGCGTGGTATAGGGTATAAAAACGCAGAAGTTGTCTCAAACAATCTCTGATAATTTACAATAAAAACAATTCTTTAAGTAGATACAAATGGGACCATTTTTGTGACTGAAAACACATCAGATTTTATGAAAATTAACTTGTTTTCTTTTAACGACAGATACAAACTTTTTATAACTCAACAATAAACAACATGTTTTTATTAACCTGTTAAGCGTTCATACATAAGTTTCGCAAATGTTTAAGGGAGAGAATTTAACAGAGTATTTTTTTTATTATTATTATTTTTGATAATAACTTCAATAAATATCAACGAACGTCGTTCTTTTACGCAGTGTAAACATTGACAATGTTTATAAAAAAAAAAAATAACATTCTTTGTAACAATATTACGTTTATGACGAAAACAAGGAGGGAGAGAATAAAGAGACAGTGTTTCATTTTAACAATTTTATAATGTCAATGTTTGTTATGACAGTTTTTGCGAGTCCATTAGATAGATTGAAAGCTTTCAATTATATTTGATGTGGTGGTATGTTGTTGTTACTATTGTTGTTGATGATAAATATTTCATTAACAAAATATTTTATAAACAGCAAAAACCACAACAATAACAGAATTCCTTTTTACGACACAAACTGAAACCAAACCAGAAAATGTGAGAGAGAGGGAGAGAGTGCGTTTGGTAGTGATATAAAATCAAAAATGAAGCTTACAAAGGCTTATGAAAAAATCGTTGTGACAACCGTCGTCATACCATAAAAATAATTATTAACAGCTTCGGATACAACAACCAGAAAGGCTGAGTGTAAAATCCATCATTCATTTACTTCACTCTTTTTCTCTCTTTTTTTTGTAATTACATGATGGTATATGTGCTTTCAGTGGTGTTCTCTGCAGTTATTTTTTTTTTTCATTACACATACCAAAAAATAATGCATGTGTACGCAGCTTATCAGCATCATAGACTATTGTTGTTGTTGCTGCTGTATCAGTGGGTGCATCATGTGTTGTTTGTTGTTATTTATTTTCTAGCATGAGGAGCTAAATCATGATGACTTTTTGTTATGTTGTTGATGGCCTATGATGTTTTTGTTGCCATTTAATTTTGCCACTGATAGATGATTTCAGCCGGGCTCTTTTGTAGCTGATGACATTTTTTATGTTGTTGATTTTTATACAAAAATGTGTATGTACGAGTATGTACGTGTCTGCATAACTTGTTTGCGAAAATATTCCTTTATGTTTCGTCTGGTATTTCAGGAAAAATTAAAATACACACATATATTTTTTCAATGTTTGGCTATGTTTTTTTAACAATTATTTTTGTTAACTGTGTTCATTGTTTCATGTTGGTTACCACAACAACCCTATTTATGGCCGTTAGTCCTGTATTTTTATTTTTTTTTATCTAAAACATAAATATCATATTTGAAATGTTTAATCGTTTGAAAGGATTCCATTTAAAATATCTTTTTTTTTTTAAATGTCAAACAAAATTTATGATTTTTTAACTAAAACAATAACGAAAATTGATAAAGAAAATCATTTAACTTTTAAAAAATACATATAAAAAAATAGTTTTATCATAGCCAGCCACCGGTTATTAAGGTTGTTGGACCAATGAAATTTGTTATATAGAAAAATGATTATAAACTAATCTGAATAAAGTAGATAATAACTTCTTTATTTCAGAATTGTTTAAATTTCTTAAGAGAAATTTGAAATCTCGCGTAAATAATCAATTTGTTTTATGTGACAGGGAAAGTTAAAAGGGACCTATGGGTCGAAAAAATCGATTTTTACTTTTTTGGTGTTTCTTATAGTAGACAACAGGCTCTTTCTAATTCAGCAAGCCGTAGCTTTCTATTAGTTTTGTTATAAATTAGCTTCAAAATAGACACTTTTGATAAAAAAAGTAAACAGAATTAGATGTGACAAACCTTTCTGGAATTGATACAATTTGCTTGAAACTCGTCACTCGGGGTTTTCGGGGTCGCCGATTGCGAATCTGGTATTAGATTTTAAAAACTCAAAATAGAGGATTCAATATGGCAGATTAATTTTTTTATAATTGATCAAATTTGTTTTAAAATCGTTACTCAAAGGTGTTTGCGGTCCCTGATTATGAATTTAAAGGGAACATTTTTCATTTGAACTGAAATCATCTGTATCACTGATTGCACTAACATCATGTTCCGAATTGTTATCATTTTTAAACTCATCTTTTGAACACATTTTTATCGGCAAATAGAATTTCGAAACATAAAAACCGTGATTTTGAAATGAGTAGATAACGAAGCGCACAGTAAAAAAGTTAATAATTTAGTTCACTCTCTTTTGAAACAAAACTTCCTTTTTTCAATTTTTACTATTTTTTTTCACTTTTATTACACTTCGAAATCACAATAGAACTGAAAAATAGAACTAAAAAATAGTTTAATCAAAGCCTACTCCTTAAAAGAATGCTATTTTCACAATTCGAAAAAGCTACTTTTGCCAATAAGTAACATTCGCCATATTGAATCAACTATCTGAATTTTTCAATTCTGACACTAAAGTGCTAAGCAGTAACCTCGAAGTAACTTCAAGTAAATCCGATAATATTACAAAAAATAGTCCGCCATATTAGATCCTCCTTTTTAATTTTTAAAATCTAATACCAGATTCGTAATCAGCGACCCAGAGAACCCACGAGTAACGAGTTTCAAACCATAAAAGCGTTCAAGCGCATCAAAATCAACTTGTTAACTTCAAAGTCGATTTTCTTCAAAACTTATTTTCTGACCATAGGTCCATAGGTGACCATAGGTGATTTGAATTTGTAACAGCGAAATTTTTTTAAATCAGGGGGCGAAATTTTCGTATGATGGGACTTGTTAAGTATCAAAACCAGAGCTTCGAGCTGCTCGAGTATTTAGTGAGCTACTTATATATATTCGTTAGAGCTGTATATATAAATAGAACGCTACCTTCAAGTTTCAAAGCATTCCGCCAAAAATTTAAGCTTGGATGAACTACTACTCCACAAAAAAAATAGAAAATAAAAAAAATTAAAAAAAAAAGTGATTGAATAATTGACCTTATTCACAGATGACTCATTTAAATAATTAAGTCATTTCGATTAAAATTGAGCTCGAAAAAGATCAGCCAGTTTCCTTACAAATATACGGAAAAATGCACTCCAACCAAGTTTGACATCCATTTACAAACAATATTCAAGGAACACATGGTATAAATTAATATATTCTAAAATTAGTAATACGGAAAATTTTCAGTAAAATTACATCAAACTTTATAACTATAATATTAATAGGCTAGGCGATTTCTTGTGAGCGATGTTTTGTTCTACCGTTTTATCCCGATTTTGACCAAACGTATATTATTTCAAATTCTATTTTCCGTTTTTAAACTCATTATACTCGCGACTACCCAAAAACTCTACATGTTGCCTGACTGTTTCCAACCTACACCAAGCTACAGTTAAATTCGCATTACTTCTCGTAGTGATTGCAAATTGATTTCTTTGAAATTGTATCGAGTGATGTCCAGACACTTGTAGACATTTAATAAAAGCTGAATTTTAAAAAGACCATAAATTGGTAAGATTTTCCTATTAGCATATAGTGAAATAGTTGGATAAGTTAATTCATTAATCTTTCTATATCTATAATATTAATAGGCTAGACGATTTCTTGTGACCAATGTTTTGTTCTACCCTTTTATCTTACAGATTTTAAAATTTTTTCCTTTATTTTGAGTAAATTGCATTTGAAGTTGCTACTAACACATACATAAAATTATACAATGCTATGTGTGTGTTTATTAAATTTGTTAATGTGTTTGAAATAAAAATGAGTTTGTTTTTAAGCTCTTTTTTTTAACTCATACTCTCTGTCTGTCTGTCTGTCTGTCTGCCATGGGTGGACCCCATTCCCACTTATCCAATTTATCTGAAACTTGGCCCATAGTCCTGTCGTGACTACAGATTAATTTTGGGGTAGTCACACACAAATACGCGGAGTGATCTAAATGTCATTTCCCCTCATCCGATCGATCTCAAACTTGGTCCATATACCTGCTGTGAAAAAAAATTAACTTTGACTTAGTCACGTACAGTCACGCGTGGTCACGCACAGTCATGGAGTGATCTAAATGTCATTTTCCCTCATCCGATCGATCTCAAACTTGGTCCATACATTTGCTGTGAAAAAAAGATTAACTTTGACGTAGTCACGCATGGTCACCCACAGTCACGGAGTGATCTAATGTCATTTGCCCTCATCCCATCGATCTGAAACTTGGTCCATACACTTGCTGTGAAAAAAGATTAACTTTGACTTAGTCACGCACAGTCACGCATGGTCACGCACAGTCACGGAGTGCTCTAAATGTCATTTAACCTCATCCAACCGATTTGAAACTTGGTCGATATACTTGCTGTAAAGAAAGATCAACTTCGACATAGTCACGCGCAGTCACGCATAGTCACGCACAGTCACGGAGTGATTTAAAACCCATTTTCCCTTATCTGATCGATCTAACCTTTGGTCTATAGACTTGCTGTGAAAAAAGATTAACTTTGACATAGTCACGCACAGTCACGCACAGTCACGCATAGTCACGCACAGTCACGGAGAGATTAAAACCCCACTTCCCCTCATCGATGGATCTGAAACTTTGTGCATAGACTTGTTGTGGCCAAAGATTAATTTTAAGATAGTCACACACAGTCACGGAGATATTCAAAACTCATATGCATAAGGAAAGAAAGAGTTTTAATAAAAACTTTGTTTTTATGGGTTAGATTATATGTGTTGATTTGTGAATTGGCTATAATTGGTTAACATACCTTTAGGGTCTTTATTTAATGAAAAAATAAAATTTCCTAGAATTTGCACTCGAATTTCGAGGGCTGGTCAATGAGATAAAACGCTTTACTTAAATCATAAAAAATCCTAGCAACGTCGCTGTGACCTTCATCCAAACTTTTACAAATAAAATTAATGACATTGACAACCGCTTCTTTAGTTTCACATCCTTTTCTTAATCCATATTGAAAACATTAAGAAAATTGTTGCTATACATATATCCAGAAATTTGGTTATACAAAATCCTCTCAAATACATTGTCAATTATCAACAGGATAGCAATTGGTCTATATTTGTCAGTGGTTGAAGCATTTAATCTCTTGGAAATCGGTATTACTTTACGGATTTTTAGGATATTCTGATATGAACTACTGTTTATCATATTATTAAAGATATATACAAGATGTGGGGTTGACACTTCATCATTAGAGGGATAATTGAAATTAAGTCTTAAGTTATCTATAATATTAATAGGTAAGGCGATTTCTTGTGACCGATGTTTTGTTAAATAGTTTTATCCCGAATTTGACCAAGCGTATCTTATTTGAAAAGTATTTCTCTTTAGATGTCCACCAGATTTACAGATTTTTAAATTTTTAATTTTTTTTAAAGTAAACTGCACTTCAAGTTGCTACTAACACATACATAAAATGATACAATGCTATGTGTGTGTTTATTAAATTTGTTAATGTGTATGTAAAAAAAATGAGTTTGTTTTGTTCATTCACAATGATAATTTAAAAAGTGTTGAATTGTGAATTGGCTAAAATTTATTAGCATACCTTTAGGGTGTTTATTAAATGAAAAAAAAAAAAAATTCCTAGAATTTGCACTCGAATTTCGAGGGCAGGAATCTGCTAGTTTTGAATTAATGTTCTTAACGAGTTGCAAGTGTCTGCTTGAAAATATTGAATTTGTAATCTTAACGTTTTTATTGTTTCAACAAAATATTTGTTTAAAGCTTCAGCCTTTTCTAACTCATCTAAAATTTCATCACCATCAGCATCTCTTATTCTAATAGATTTATTTGAGGTTCTTCCAAACGTTTCATTTTAAAACTTCCAACTTTTTTTCGGGTCTGCCTTAATTTTATCAAAGTTGCTCTTATAGTAATTGTTCATCGATTATTTACATCTTTTTTAATCATTGCTAATTCCTTTCAATCTTTTCTTTATTTTTTCGTTTTCAGGTTTCTTTCTTCGTAAGTTTAACAGTTTTCTCTTATATTCTATCAATTTTTGTAAATTTCCGTTCATCCACGGAGTTATTTTATGATTATAAAAATAAATTTTGTATAGGATTTCCATCAAGAACAAACATTAATGCAGAAATAGTTAATAATATTGAACAAAATTTATTGTAGAAACTTGTATCCAAATGAGATACCATCACTAAATTGTAAATTAAATCAAAACTTGTTAATCGATTTTAACTAAATATGGCTAGTTTTATTTGCAACATATCTATGTTTTTAACCTAAGATTAAAAAGAACAATTTTGTTGTTTTTGATTTAAATTTAAATTTGACATCAAAAAAATTCTTTATTCGGAACTACGAATATTTCCGAAACTATTGCCCTAATAAAAAAATGGTGTAGATATAATTTAGCTGTGGATTTTCATATTTTTGACTTAACCAAATCGGACAAACCGTTCTTGAGTTATGCTAAAATATGTGGTGAAGCCTCTTTCATTTTTTAAATAGCTGTTTATCGCGAAAAGGAGAATCAAGAGTGAATTATAGACTTAGGTCTTCATCAGCATATGTAGCAAAATTGATTAACAATCCCTATGCCGCAGAATTAGTGTTGCCCTGTGTTATGAACTCTTAAAATTTTTTTAATGGCTGCTTTTTCAAAAGCGCTTTGAAAGCATGATATTAAAGAAGTTGTATCCGATGACGGGCCTCCTGTTACATATATTAAAGGTATTTCAGTTTGAAATCACAATGTAAACGTGTTTCTACAGTAAAGGTTTTGGTTTTGAGTTTCATTTCCAGTTCTACAAGAGATTATACAATTCACATTTCACTGATTCAATATATATAGGACTTTTAGTGTTACTATAAATGTGGTCAATTGAAGTTTTACTTTCAGGGCGAGTAATCCTTTTATGACAATTCATGAGATTATAATTTGTAAGCAGATTTGCAAGTTCTTGTTAAGACTGTATACCAACACCAACAAATACACATGGATTACGGCCATAACAACAAAGCAAATATTTCATAAACAATAATAATCTATTTATGTCACACTTTTGTGACATATAAAATGATATGAATATTAAACTTTTGTCATTTGCGACCTATAGTTTGATTACAAGGTTTACATGGACACACACAGACGGACAGACATCGCTAAGTCGACTCAGAAAATGATTCTGAATCAATCGGTATATCAAAAGGTGGCCCAATTTTCAATTTTTTGGTAGATTAAATTTTTTTGGTAGTTACAAACATCAGCTCATTATACCCTCTCTATTACTAACATGTCTACTTTTGCCTCAATTTGGCTTCGATTATTTAGTATTGACAAATTGTTAGTTTTTATTAAATTGCAATCAACACTGCTGATAACCTTAGATAAACTAGAGGTAGAATGAGTAGTTTTTTGTTTAAAAATAAATTAAGTAGCGCATCACCGGCAGAACAAACATAAATAGTGTGAAAAACTCTGGCTAGTCTAATGACCACCACATTTACGGCAGCGTTTATGTATCAAATTTAAATAAAACAGCTGCTGCTAATTACATTTTGTGGTAAATACATCAAATACTGTACACGTTTATTCGTAAGAAAAAATTGCAGTGATTTACATTAACAACTCAAAAACACGACACGATAACGGCAGGTTATAAATACCATATAACAGCGCTAACCCCAAATTCATTTTTCAATATTTAATGATGAAACAAATTGAAAAAAAGATGGTAATAAAAAAAAAGTGATCCGCCCCAATAAAACCACAATTTGCATTTAACTAAATTGAATACATTTTCTCATTCATACCCCCTTCACCGCTCCTCATATAGTCGTCACTACTTATATCTTTAATATCAATATGTTGTTGTTTTGTTGATAATTATTCGATGATGGATGATTGCGAGCAATGTTTGACGTTAAACATGTGCTGTCCAGACTTTATTATTACAAACAACAACATCAATTACCGTACCAGTCAGTGTTTTTTTGTTTTTTTGATCCACCCACCCTTAAATGTGGGAGACTATTTGAATACTTGCAATGCGTTTAATAGCCGGCATGGAACTTGATATAACAAGCATAGAAATTAATTGTCCATACAACATTGATTTTGCATTCAACCGCAAAAAAAGAACAACATTAATATATGTGTATAATTTGTTGTGATGTGCTAAAGGGTGGCATTTATACGAACTATACAAAGATTTATCTGAAATTATTATCTATAATATTAATAGGCTAGGTGATTTTTTGTTACCGATTGTTTGGACCAAACGTATATTATTTGAAAGGTATGTAGTTCTTTCTGACTGTTCACCAGATTTTTTAATTTTTCCTTTATTTTGAGTAAATTGCATTTTAAGTTGCTACTAACACAAACATAAAATTATACATATGCTATGTGTGTGTGTTTATTAAATTTGTTAATGTGTTTGTTAATGAGTTTGTTATCTTCATTCACAATAATAATAAACCAAAAAAGAGTTGGTTTGTGATTTGGCTAAGTTGAAAGTTGCCTAAAAATAGCACTCGATTTTCGAGCGCTGGAATCTGCTAGTTATTATTAATAGGCAAGGCGATTTCTTGTGACTGATATAAAAATTGTAGCTAATAACCGATTTTAACCAAACACACCTCATTTGAAATGAATTTCTTTTTAGCTGTCCACCAGATTTACAGATTTGCACCGTCTGGAACATTTTTTTGGAGTAATGCTCAATTACAGTTGCTAGCAACACATACATAAAACACGTGCTGTGTGTGTTCATTAGAAATGACAAAAGCCCTGTTTTGAATTGCGGGTTGGTTAAAATTGCATAGCATACGTTTAGGATCTTATAAAATTATTTATTAAATGAAAAATAAAATTACCTAGAATTTTCACTCGAATTTTGAGGACTGGGCTTTGCTAGTTATTATGATTATCTCAAAGGTGATGGATGTCAGAGTGGTCATAGATAATGCTTTTTGTTTTGTTTGTATCTTCAGTTTTAAGTTTGTGTTCTGAAACTATACTTTTTTTTATGAAAATTCTGCAACAAGTTTTAAAAGATTCAGAAATTATTTAGAGCAGCTAATGTTTGTATTATTTCATGAGTCATAAAGGCACATTAATGCTAACTTGGCGCTTTTCGGGCTAGGTTTAGAGCATTATTGACGACCCAATAAGCTCATTTTTTATATATAGCGCCTTATATAACTAAATTGATGCTTTTAGTGTTTTTTAACTACAAATGTTCATTCATATTGAACAAAATTTTTTAATGTATTATTAAAGAATTTTTAAAAGGTAAAAAAGAATTCAAGAGTACAAAAGTTGTCTTACCAAAGTAAATAGAAAAATCGATACAGTATTGATTTATTTAAGATTCAAATTCTTAACTGCCAAAAGTTAGCCAATGAAGTATCATGCATGAAACACATAGACGACAGCGGCTGTCAAAAATAAAATACGCACGTTTATATGAAAACGATTATTTTGACACCAACACAGCTACACGGCTACATGACAACTTTTGTCGCTGTAGTCAACTTAGGATAATTTCTATTTTTGTTGGATACAAAACAGAAATAGTGTTGACTGTGGTGTTGACAATATAACAAAATATGTAAAAGATATTAGTGCTATGAAATATTTTATTTTGTTAAAAAAGTTAATCGCAAAATAAAATGCTGTAATAATTCCATTAATAATCAAAAGGGGTTAAGTAAATTTATTGATTTATTTTTACGTTAGAATAATGCATTATAAATAAGTATTTGTATGTTTAAGTCAAGTTTTTATAGATCACGCATGTTGTTCTATTTTAATAATGTAAAAAAAAAAATATAATTGGCACTACTGAAATAAAAATGCATTTGTATAAAAACAGCTGTTTACATTGTTGTTATATGTTGCTGCCGTTTTCAAAAATATTAAGTAGCTGACTACATGACTACAATTGCACCAGCAGCATTTGTAGTCGTGTGTTCGTGTAGCCGCTGTCGTCTATGTGCTTCATGCATCAGGTGGAAAAAGTATTCTGTGCAATGAAATTCTGTAATACATAATTCGGTTAATTCATTAATCTATACAAATATTGACTAAAAGTATAGAATTAATTATGGAATAATTATAAAATTCCATCAAATACCTATTCCTACTAAAATAATTTTCACTTCAAACATATAGAAAATCAAAATTTCATATACATAGAACCTATACTAAGCATGAGGAAGAAAACGGATTCGCTTTTATTTGAAACTGAACATTTGTAGTAAAATTTGTTCACGTATTTTATACTTTTTTATTGATATACATATATTTTAAAAGTAAGTCCGAGAAGCGCTGCTTTTTGTCTCATTCGAATTTAATTTCTTTTTGCGCTTTTTGCTTACACAAAATTAAGAATTGCTGTCAATTGTGCGGAACAGATGAACTGCTGAAAAAAAAATACTCCACAAAAAGTGAATATAAGGTTGATTAGCACTATATTATCGCTTAAAAAAAATAATAAAAACAAAATCCCAAAGGGAATTTTCAAGATATGACGACTTGAGCGATTTTTTGCAAAGATTTAATAGATTTTTTGCGATTTTTGTTTTGCTTTTTGGTGGTATTATTTTTTATGGTATGGTATTTTTTGGTTGTATTTTATTTAAAATATATTTTTTTACATTTGTATTTCTCGGTAACAAAGATTGGCTTGAAAGTACTCAAAAAACCCTATTGAAAAAATACGTTGAAACTTTTTTCTGGTAACGGCCATTTATATTTTTCGTATTTTTTTTTAAATTTTTTTAAATTCTTTTTTTTTAATATGATGAATTTTTAATTTTTTTTCAACGAATTTTATATTTAAACTAGTTGTAACCCGGTGTGCTTCGCTACCACCTTCTACACCCCCCAACACATCGTAATGAAAGGGCTTACGCCAAGTCCTAAGGCTCTCACTATTACAGTACTCTAGATTTATGACATTTAATATCTACTTGTATGAGGGGTGCCACGCCCTTTTGTCCGATCCCGCCCATTTTTTGTCTGACTACTCACGTTAATAATAGATCACCTAAGACAAATTTGCAAAGCTGTCTTTGTCATAGTACTCGAGATATACGATGCTGAGTAATTACATTGTATGGGAGGTACCACGCCTACTTATCCGATCTCGCCCATTTTCGGCATAATAATAAGAGACCTCACACAAATTTGCAAAGCTCTCCCTATTATAGTACTCAATATATATGATAATAAAAATTTACTTTGTATGGGAGGTGCCACGCCCACTAAAAATATTAAACAAAATTATAGTCTATAGCACTTCCCATAACCGCAGTAAGACTGTGAAAATTTCAGGAAGACCGGATGAGTAGTTACGCATATTACTTCCTACAAACAAACAAACACACATAACCTCTTTATTATAACGGGTGATTTTTTTGAGGTTAGGATTTTCATGCATTAGTATTTGACAGATCACGTGGGATTTCAGACATGGTGTCAAAGAGAAAGATGCTCAGTATGCTTTGACATTTCATCATGAATAGACTTACTAACGAGCAACGCTTGCAAATCATTGAATTTTATTACCAAAATCAGTGTTCGGTTCGAAGTGTGTTTCGCGCTTTACGTCCGATTTATGGTCTACATAATCGACCAAGTGAGCAAACAATTAATGCGATTGTGACCAAGTTTCGCACTCAGTTTACTTTATTGGACATTAAACCAACCACACGAATGCGTACAGTGCGTACAGAAGAGAATATTGCGTCTGTTTCTGAGAGTGTTACTGAAGACCGTGAAATGTCGATTCGTCGCCGTTCGCAGCAATTGGGTTTGTGTTATTCGACCACATGGAAGATTTTACGCAAAGATCTTGGTGTAAAACCGTATAAAATACAGCTCGTGCAAGAACTGAAGCCGAACGATCTGCCACAACGTCTAATTTTCAGTGAATGGGCCCTAGAAAAGTTGGCAGAAAATCCGCTTTTTTTATCGACAAATTTTGTTCAGCGATGAGGCTCATTTCTGGTTGAATGGCTTCGTAAATAAGCAAAATTGCCGTATTTGGAGTGAAGAGCAACCAGAAGCCGTTCAAGAACTGCCCATGCATCCCGAAAAATGCACTGTTTGGTGTGGTTTGTACGCTGGTGGAATCATTGGACCGTATTTTTTCAAAGATGCTGTTGGACGCAACGTTACGGTGAATGGCGATCGCTATCGTTCGATGCTAACAAACTTTTTGTTGCCAAAAATGGAAGAACTGAACTTGGTTGACATGTGGTTTCAACAAGATGGCGCTACATGCCACACAGCTCGCGATTCTATGGCCATTTTGAGGGAAAACTTCGGAGAACAATTCATCTCAAGAAATGGACCGGTAAGTTGGCCACCAAGATCATGCGATTTGACGCCTTTAGACTATTTTTTGTGGGGCTACGTCAAGTCTAAAGTCTACAGAATTAAGCCAGCAACTATTCCAGCTTTGGAAGACAACATTTCCGAAGAAATTCGGGCTATTCCGGCCGAAATGCTCGAAAAAGTTGCCCAAAATTGGACTTTCCGAATGGACCACCTAAGACGCAGCCGCGGTCAACATTTAAATGAAATTATCTTCAAAAAGTAAATGTCATGGACCAATCTAACGTTTCAAATAAAGAACCGATGAGATTTTGCAAATTTTATGCGTTTTTTTTTAAAAAAAAGTTATCAAGCTCTTAAAAAATCACCCGTTATTAGTATAGATTAATAATAAATAGAAATAATAAATATTTTATAAATTTAATTATATATTTGTATTCACAAACAGCTCTTTTCAATAGTTCTGCATAACGAAAATCACCAGGTGTTTTTTAAAATCTGATTTATGTTGTCTTGGAAATTGAGTGCACAGATTCAGATGCCACTCCACGTTCCCAAAATGGAATTGGTTTTAGAATAAAATTGAAGTACATGATAACCGTCAATTTATTATTTGTTAATGCACAAAGTTTGAGGAAATTTTTTTTTAAGAGTACATTCATATCCAACTTTGCTCCAAAAACCAGAACTTGCAACTAGGTTGCAATAAATTTATGATTTATGAATTATTTTCAAGCCCATTTATTTTTACTAGCACATTCCAGCCCTCGAAATTCGAGCGCAAATTCTAGGAATTTTATTTTTTCATTTAATAAAGACCCTAAAAGTATGCTAATGAATTATAGCCAATTCACAATTCAATACAAAAAACAAAATCATTTTTATTACAAACACATTAACAAATTTAATAAACACACACATAGCATTGTATAATTTTATGTATGTGTTAGTAGCAACTTTAAATGCAATTTACTCAAAATAAGGGACAATATTTAAAAATCTGTAAATCTGCAAATCGGCTAAAAGGAAATACCTTTCAAATAATATACGATTGGTCAAAATCGGGATAAAATGGTAGAACAAAACATCAGTCACAAGAAATCCCCTAGCCTACTAATATTATAGATTATCAAAAAAATCAAAAAATAAAAAAATCGCCAAAAAATTCTATTCTCTAAAAATTCGCTTAAATTGCCATATCTCCAAAATTTCCATAGCGTTTTTTTTTTGGAAGCGTCGATATATCAAACCCTATACTCACTTTTTGTGGAGTATTTTTTTCACCAGTTCCGTGTGCCCTGAAAAGGAACGCGCTTTTAGTTTCGTTCTAATTTAGTGCCTTATTTGAGCTTTTTGCTTTTTGCTTGAAAATTATTTGATTGGCTGTAAGGGAAACCACTAGGGTCCTCATTAACGAAAAAAACTATACGTTATTGACATGTTTTCAGAAGTTGTGAATAATAGTTATTCCATAATTTTGGACAGTTTTTAAATGTCAAAACATTTTCTTTTTTAATTCATTTTCTTTATTTAAAATTATGCCATCAGAGTGGCGCATCACATCATCACACAATATTTAAAAATTGTTAAGATTTTCTTAGTTCTTTCCAGTTTAAGTTGGAAACAAGTGTAAAAATAAGTATCTTCCTAATGTGCAATTGTGTTTCCATCGAATCATTTTGTTTGGGCACATATGGCGCCACAGCTCCCTCTGAAAACTTCTTGTATTTTTAATCTTCTTTTCAAACTTTGTTTTTGCTGTTGTTGTTGTTAAAAAAAAACAATAATGATTGATTTTTAATTATCGCATATTTTCTCAATTACAATTAAATGCTCTTTTATACAGTTTGTGGTGTTTTGTCCCCATCCTTTTGTTGATTGTTTGTTTTGTTATTCTTATGTTCAACTTTTAATTATGCTCCATTTGCTTTGTTGAGATTTTTTTTTGTTGCTTCCCAATTACCATTCTACTACAATAGCTAAATACCATTTAATGCTCCCACGACTATAACAAATGTTGTTGATGACCATTACTAAGGTAATCAATTGAATAAGCGATATTTATTGGAAAATAACAGGGGTGGCAAAGAGAAAATCCCGAAAACCAAGGATTTTTCGACATTGCGACATGCCGAATCCTTTTCTTTTAAGATCTAGAAATCATGGAATTTTTAAATATTTTTCTTTGTTACATTAAATTAAGCGTGGAATGTTTTCGATGAAATAAGGTCTGATCTAAAAGTCTGTCATGATAAAATACCGCTATTGTGGTTGGGTTTTGCCGATGTATCTAAACCTGGAAGGAACTTCAAAAAATACCTTCTCCTACAAAAGTAAATTTTTTACAAAAGTAATTTTTCTTAAAAAAGCAATTTTTCTGAAAAAATTACCTTTTCCTAAAAAACACCTTTTCTTAAAAAGTACATAAGTAAATTTTCTTAAAAAAATAGCTATTCCTAAAAAATATCTTTTCTGAAATAAGTGCCTTTCTTAAAAGGGTACATTTTCTCAAAAAAGTGCACTTTCTCATATACATAAGTACCCCTTCTTAAAAAGTTAAATTTCTTAAAAAGGTAAATTTTCTTAAATATGTACATTTTCTAAAAAAAAAAATCATTTTCTGAAAAAAGTACCATTTCGTGAAAAAGTACTTTTACTGAAAAAGTAAATTTTCCTAAAAAAATACATTTTCTTATAAAGTACCTTTCTTAAAAAATTAACTTCTCTTAAAAGGTATCTTTTCCTAAAAAAGTACATTTCTTAAAGAAGTAACTCTCCTAAAAAATAAATTTTCTTATAAAGTACCTTTCTTAAAAAATTTACTTCTCTTAAAAGGTAACTTTTCTTAAAAAAAGTACCTTTTCTTAAACAAATAACTCTTCTTAAAAAGAAAATTTTTTTAAAAAAGTACATTTTCTTAAAAAAGTAAATTTTCTTCAAAAAATGCCTTTCCTCAAAATAGAAAACTTTCTCAAAAAAGTAACTTTTCTCAAAAAGTACCTTTTCTAAAAAAGTACCTTTTCCGGAAGATGTACCTATTCCTAAAACAGTACATTTTCTTAAAAGTACGTTTTCTTACAAAAGTAAATTTTCTTAAAAAATACTTTTTCTTGATAAAATGCCTTTCTTTAAAAAGTGCTAATTCTCAAAAAAGAGGGTTTTCTTAAAAAGCACCTTTCCCACAAAAGTATCTATTCTGAAATAAGTGCCTACCTTAAAAGAGTACATTTTCTTAAAAAAGTATACTTTCTTAAATAAGTACCTCTTCTTAAAAAGTAAATTTCCTTACAAAAGTACATGTTCTTAAATAACAACATTTTCCTTAAAAATTAAATTTTCTTAAAAAGTGACTTTTCCTAATAAGGTACATTTTCTTATCTTAAAAAAGTAAATTTTCTAAAAAAGTACATTTTCTTGAAATTACCTTTTCTTAAAAAGATATATTTTCTAAAAAAAGCTTACTTTCTTAAAAAAAGTACCTTATCCTAAAAAAGTAACTCTTCTTAACAAGAAAAATTTCTTAAAAAAAATAACCTTTTTTTTTTTAAAAAAGTACCTTTTCTTAAAAAAGTAAATTTTCTTCAAAAAGTACATTTTTTCAGAGAAGTAAATTTTCTCAAAAATTTAGCTTTTCTTAAAAAAGTAAATTTTCTCAAAAAAGTACCTTTTAGGGAAATAGTACCTTTTCTAAAACACTACATTTTCTTCAAAAGTACCTTTTCCTAAAAAATACTTTTTCTTGATAAAGCGCCTTTATTAAAAAATTGCCAATTCTTAAAAAAATCCCTTTTCTTAAAAAATACCTTTTCTTAAAAAAGTAACTCTTAAAAAGAAAAATTTCTTGAAAAAAGAACCTTTTTTTTTTTAAAGTACCTTTTCTTAAAAAAGGAAATTTTCTTCAAAAAGTACCTTTTTCAAAAAAGTCCATTTTCTCAAAAAATTTAACTTTTCTCAAAAAAGTACATTTTCTCAAAAAAGTACCTTTTCGGGAAAAAGTACCTTTTCCTAAAACAGTACATTTTCTTAAAAAGTACCTTTTCCTAAAAAACACTTTTTCTGGATGAAGCGCCTTTATTAAAAAAGTGCCAATTCTTAAAAAAGTGTCTTTTCATAAAAAAGTACTTTTTCTTAAATAAAGTACTTTTTCTTAAAAGAGGAAATTTCCTTCAAAAAGTACATTTGCTTAAAAAATTACCTTTTTCTAAAAAAGTACCTTTACTAAAAAAGTACCTTTTCATAAAAAAATACTTTTCCTTAAAAAAGTACCTTTATTACTAAAGCTTCATATGGTAGATGGGAGGAAAGAAAGCTTTATTTGCCATTTGATATAAATGGCCTAGTTAAGAAAGTACATTTCCCAGATAGAAATTTTAGTAAAATTATATGGCATACTTTCCAGAGTTGCTGATAGATTTTTGTCTACAAATCTTGAAAATATTGGAATCGCCTTTTACTATTTTGTTAAAGTCCTTTTTTGTAAATATTCAAATTATGCGTTATTTTCGATGGAACATGACCTATTTAGTCAACCATAAAATTTTTTGCATTTTAAGAATTTTTGAAATATTCTATGTATTAAATATTTGCATATCAAAGATATTCTCGCCTTATAATTTTCCTTCCTTCATTATGATCCCATTGGATGCCATTAGTTTACATTGCGCCAATAATAAAAATCTCATATTTTATTCAAATTGGAAAAATGAGCTTTATTATGTTTGAAAAGGAAAAAAAAAATAATGAAAATGAAAATAATATAATACCACATATTTTGAACAGAAGCAAATGAAGACTAGGGAAAGAATTTGATGTAACATGACAACCTTTCATGAAGATGTTGAAACATTAAATAATGCTCAGCGGGACACTTTCTATTTTCACTTTATATTGGCATTATTGTTATAGAAATGAACGTCCCTTTTCTTTTTTATTTTAGTTGGCAGTTGTTTTTTTTTTCTTTCTAATTTTTCCTTATAAAAAATAAAGAAAAAAATTCAAGCAAAAAAAGTTGCAGCTGTGCAAAGTCTACCTTCTATGTTTCTATAACATTCAACTCACCATTATCATCTTTAATTTGGTTGTAGTTTGTTGGTCTTAAGCCATACATACTCGTGTTCTTTTATTGTTACTTGCGTTGTGGAAAATTGAATCCCTTTTTTGTGTAGAAAATTCCCTTAAGAGTTTCTATTTCTACAGTTGTATGTTTTCATTTGGAGTATTTCAGTAGAGTCTGAAAAACACACAATTCGACCGCATACGGTTTTGTGGCCTTGCAGTTAGAAAATAATCATCATCATCATCTTCATCTTCCTCTATTTGGAAGAGATTGAATTTTAGGTTTTTCTTCTCCTTTTCATCGGGGTTTTGTTTTTTAATTTTAAGAGGATTTGCTAACGGATTTCAGATTTCTTTTTGGGAATATTAAATTTTTTTTCTGTTTAACTTAACTTAAATTTGCTTCCAAAAATTAACTAAACAAGGTCTATTTTTTTAAAATTTCGTTGTGATTTAAGGAAAATTTAAAAAAAATTAAAATAAACCTTTAACTTTGTGATTATTATACTCGTAGTTTATTTTTTCCAAAGACCATAAAACATTTTTTTCGTTATCATTGGCAAAAAACCATATTGAATATATACTTTTGTTGTTGTATTTTTTTTGCCAGTATGACAAACAAAGATAAATTACAATGCAGTAACATCCATGGTATGTAAATAAATCCTCATATTAGGGAGATTCACTGTGGTTTGCAAAATTAATACTAATTGTTGATATGTTAACGTTAGAAAATATATTTTAACGCCATGTTATTTAAGCCGTATTTAGGAATTTTTCATTGGCCATATATAATCATGACTATTCCTGTAATCACTGTCGTCAAAACCGCGCCTCTTAATTTTCAATTCTATAGTACGCTACAAATATCAAAAATATATGTTTTAGAGATCACTTCATTCTATAAACCAAATTTTACCCTGTCAGCGAAGATAATTAATAAAACGCACTTTAAGAATAAATAGTTTTTTGCTTTTGTAATCTTTGGGAAAGGATTAATCGCGAAAATAACAAGTACTGGTATTTTTTTTTAATTGAGGTATTACTACTGGCAATGCAATTTTTAATATTTAATTGAAAACCATTGACATTGATGTAAATAATAGTAATGCCCAAAAATTAAATTAGCATTGACATCAATTAAATTTCAATGAAATTATTTAGTCTACCTGACCAATAATTCCCATGTATGTTTTCAATTTCGACATGTTGTACTGGTGTATTATTTATTTATTTTTACGAAGTGACTCAGAACTCTTTCTGAGTCTATTTAGCAATGTCCATCTACTGCAGTGGTTCTTAACCTTTTCGAGCTCACGGAGCACTTCTAATTACATGAAACCTTCACGGAGCACCTTACCAAATAACATTGATTCTAGTAATTTGTATTTTATTTTTTATTTATTCAACTCAAATAACTACAATATACAAAAAATAAAATATATTCAATATATTTAACAAAACTAAATTGTTACAAATTCAAAATGACTTAAAATATAATACAAATTCAATGGGATATTTGAGCCTGGTGAGTTTTACATATTTCGCCAATGTTGGGTCTAATAAAAGATATTGCTACCCTCATTTCCTCTTCTAAATCGAGAAGTCTTTCTCGTTTTTTAGTTTTTATATTTGTTAATGTTGAGAATCCAAGTTCGCAGAGATATGATGTAGCAAATTGTAATAATATTGCGATTGCCTTCTTAGATAAAGATGGGTATTCATCTTGGACGGAAATCCAAAAATGTTCATTAGACAATTTTGTGAACTCCATCTTCAGAGATCGATCTGTAGACAAGGAAATAATTTCTTCTTCTTCTTGTAAAGACAGTTCCAAATTAGAAAATTCAAATGTCCCAAACGGATTTCGTATCCAGTCATAGGATTCTAATTTAAGGGATGGGAAGTAACATTCGATTTTTTCTTCCAATATTGTTAGATGTTCTATTACGGCAGGAATAATATCTGCGACATTTTTAGTTTGAATTGAAGGAAACATATCAAGCGTATTGTTTTTTATTATTCGATTTTTCCAATGCAATATTTTTTTATTGAATCCCAGTATTTTATCCGTGGCTGTTAAAATATTCTCATTTTTACCTTGAATACTTGTATTAACTGAATTTAAGTATTTAAAAATATCAGCTAAATATGCCAATTTAGCACACCAAATATCATTTTCAAAATTTTTTGCAAATTTATCCACAGCGGCATTTCGGAAATAACACAACAATTCATCTTTGAGCTCTAATAAACGACATAGGACTTTGCCGCGAGACAACCATCTTATTTCAGTGTGCAATAGCAAACTTTCATACTTAGCATCCATAGATATACAAAGCTGTTTAAAAATGCGTTCTTGCAGAGGCCTTGATTTAATATAATTTACTATTTGTACCACTTCATCCAAAACATATTTTAAAGTGTTTGGCAATGTTTTTGAAACTAAAACTTCCCGATGTAAAAAACAGTGTGTAGATATGATATTTGGATTATTTTCCTTCACAAGTGTAACACATCCTTTAATAGATCCTGCCATTGATGGACATCCATCTGTACAAATTCCAACGCAGAAATCCCAGGATATTTGGTATTTTTCTAAATATGTAGTAATACAATTAAAGATATCTTTTCCTTTTGTATGTCCTGTAAGCTCTCTGCAGCAAAGAAATTGATTAACTATTTCATTTTCATCAATGAACCGAACGAATGCAAGTAATTGAGCTTTACTGCTAATATCAACAGATTCGTCTATTTGCAAAGCAAAAAATTTCTTTGAAAGCTTATTATTAACCGTTTCCTCGATATCAAGTGACATGTCTTTTATTCTTTTTTTTATTGTATCATTAGATAGGGGAATTTTCATAATCTCATTTATTGCATCCTCTCCAAACATGATTTTGACTATTTCACAACATGACGGTAAAATTAGACTTTCTGCTATAGTATGTGGTTTTAGTTTCAATGCAATTAACTCGGCTACCTTGTATGATGTAATTTGCGCCTTATCAGATATTGTCATAGCACATTTAAATTGTTTTGCTTGCTTATCTTGCATGCCCAATAACCTTTTAAAGTAATCCTTATTTTTTGAAACAAGATTAGCATGGGTAGTAGTAAGGTGTCGGTTTAATTTAGCCGGAAACATAGCACTATTGGACAGTTCTACACCGCATACAACACATTTAGGAATTGGACACTCCTTTTCACCGGTCCATGTAAATCCCAAACTGATGTATTCGTCAGAATACTGTCTATAAGTCTTCCTTATTTTATTACATGTTGACACATCTTCTGTATTACCACTATTAATACTACTCCGACTTGTACTTGGTCCATCATTAATATTTTTCTCAGAATTACATTTTCGTTTCAAGAACTTGTCCATGGCTAAATAAATTGGGAATAAGAATAAGTACATACATATATATATATATACGCGTAAATAGAGGTATTTTTCGAAAGTGTTTAATGCAGAATAAGAAAATTAAGTTTATGAAAACATAGGAGATCGATATTAAGTTTATTTAAATAAATAAATACAATAAATATGTATGTACACATATTTATTTAATTTTTTATTTTAAATTTATGTTAATTTACAATTATAACGTAATATACTTACTGAAATAAATTTTTTCACTTTTTTGGCACAAATTTAATCAAATAATTATTGAAAACACATTGGTTTACGTCCAACACAACACTAAAATATTTCATATTATTTGATCAGAATTTTTTTGTGCAGCCTACTTGATTTAAATTTTTGTTTATAACTAAGTACTACTGCATGTACTTTGTATATTTGAAATGCGGCCTGCTCGATTTAAATTTTTGTTTGAACTAAGTACATACCGCATATATGTACATATATTTGAAATGCAGCCTGCTTGATTTAAATTTTTGTTCATAACTAAGTACATACCGCATATACATATATTTGAAAGTTTGTTCTAATAAATTTATATGTATATTTTTTTATACTATATGAGTTTAGCTTTCGTTTCGCGGAGCACCTGCGACAATCTTGCGGAGCACTAGTGCTCCGCGGAGCACCGGTTAAGAATCACAGATCTACTGTCTGCTTGTCAACAGGTCACAACTTTATAATCTGCAATTAGAGACATAAGCTTTGATCGTCCCAGGACAATCGATAAAATTTTCAGTCTTAGTGGTCTTTTAAAGCAAACACTCGATAATCTGGCGGAATATGTACAAATTACAATTCTATATAAAGACACTCAAAACAAATTTGATTATGTTTATAAATATATAGTCAAGTACGATCTACGATGTAATTCCCATAAAGCACTTACAGTTGCTAGATATTGTATCCGTAAAATTAAAATAAAAACTGTCATACTACTACGAAAAAAATAATAAAAAGAAGAAAATTTTAGTCGGTCTAGACCGACTATATTATGCCCTGTACCGTACGTCTAGAGAAAGAGTCTTAGGTACAAGTACTTGTGGATATAGAAGATGAGAATAAACCAAATTTTAGTGGCACTGTTATAATTTGTTTTGTCTGCAGATCTGGAAATGTTCATATCAGATGCTAGGTCGAAAAATTGACCGATTTTGACCATATTTGGCAAACTCACTTATTTTTTGCGAAAACACTTACAAATCAAATTAAAAAAAATCTGTGCAATATTTTTATATATACATATAAAGCTGCTCCTGTATATAAAGCTGCTTCTGTTCTTCACTTAAATTTATATATATATATATAAATCTATATATATAAATCTAT
Source organism: Cordilura impudica (assembly GCA_963682025.1). Lineage (NCBI taxonomy): Eukaryota > Metazoa > Arthropoda > Insecta > Diptera > Scathophagidae > Cordilura > Cordilura impudica. Next base: position 83,398,123 of record OY821520.1, read on the forward strand.
ATATATAAAGATTTAAGTGAAGAACAGAAGCAGCTTTATATGAGGGCCATGACTAAGAATTGGCCTGCATGGTATATTTTTGGACTACTGGTTAATGGGTATAATAACAACACACAAAGTAAATTTGACCGAGATCTATATGATAATTTGGATCTTAGACGATGTCATAGGAGTCAGGTCTGTACATGTACCAATTTTCACTAATTTTAATAGCGTTCATCCGATGGCTCATAAAAGCTTATATTACCATCATATTTGCGACATGTAGTTTGATTATATGGTTTACATGGACACACAGACGGACGGACGGACGGACATCGCAAAGTCGCCTTAGAAAGTGATTCTGAGTCGATCAGGATAGTAAAAGTAGGGTCTAGGTCATGCATTTCTGGTAGTTACACTTATTATACCTTCCACGCCACTGTGCAGAGGGTATATATGAATTTGTCAATCTGTTTGTAACTCATCGCAATAAATTTCGGAAACCCGATAAACTATATATATTTCTGATTGTTATAAAACGATAAGTCGGTTTGTCGCTGACCGTCTGTCTGTATGCCTGTTGAAAATAGTCTCTTTTACGCAATAGGTTGAGTGGGTCGCACTATTTAGCCTTAAAATGTTCGTCATAATCTGCTACAGTTTGGTATCGAATTTGGGGCCTCTAGACCAAATAAGTGAGTAAAGATACTCCGCTAAAATTTCATATAAAAAACTAAAAATAGTGAAATACGTAAATGTTTATACGTATCTATAACATATGCATAAAGATATGTGTAAACCAGGGATGCCCATAAGTTTCTTATGAAAGTGCAAACACTAATATATGTAAGGAAACCATTTTTTTTTCATATTTTTATTTTACACATATATTTTGTGGTAGGCCAAATAATTTTCACTTTCCCACTACTCTAAATACATGGAGCTCATTTTGTAAAGCAATAATTTGAGTTTTAAACTTAAGATTTACACTAATTCTTGCAAGTGCTTTTTAATTCACAGCTGCAAATTTTTTTTTAAACGGAATCATACGTTAGACAACAACATAATCTACATTGAATATCTCGTTCGCCAATGTGTACCAACAAAGCACACGAAGCTGTTCTTGCTTTGCTCTTTGCTATAATCAAGAAAAAGCATCAAAAAACGAAAAAGACAAAATTTTTCGTGAATTTTGTATTGCTTAAGGTGTGTTTACACTATGTGTATTTTCCATGTGTAAATTCAGTTTTACGATCCATACGTAATTCCGTGTGTGTGTCAAAATTGCCGTTCTACATACAATTCATAATTTTTGTGTTCAAACGTACATATGTATTTCCGTATGGCATAACCTCTAAATGTAAACAACAGCTGATTTAATTTGTGAATTTACAAAAAATTATTGTTAAAAATAAAGTTATATATTTTATATATTTTTCAATTGTTAATTAATATTAAACAATTTATTTTTCTCTCAATATTAATCTTTATAATTTACTCTGTTTTTCTTTCGCCACAAGCAGTGTTGTATTTTCATATGTTTATCTTGCCAAAATAGAACCTGCTCTAATTGAAAATTTTGCATATGTCTTGCAAAATGTGTTGTACATAAACAATGTTTGAAAGGGTTCACACTATGTGTACAAATTACACGTGCTAAAAAAATAAGAAAAACACGAGCAAAATACGTAGTGTGAACGCAGCTTTAGTGCTGAGTGCTGTGTGTATGTATTAGAATACATTGCCTGTGCTAAAGTGCTTTTACAAAAACAAATGTGCATTGAGTGCATAGGACGAGGGCATATATGGTATAAACAAACAAAAATATAATTGTATGTGTTTACATTTAAGCAATTATATTTTTGTTTGTACGCATCGCTAATAAGCAACAAACAAATTAAAATGTAATTGTAAGTATTTAAATTTTTGTTTGTTTTAATTGTACAATTGTTTATTATGCATGAAACACATAGACGACTGCGGCTACACGACAACACCACTACAAATGCTGCTGGCTGCAATTGTAGTCGTATATTCAGCTACTTAATTTTTTTTTGAAAATGTTAGAAACATATAACATCATTATAAACATATAACATAAATACAAATGCATTTTTATTTCAGTAGTGCCTATTATATTTTTTTTTTACTTTATTAAAAGAGAAAAACATGTATGATTCTATATAAACCTGACTTAAATATACAATTAGTTATTTATAATGCACTATTATAACGTAAAAATACATAAATAAATTTATTTAACCCCTTTTGATTATTAATGGAATTATAGCATTTAATTTTGCGATTTTTTTTACATAAAATATTTCATAGCACTAATTTCTTTCACATATTTTGTTATATTGTCAACACTATATTTGTTTTGTAGCCAATAAAAATAGAAATTATTCTAAGTTGACTACAGCGACAAAAGTTATCGTGTTGCCATGTAGCTGTGTTGGTGTCAAAATAATCGTTTTCATAAAAACGTGTGTATTTTATTTTTGACAGGCTGTAGTCGTGTAGCTGCTGTCGTCTATGTGTTTCATGCATTAGTGATGCATACATATTTTTTTGTTTGTTGTTGTTCACATAAACAAAAAGAAAAAAACAAAAAAGCAGCAAGCAATCAAAAATTTGTATGCATGGCTTATAAATATAGAGTTTATGCTCATTGCATTTAATAACTGCTATCAATTAAAAAAGCACGAAAATACCTAAAAATTTTGTTAATTGTCTTAATTTTTAACAGCATTGTAAAAAATCTATCCATTATGATTTGAAATCTAGCCTTTTTTTATCATAAGAGTTTACAACCTTGGTTATAATATTGTGTTCAGAACACGGGTGGAGGGTATCAAACGTCAGACACAGCTGAATTTAACACACTTACTCGTTTTTAAATTTATTTAAGGTTTATTGCCTTTAACGAATTTTATCCCTGTTAAAAATGCAAAAATATAAAGAAATTATAAGACATCTTCATGGATGTCTTTGCCGAAAGATTTTTTGATATTAGAACTAATTTCGGAAGCAATAATTCTGAGATGCAGACGACAAAATAGTTCGCTTTTCGCAGTCAGTAGGTTTGGGTTGGCAACCAGAACAAGGTTTTGAAAAAATTTAATTGCTGGATTTGAAGTTTTGAACGACGTACTTCACTAAAGAGTGGCATTGGACTATGATCCGAGCTATTTCAGGAAAAAATTTAATTTTATTTCTAAGCATTAAGATATTTTTCTGATATTGTAATTCATTTAAAAATATAGTTTCCAAAAGAGATATAATTAAATCAAATCAACTTTATACAAATAAGTTTGACTTCCACACAAAAAAAAAAAAAAAAAATTGATGTAACAAACCTGCAAGTCATTGCATAATTCGTGGAATTGTCCTAATTGTAAATTAATCAATACTTTTTCTGACACTTATAGTTGCCATAGTTGCATTGTGATCAGAAAATTGTAGCAAAACCCTTCCATAAATTCTTTGAAAAGCAAGAAAAATTCCCAATGTTCTTAATTGAAAATATTTTATTCACATTTTTTTTAAATATTTAAAACTTTCATCTTCATGTGTACGGATACGTTTTCTAGCAAGTGTACATCACAATCTCACTCAAGTTGGGTTGCTAATAATTGCACCCATTGTAAGAAATTTCCTACTGGACGGAATGTAACTTCTTAATCATTACTAGCAAATTCCAGCACTCGAAATTCGAGTGCAAATTCTAGGAAATTGTATCTTTTCATTGAATAAAGACCCTAAAGGTATGCTTCACAATTCAACTCATTTTAAATGAAGAAAACAAACTCAACACATTAACACAAACACATTAACAAATTTATAATAATTTTATGTATGTGTTGGTAGCAACTTTAAACGATCATAACTCCAAAAAAATATTCCAGACGACGAAAATCTGTAAATCTGGGTAACAGCTAAAAAGAAATACCTTTCAAATGATAAATTGTTTGTCAAAATCGGCGTAACACTGTGAAACTTACATCGGTAACAAAAAATCGGCTAGCCTACTAATATGTAAATAGATGTCGATTTCACAGCCGAACTTTAACGTCATTGTGTTCGCAATAATTTCATAAATACTTTACTATAGTTCAAAACTTTCGTATGATGGGACTGGTAAAATATTTAATTTTATTAGTTAAAATTAAATGGCAAATCTTACTGCAAAATAGTTTTATTTGTTACATAATTTTATATAAAATGTAGATTTAATTTAATACAAATTTAAAAATGAATATATCAGTTATGTCAAAAATTCCTATCGAAATTGGTATGATACCTTTATTAACATTTCAATCGATTCTGTTTTCACTTTTTCAGATTTCGTTGCTTTTCATTAACAGTTAAATAAAAAAAGTATTCTTTTCTTTAGAAGAACTTTTAAAATACAGGAAATGTTCTTTTTTTATTTTAGCGAACTCAATTTTTATGGAGCCTAGATACAAGAAACAACATTCGCCAAACAAATTGCTCTAAAGTATAACAACTGCATTTTTGATTGTGTCAACTATCCAAAAACACAGCAGAATAATACTTTTTATTTTAGAGCGAATCAATTATGGCTTTACATATTCGGTGATATTTTTCTGGCGTTAAATGCTTATGACGAAAGCCGAATTGGTTCTCCGGAATAAAGCTGCTGATTTTTTTCAAGAATCACTTCATGAGTAGCCTTTCAAAAATCTTGGAGAAAATGGGTAGTAAACTAATTGGCCTGTAGGAAGACACTACATTGATCGGTTTACTTGGTTTAAATATTTTTGTTAAATAGTTAATTCCTTTAAGCGGTAATGATTTCATAACTTTCGCATCAGTTTCATCATATCCTGTTAACTTCTTATTATTTAAAATATCTATTTCCGCTAAAGTTTCATTTGGCGTAATATGCTTTAATGGTAGATCCGCAACTTCTAAGAAACTCCGAATATCACTGTCATTTTGATAGGGGTCATTTCCTTCAAATACTCAGCAGAGGCAGTGGATTTTTTAACGTCGATTGTGAACCTTAAACAATCTGAATTTTCAATAGGGAAGATTTTTTTTGTAGGCCGTTTATGGTATTTGGTCGCATTGTAAACCTCGTGTTCTTTGTTTTTATTTTGATGTTTTAATTTCATAAGATACTGGCTAGTATTTTCATTTCTCTCTTTCACCAAAAAATTGTGAGCATAGTTTAATGGCAACGTTCCAGTTGGCTTTGTCTCTTGGATTTCTTGTACGATACCAAAATTTTCTCAGCCGTCTTGATTGTTTAATCATTTCCCTTCTCTTGCTACTGCTGATGCTCATAGACTCAACACCTGTCTGAAGGCTCAATAGGGGAATATAGGTATGTACGTTCTAATACTGCCTTTAAAAATATAGATTAATGAACGGATTATTAAGTTATGGAGAAGCTTATTAAATTAGAAAAGTTTACCCTATTTATTTTTCATTTATTTATTGAAATTTTTCGAAGTTATGTGAATATCCCTAATATTAAAAATACCCGCATTTTTTGATGAAATTGTTCTATCTATCTTTTTTCGTTCTGTCTATCTATCAGTCCCCCTTCTCACCCTACTCTTGACGTATTCATGGTTACACTTGTAAAGGTTTTGCGGTATGCGTTAATGAATCTGGTTATTCTGTATTTATATTCTTTCATTTTTTCCATTCATTGGCATTTTTTTTTGAAAGCGAAAACAATACGAATACTCCTATATAGAAAGATTATACTGTATTGAAAAGGATGCATGGATTTTAGCTTGGGTACGCACCTTTTGTAATTGTTTTGTGGATTTTACAAAGCTTTTGTTTGCAAATGTTTTTTTTATCATATCAGTCTGTTTGCACAAACTGTAATTGTTAAGTTTTAACTTACAGTGATAGACAGAAATATTCGTCCATTGAGAATAGTATTTACAGATAAATGCAAGATTTATTTGATTTAATGATTGCCCTTTGTTTTTATAGACATTTTTCACTAATTTCAGCGACAAAATATATTTATAGACTTTTTCATAATATGTATTTCTTAGTTTACTCATATATGTTTCATATTAAATGTTTAACCCTTTCATGCTGAAATTATTCTAATTATTCTTAGAGCAAAAACATAAAATTTTTTTAAATAGGATATTTTCAGATCAATATCGGCTCAATAGCACAGATTTATTAGTAAGCTGCGTAGAAGCAATTTTATATCTTGACTTTATCAGTTCAGTCATAAAATAATGTATTTTAGTCAAGAACCGGGAATATTTTTCATTTTTGTTTCTAACAAAAATAATCGTTTAAGTTGAAAATAGAATTTTCAACGGTATAAAAAAAAAATACTAAACAATATTTCTAAAGAAAAAAAGAAGATTAAAGGGATGAAAAAAATATATAAATATTAGTGTTTTCTTCGACTTTTTTCTTGTTATTAATTTGAAGATGCTATCCAGTGGATAGCGAAATATTGAATAAATAAAAAACAACAAAAAAATCAAAAATTGGCCTCAAGCTATATAAATATTTTATATAAATTATAAACAAAAATGAAACCATATAAAATGGGACTTAAAAATAATAAATTTACATATGGGCACTAGTGTCGCCCTTATAAAAGACATTTTATTCAAAAGAATATGAAATATAAAATTAATATAATAATATAAAATTAAAGAAAAGCAATACTTATTGCAAGTCGTACTTGATTACAGAATACAATTTGAATCGCACACTAAATCATCCTTAAATACACCAAAATAAATAGAATTAATTTTATATTTCATATTCTTTTCAATAAATTGTCTTTTATTAGCTTTGGGTCATCTGTGGATCTTCTTATATTATTAAAAAAAAAATATAGATAGTATTTATACATAAAATAATTGTATAACAAAATTGGTTAAAAGTTGTTTTAACTTATATTCGCGAGCAATAAGAAGATAATTGCACTAAAGATTTATCACAATGGATTATTTTGATCCCAGGAGCACTGAAGCCTTAAATAAATAAAAAAATAACCGAATTATTTTTCTTAAATTCGAAATAGTGGTTTCATCGAGTTTAATAGAAAAACTCGTTTCGGTATTTTTTATTTAAAAATATCTTAAAATCCAAAGCTGCACAGAGAAAAAACAATTTAACAACCGAATTATTCTAAAGCTTAACAACTGTATTCTTGATCGAGTCAACATAAATTTTATACCACATAGCCATTTTCTATTGTGATGAAATATTACTACTTACAAAATATTTGAATTTTTTGAATAAATTGTCTTTAATTAGCTTGGGGTCATATGTGACCCCAATTCCAAAAGGGTTAATAGGGTCATATTGTTTTTTTTCCGAAACCCTAGGCTATTAAGGTAAAATATAACATTTAAAAGTAGACAAGTGATGAATTTTTGATTCAAAGTATTTGGAAATAGTACATTTACAGAATATTTTACAAAAATTCCAATTTTCTCTAAATCCGCAAAAATAAAATCCTTGCCAAAAAAATTTTCGCATAGGGATTCACCTAAAAATTCACACAGTTAATCTCTAACATACATTTAACAAGACCTTAAAGAGCTAGATCAATTTTTTTTAAATTTTGTTTAAGAAAATTTTTCAAAACTTGAAAAAGGGGTTTTTTAAAATTTTATCAAAAAAAATTTCCATTTTCGGTCTCAATGCTTAATCGGTTAACAAGGTGGTAATAGAGCAATACTTCATATCTGAGTACTATCAGGTATAGAGACTACAACAAAATGTTGGCTTTAATTAATTTCTTAAAGTTGAAAAAAAAAATGCCATCAAATTTCATGACCTACTTTTTTTTTTGGCACAAAAGTGGTCTGGGGCATTTGCTATTTCTTGGCAAGTTTTTATTCGATTTTGACGTTTTATAGCTTTTTGGAAAGATCATTTAATACTCATCCCGAATTTTATAACAATTTGTCGGAAAAATTAAACTATAGCACGAAATTTTTGTAAAATCTTAAAGAAAGTCATATTTTCCCCATATAAAACAAACTTGAAATTTTCAATCACGTTGAGCCACCTCTAAATGTTTTTTGATTGGCCCAAAACTTTGTATTTCACAGTTTTTTTGCTATTCGCATATTTCTAGGGGGTGCGACCGAGAGTTTGAACACTTTTTTTCTCCATATAATGAAGGGCCACCCTAATGGGCACCATAAAACGCAAATACGAGCATAGTTATAATAAGGGTCTCTAGTCGGCAGATGGGCTAATGAATGGCGTGGCAAATTTACCATCATCCGCAAAAAAGTACGCTTCATATATTGTCATAACCGTGATGGAGATGTACATGCCGTTTAACATTACGATAAGAATGATTATTCCCAAATTATTTTGTTGAAGATGAGAATTAAGGGGGGACATTACATTCGCGGCAGAGAAAACAGACCTTTTTTTAAAAAATTCATAACTCAGTCAAAATTTTTTTTTTATTATTGTAGAGAATTGAACAAATTACAAGAAAAAAAATTCAAAAAAATATATTTTTCACTCCAACATGGTTTTATAAAGCTCCAAACTGGCGGCAGAGAAAAAAACGGGGCCTCGAGGTTGCAGCGCTGGGAGTCGCAAAAATTTTCTGATCTTGAAAAAAATGACTTTTTTAAATCTTAACAAAATTGGTTATTGTATGACACGAGCTTTTTTTAAATTTTTTTTTAATTTTTGGTGATGTTCCAAAAAAAAGTGTGATTTTTCGAAAAAAATATTGACTTTAAAAATTCATAAAAACTCGAATAAAATTTAAAAAAAAGTTCGTGTCATACGATAGCGAATCAAGTTTAAAAAAATAAAAAAAAATTTCGTCAAAAAATGAACCCGGTAGTGCCGCAACCAGTACGAAAAACATGGTTTCGAGATAAACGCGTTCAAAGTTTGTGAACAAAGAAAAAAAACATCATTGTACGGTTTGGCATTTGAATGAACCCGCTAGTGCCGCAACCAGTACGAAAAACATGGTTTCGAGATAAACGCGTTCAAAGTTTGTGAACAAAGAAAAAAAACATCATTGTACGGTTTGGCATTTGATATTGTAGAAAATGTTTTTGAGTCTCCATCTCCGATGTAATACTGATATTTGCCACCATATAGTAGTTCAGATCTTTGAAACATTGTCAGAATTGCATCCGGTTCCATTTTTCCTGCGCTGCCGCTATGATTTATGGAGCACGATGCTTCATGCTCTGATAACTATATTTCAAAGTCTGCATTGTTCAAATTAAAATTAAAAATGCGCTCTCACTAATCCAGCTGTAACTTCTGCACCCGTAGGAATTTTTCCATGAAATTTTTTTCTTTGAATCTTAAGAATATTTACTAAAATATAAAATTATAAAAAAAGTCGATTTCAAAAAACGGCCAATGTCATGTCCCCCCTTAAAGTTGATTACAGAAAATTTTTTTTTATTAATTATACCCTATGCCACTATGTGGTTATGGTTTGTTTGTAACTACCAAAAATATTTGACGTAGACCCATCTTTTATTATGCCGATCGACTCAGAATCACTTTCTGAGTCGATTTAGCGATGTCCGTTCGTCCGTCTGTCTGTGTGTCCATGTAAACCTTGTAATCGAACTACAGGTCGTAAATATGAATATATTTTGATGAAATTTGGTGTATAAGCGTCTATCGGCCATTGGATGAACGCTATTGAAATTGGTGAAATTCGGTCCATGCTCAGACCTAGTCTCCATACAAATGACCCCTATGAAATCTACATAAAGTGCCTAAGATCCAAATTATCATATAGATCTTAGTCATATTGGGTTTGTCTGTGTTTATTAGATCCATTAATCAGTAATCCAAAAAGGATCCCTATGGGACAACTCTTAGTCATAGGCCCCATATAGAGCTGCTTCCCGATCTTCACTTAAATCCATCAAAAAACAAAAATATTGCACTGATTCTTCTCAAATTTTGTTTGTATATATTTTTACAAAATACAAGAGACTTTACCAAACATAGTCAGGATCGGTCCATTTTTGGGCCTAGTCCCCATATAGATATAGGATCCGATATGAACTTTTTCATATCTGCAGCCAAAAAAAATTAATAAAAATCCCACTCAAATTTGGTTTATGCTTATTTTCTATATCCAGTTAGTTGGGCCTAAGAGATAGGGTCTCTAAACGCATGGTATAGGGTACCGTGTAGTCGGTCTAGACCGACTACAATTTTCTTACTTGTTATATTCTGCAGCAACAAGTTGAGCTGCTGCTAATGTCCTCTTGAGCTGTGTAGCAATAAAAGTTTAAAAAAATGTTGCTGTGTTGATTATAAATTAGCTTAATTTTATTGTCTGATCATTACTGTTAATCACTGTATTAAGCGTTAATGTGTGTACATTATGCGTAGATGTGTGTGGCCGTTTAACAAGGATTTGTAAAGATATTTACCCTAAAACAATTACAATAGCTATTTCATGTTAATTGATTGCAAATTGTGTAAATACTACATAAATATGTATGTGTTGGCGTGTCCCGTCGGAAAAACTTTTGAAACGATGAGTGTTGACAATCAAAAAAAAAAAAAAAAAAAACAAAAGGAAGCTGTAGTGGACAAATTTTTTTTAAAATATTTTCCCTTAACGAAGGAATATTGCGAAACTTTTGTGGCCAATTTTGGAAAAAAAAAATTAACAAATACACGCCACTGTGCAGAGGGTATATATTAGTTTGACATTCCACTTGCAACGCATCACAAAATTAGTTTGCGTTCTCTTCTTGACACTTATAACAACTCGAGTTCGATATAGTGCTGTCCGTCCGTCCGTCTGTCTGTTGAAATCACCCTAATTGAAAAAACATATCTTTTAACTGGACAAAATTAGGATAATGTTGTTTGTCGTTATCTCGAACAGGTTGGTATTCAAAAATGGGGTAAATCGAGCATCATTGTGCCAAGATATGGCCTTATATATGGAGAAAACTATACAAAATGCTACAAAATCAGTGTTTTTGTATTATATACTTTAGCATTAACAAATTGTTTCTTTTTGATATATTTTGTTTACATTTATTATAAATAGAGCAATAAACCAAGATATATATGTAAACATAGAACCCAGGTGGAGGGTACCACAGCCGAATTTAACACTCTTACTTGTTTTATTTGCATCAGTTCGCGTCCCTATTACGGTATTACTACAGCAAATTCGAAAAATTAGATTTCACGTGACACACTAGCGCACATACATGCATATATACATGAATAATGCAATTAAAATTACAACAATCAGCAAAACTTACAGCAAGCAAAACTTACAGCAAGTTGTTACATGTTTTCAATTTTAGTTACAAAACAAAAAAAGGCCGTTTTTTTTGATTAGATAGAACTTACGAAAGGGTTAGCTGTCAAACGAACTGTCATACTGCGCTCACTTTTTGACATTTATGGTCAGTATTCTCTGGCAAATCATCGTAAGTAGATTCACGCTTGAACATCAGCACCAAACTATCCAAATTTACCTTGAAAATCAGTCATCGATTCGTGCAAATCATAGACGACTCCGTGATTTTTATGGCGCACATAATCGTCCATCTGAGCAAGCCATTGGTCGAACTGTAAATAGATTTCATGCTACATACTCTTTAAATGATGTAAGAACACGTTGGAGGAATGTTAACGAAAGTGTGGAAGAAGATCCAAATTGATAGATTAGTCATCGGTCGAAGAAATTGGGGCTCTGTCTATCCACTATGTGGAAAATTTTGTGCAAAGATCTTGGCCTTTATCCGTATAAGATCCAGCTGGTGCAGGAATAAAGGTTAAATGTTATTTTGCCGATTGAACTCTAGAGCAGAGTTCAGAAAAAAACACACACTGAATAAAAAACTCGTACATATATGTAAACAAACATATCTCAGACCAATAAACACATATTTTTATTTTCATATCAATTATGTGTGTTTCTAAATTTTGTACGGTGCTCAACACAATCATGACTGTGTTTCGTTTTAATATTTCGTTATCTACACGAACATTTTTCTATCATGTATTTTTTGTTTCGAACACACATAAACCACACAGATTCAAGTGTAGCTTTTTATTTTAAGTTCGTTTTCTTGCACGTGTACTGCTAAAAAACAGAACATGTTCTTCAACGTGTACATCTAATAATTGAAACATTATCCACCGCGTACAAAATTTAGAAACACACATAATTCATATGAAAATAAAAATGTGTTGGCTACTTTAGAACAGAACAAGTGTGTTTCATGTGTGTATTTTCTGAACCTTGCTCTAGAGCAGTTGTAAACTGACCTGATGTTTTATAACAAAATTGCGTTCAGCGATAATGTTAATTTTTGGCTTAACGGGTTTGTTAATAAACAAAATTGCCACATATGAACTCAGACCAATTCACAACAGACCCTACAGACTCCATTAAACCAGAAAAATTCACTGTTTGGTGCACTGGTGGCATTAACGCACCACATTTCTTCAAAAATGAAGCCGGACCTCGCGTTACGGTCAATAGAGATCGTTACGGCACTATGATTCATGATTTTTTATTCGAAAGTATGGTTGACATTGATACGGCCGTGATGTGGTTTCGACAAGATGGCGCTACGTGCCATACAGCGACCACAACCATCGACTTATTGAAATCAAAATTTAAAGATAAGTTGATTTCGAGAAACGGACCTGTCAAATGGCCTCCAAGGTCGTTCGATTTCACATCTCTCGATTATTTCCTGTGGGGCACCGTGAAGACACTGGTTTATGCTAATAAACCCGTAACAATTGCCCAACATTGTTCGTGTTATTCGTGAAATATGGCCAGCAAGAACAGCCGCTGTGGCCATCTGGCAGAAATCATTTTCAAATGTTAAAGCCTTCGATTAACAAATTTTTTGATCAAAATTCAATTTTTTATTTTATTTTTTACAATTCAAGTTCTATCGGGCTTAAAGAGGCACCCTTTACATTATTAAAAAATATAACTATTATTTGTCTATGAATGTGCAATATTTAATTTACACCATATTTGTATTTTTTGCTTTTTAATATAATAAAAAATAAAGCATAAATTAAATTTATACATACATAATTTAGTTTTTTTTTAAATTGTCGTTTTAATTCACATCAATGTATTTTGTTATTTCGAATTAATTAATTTATTAAAAATTAATTTGATAATGTCATTTCTTTTTTCTATTCATTCACACTTCATTTATTTCAAAAACTAATTTTGAATTTATAATATAATTTTCCAACCAAATGTGTTCTCTGTTTTTATTTACAATTTAAATGCAAATGAACACCATGTGTATTGAATGTTTTTTACATGAATGAAATCTGCATATTTAATGCAGAATGAATTACAAAATTACATTGATAACGCATAAAAAAGAGTGTGTTTCATGGTAATGTAAGTGTGTACAAAAAAATAGAAAAAGTGAAAACAGATTTACACGCATTGAAATGAAATAAAAATATGTAATTTGTAAACATTTTTTTTTGGGCTTAACAACGTTATTAAATGCAATTTGTGGTTGACCACATAAGTGACAAAAATTTCGTATTTATATATTTATTTGTTCAATGAAATTGTATTGTTTTATGTATCATTAATTATAATTGAAATACAATACAATACAATGATATACAATTTTAATTTAATTCATAGAGGAGGATAACCGACAAGTAATTTTACTTTACAAGGCATTCAAAACATAATATTGCTTTCCAAATGTTAGCATCAGGCAACAAAAACTCAAAAAATATCTGGACACTTTAAGTGTGAATTTTTATATTAGTTGTGATCTGCAGCCATATTTTTACTCTCTCTTTCCCTATCTTTATGTAAGATTGGGCCTCTAAAAATTCGGGTTCGTTAGTTTTGTATCTTCAATCTTAAATCAAAAATTTTTAGCGCATTCTGAGAGGATTACTCAAGAGGATTACTCCATCTAATGAAATCACTATCATGCCTTCTACACAATTTTAGTATACCATGCGTTTAGAGAGCCTATCTCTCAGGCCCAACTAACTGGATATAGAAAATAAACATAAACCAAATTTGAGTGGGATTTTTATTAATTTTTTTAGCTGCAGATATGAAAAAGTTTATATCGGATGCTATATCTATATGGGGACTAGGCCCAAAAATGGACCGATCCTGACTATGTTTCGTAAAGTCTCTTGTATTTTGAAAAAATATATACAAAAAAAATTTGAGAAGAATCAGTGCAATATTTTTGCTTTTTGATAGATTTAAGTGAAGATCGGGAAGCAGCTCTATATGGGGCCTATGACTAAGAGTTGTCCCATAGGGATCATTTTTGGACTACTGATTAATGGATGTAATAAACACATACAAATCCCATTTGACTAAGATTTATATGATAATTTGTATCTTATGGCAATTTATGTTGATTTCATAGGGGTCATTTGTATGGGGGCTAGGTCTGAAGATGGACCGATTCTCACAAATTTCAATAGCGTTCATTCTATGGCCGATAAAAGCTTATATACCAAATTTCATTAAAATATGTTCATATTTGCGACCTGCAATTTGATTACAACACACAGACGGACGGACGGACGGACGGACATCGTTAAATCGAATCAGATAGTGATTCTGATTCGATCGGTATAATAAAAGATGGGTCTAGGTCGAATATTTTTGGTAGTTACAAACAGCAGCACAAAGTCATTATACCCAAACCACATAGGGTATAGGGTATAATGAGAATAGTCAACTTCATATCCGATGTGTAAATTTCAATATCAGAATTGTTAAAAATCTAAATAAGAGTAATGAGTGAGATCGAAAAAATCTTAGCACACATACAATGTAATAATTGAACCTAGAGCTTTTATTTTTTTGATTTAATTAAAAATATATTAAAGCTTGCAAAAAAAGATAATGTTTATAGTTCTAATCGCTACTTATGAACTTATGGACCATTTCCGGAAACCTCTCCACTTGGAATTTTATAGTAGTTTCTGTCACTTTTTTGAACAGGTGGTCCATCTCCGCTTAAAATCTTTCAGATTTAGGGAGATCTTTGTTATACTCTTCAACTCCTTTTCACAAGAGCCCATTATCTCTCCACTGGCTTAAGCTCCGGATAGTTTTGAGGATTTGCATCCCGTGGTATGAAAGATACGTTATTGTTCTTGCATAACTCAAGAGCTTTACTACCACACTGACAGGATGTCAGATCGGGCCAAAAAATTGTGGATATATTGGGTTGCCTTATGGCAGGAATCAGTTTTTGATGTGTAAACATCTATACGTGCAGTGGGTAAATTTCTATTTCACAATACAATCACAAAAACAGCGTAACATGTGAGTTTACATGTTACGCTGTGAGCCGTAAGACAAATCAGTGTGACTTATTATTGTATTGGTGAAAAAATTATGATATAAAATTGTTTCAGCTAATTCAACAACCCTTTACTGTAAAATTTTAAAAATTTCACAATATAAACGTATAACACATACATAATTCTACAACCCCACAAATTTGCTATAAGTGATACATAGATGACGCTTTCTGTTTGATTTTAAAAAAGTGCCATAAAAAAATCTTCAATTACTAGATGTTTACACATGTCCCCTGTGGTCGGACTCACATGATTTTTTATTTTTTTTTGTAAGTACTCCTTAATATACTTGCTTCCATTGCCGCAACAGTTTAGTGCTTGCAATACCAGGATTTTTTTAAATTTCGTGTGCTTTCGGGTCCTATACTTATCTTGGCCATTTCCTTAAAGCTGTACAAAATCTACAAAAATCTATTAACTTGGAAAATATGCGATACTAATAATTCTTTTTTTTATATATATTTATTTAGAGATTTCCTAATATGTATGTGAACTAACAAAATCACTGTACAACAATTTAAAAAAGATAATGAAAATCCCATATGGTTTTCTGGTAATTTTAATGTTTTTCGTAGTCGCTAAATCCGAATCTGAAACCCCTTCCATATAGATAGGTCCGGAAGGGATATTTCTCAAAGAAAAAACAATGTCCCTCTCAAAAAAGTAATAGACGTCGGTCTTATATATTAACCCTCTCTGACTCATCTTATCGATTTAGTTTAGAGTAGGGGGTTAGGACTTGCCCCCCTCCCCTGTAGCACAAAAACCTAAAGTCATCCGGAAAAACTGACAAAAACTTGACGCAACCCGAAAAAACTGACTTTAGATTTGGATTCAATGCCTTTGAAAACATTAAAAACCATCATTGAGACGAATTTTGCATAAAGACCTTGGTATGACGCCATACAAGGTCCAATTGGTTCAGGAGTTGAAGCCAACTGACCATCCAATGCGTTTTCGTTTCGCTAAGTGGGCCTGCGATCGACTTACAGAAGATGCCGATTTTGCCAAAAAAAAAATCATCTTTTCAGATGAAGCTCATTTTGATCTTGGCGGGTATGTAAACAAGCAAAATTGTCGCATTTGGGGCACAGAAAACCCGCACGCATACATTGAAAAGCCGATACACCCAAAACGAGTCACTGTTTGGTGCGGATTTTGAGCAAGGAGTGGCCGTTACAGTCAATGGCGATCGTTATCGGGCCATGTTGAACGAATTTTTGTTCACAAAAATTGAAGAGGAGGATATTGGCAACATTTGGTTTCAACAGGACGGCGCTACGTGCCACACAACCGAAGCTACACTCGATGTTTTGCGCCCTGTTTTTGAACATCGCATTATCAGCCGCAGAGCTGATGTCGTTTGGCCGCCTCGGAGCTGCGATTTGACTCCGTTGGACTATTATTTGCGGGGTGCTCCCAAAGATAAGTGTTACATCAACAAGCCAGAGACAATTGACGCTTTAAAGGACAATATTCATGAAGCCATTGGTGAAGTACAGCTGCACACAATCGATAATGTGCTTAAAAATTGGACCGATCGTGTAGGCTACTGCATGGCCAGCCGAGGCAGCCATTTGAATGAAATTATTTTCCATTATTAACCGGAAGGATTATACTTTCAAATAAAAAAAGAAATTTGAGATAATATTCAGTAGTTTTTTTTTTTTAATAGCATTTTCAAAAAAAAAAAGTTATTTGGCGGACCCTTTATTTATAGTTTCTCATTTCGTGAGCGTTCTCATAGGATGTAATGTATAGGTTTTATATTCTACACATTGCACTTTTTATACATGTATATTAGAATTATTGCCGGGGTGATAATTTTTATTTCAGTTTTTGCGATTTTTTCTTTACCAAAAATAAAAAAGATATTTTTTTGTTTAGATTTTGAACTTTTCGACGAAAAATAAAATTTAATTTTTGATTTTAATCTAGAATTGTTGCCAGAGAGAAAATTTAAAAAATAAAATTTAATTTACGATTTTTAATTTTTTTGAGCAAACAAAAAACTTATTTATTGATTTTTTAGTTCTTCGAGCAAAGGAAAGTTATAATTTGATTTTTATATTTTATACTAAAAATAAAAGTTATTTTTTAAATTTTTTTTCTTCAAGCAAAATAAAATTATTTTTGAACTTTGTTTCCACTAAAAATAAAAAAAAAAAAACTTTTTTCCAAAAATAAAGATTTTTATCTTTTCGAAACAAAATTTTTTTTATTTGATTTTGATTTTTTCGACGAAAAATTAAAGTCAATTTTAAGAGTTATATAATTTTTTTAAGCAATCTATTCAATTATAACATAACAATTATCACAATGTTCAATAAATCGCTGATGAAGGCTGAAATGCCAGAAACCGGCCCGATTAAGAATACAGTGTAGTTATGAATTTTTGAAACATATGCTTTCTTCTTCTCTACCACGCACCATTGAAGCAAAAATAAAGTTATTTTTTGGTCTTTCTACCAAAAATTATTGCAAAAAGAAAGTTATTTTTTAACTTTGTTCCACCCCAAAATAAAATAAAAATAACTTTTTTTAAAAAAATTATTATTTATATTTTTTCAACCAAAAATAAAAGTTATTCAATAAAATAAAATAATTCTTGACCATTGTTTCGACCAGAAACAATGTTTTTATTTTTTTTAGACCAAAAATGTTTTTACTTTTTCGAACAAAAACAAAATTTAATTTGTGATTTTTCAAGCAAACATAAGTAATTTTTTGAGCCGCACTAAAACTTATTTTTTTTAAATTTAAAAGTTTTAATTCTATTTAAATTTTTTCGACAAAAAATAAAGGTAATTATTGATTTTTTCGACAAAATAAGTTATTTTTTAATTTTTTTGAGCTAAAACAAAAGGAAGTTTTCAACTTTGTTTCGACCAAATATAAAGTTATTATTTTTTTTTCACCTAAAAGAAAAATATCTATTTTCAAAAAAGTAATGATTGATATTTTTTCGCCAAAAAATGAGAGTTATACTGAGATTTTTGGACCAAAAATAAATCAAAAGTTATAATTCGATTTTTACTTTCAATTTCAATTCGGATTTTTTATTAAGCATTAATGTGAAGAGAAATTTAACAATATATTTTTAGAGTTTAGGATACATTTTCCTTTTCTACTTAAATATGAAATAACAATTTTTATAATTAATTTACATTTTTTACACTCGATTTTTACTTTTTCTAGCAGAAATAAAAGTTATTTCTTAATTTTTTTTTTCAAGCTAAAACAAAAGTTATTTTTGAACATTATTTCGACCAAAAATACAGTTATTCACCCCTGTTCTGAAAAAATTCTTAAATCTACGAGTTTTTTGCTGTTCTCTAATTTCAATAAGAATATTTTTTCTCGTGTTAATTCACATAGAAAAGGCTTTGTGAAATCAAAAAAATGCCCTTTTTTTCTACTAAGCAGGTCTTAAGAGATAAAAAAAACTAATTGATATTTAAACTCTAACATGTTTTTTATTAAACCTTGTCATTATTTTAAAATATTAGACATTAATTTTTTTTAGATTCTTTATGCACTAATTATTGCAAATAAAGGAATTAAAAAAATTTTTTTCATCAAATCACATATTTTTATTTTTTTGCATATGTTCGAAACAGTAGTAATGCCAGTCAAATCCAATTTATTTGAATCAAAATTTTTTTGGTGATGCCTAACTTTTTAAAAATAGAAAAGTCATTTTTAATTGAACGAAATTGAAGAACAAAAACAATTAAATGAACAAATAAGTTGATATTTTAAAAGAAAATATTTTTCTTTATACTTTTTCTATAAACTTAAGAAAAAACATGCACAAAATACTTAAAAGTTTTTTGTGAAACTGAATAAAGAACCATATGGCACCTCGGTTTCTAGATAACATATGTTCTTAACTCAAACATATCGTTCTTAACTCAAACATATGTTTCCATTAAGTAAATAAAAAAAGTGGTTTCAAGAAACCCAAAATTTCAATTTCATGTGATTTTAAATTCACTCTTATTCAAATAACAACGTTTCAAGACCAAATATAAAAAAGAAATATTTTTTTTTTCAGAAAAAATAACTTGTTTCTTCGCCAAAAAATAAAAGCTATTCTGGGATTTTTTTTGTAAAAATTAGTTATTTCTTAAATAATATAGAAAAGTTATTTGAGAACTTTGTTCCGACCAAAAATAAACTTTGTCCAAAAAATAATGATTTTTATTTTTTCGAGCAAAGTTATTTTGTGATTTTTCAAGCTAAAATAAATTTTTTTTCTCGGGCAGAAACAAAACTTATTTTTTGATTTTTATTTTTTCGGGAAAAATATATTATTGATTTTTTGACCAAAAATAAAAGTTATTTCTTAATTTTTGTAAGCAAAAATTAAAGTTATTTTTGAAACTTGATTCGACCAATACTATTATTATTACTATTATTTTTTTTGACCAAAAATTAATGAAAAAAAAAAACTTTTTTCAATAAATAATGATTTTCATCTTTTCGGCAAAAATAAAGGTTATTTTTGGATTTTTCTACCAAAAATAGTTATTTTGAACTTTGTTTCGATCAAAAATACAATTGATTTTTAATTTTCCCGATTTTTCATTTTTTCGAGCTAAAATAAAAGAATTTTTTGATTTTTATTTTTCTGGCCAAAAATAAAAGTTATTAAAATTTAATTTTTGAAGTAAATATAAGTTATTTTTGATTTTTATAAACAAATAAAATGTGAGGGGAAAAACAATTGAAAATTTTATTTAACATTTAATAATAAAGCTAAATAAATTTCACATGAAGCTCCCTTTTATTAGTGCGATTTATCATTTTGTGGACTTTGCTTGATTTTTATATTCGCTTGAAATGATAAAAATCAAAACATTAAAAACAAAGTATTTTGCTGTACTCCAATCAGTTCTTCGAAATTTACTTCTATAAAAATTTTTGATTAAAAATTTAAAAAAATATCTGCTTTTTTCGGTACTGCTGGATTATTAATAAATTTCGAAAGGAAATACAAAAATATATAAATAAATAATAAATTTTCTTATCGTTGAGAATTTTGTACTCTTAATTACGATGACAAGGAACCTTTAGGAGTAAACAAATCAATCCAATATGCAAAAATTTTTTTTTTATTAGCAATTAATTGTTCTCTTTTAATTTTCAGAGGAATATATATAACAGAGGAAAATATATCTTCAAATCTCTTCTATGAATTTTGTGCGGCATATATAAAAACCTTTAAAAGTACACCTAAATCTTAGTAATCAATGACTCTTTTTGCTGGGTTATTTTAAACATTATTCTCTTTTAATTTTAAATACATTTCATATTCAAATTCATAAAGTTTTATGTCCTAAAAACAGTAACTGTCATTTTTGTTTTTGTTTGGCTTTAGGAAAACCCATTTATCCCTTGAAGTCTGCTGGTTTCTAATACTCATTGATAAAAAATTTCAAAAAAATTTATTTGACATGTTAAAAAATTCTCTTTGTTCTATGTTTTGTATAGCAAAAAAACCCCAAAACTTTTTTGTGCAAAATAAAAATTGCTATTTTCAATGAAATTTACAGCCACATTTTACTAATTAATTTTTTTTGTCAATTTTATTTGTATTTGTATTTTTGCGTTACACACTTACCCCTTCTTCTTTGCCTTGCAAAAAATGAACAGCTCCAGAACGTTGAATGCCGGGTAAAAACCACACTGGATGTGTCAACAACAAACGTTCCACCAAACCCAAATCACAGGGAGGCGAATCATCCGAACCACGTGAAGTTTCACTTGAAGTTTCACCCTCTGCCAAAATGCCACCATCTGAACTAGACACAAGAGATGTACGAGACTGTAAATAAAAGTGAAAAATAAAATTAAAAATTTGAAATTTTCTCACATTACAATTAAGAAAAAATAAAAAAATTTAAAAAAAATATTAGTTCCTTTTTGTTTATAAAGCGGCTTAAACTTTTTTTTGCAAACATAAATTTGCGAACCTTAAAAACATGTCATCTAGTGCTAAATCATTAGTTTGAGGATTTAAGGACCCCTTTTTAGTATTTTCTGCTTTAGTTTGGCATTTTTTTTTAATTTGTTTGATTAACTAGTATGAGTGTGAAGTCTGTGTCATTTGCACTAATAAAGTTGTAATGTTCACGCAGCTGTTGCCAATATCACAATATTTGTGCAAAAGAAACAAAATTTTCATATTACAGTCAAACAACCAACCATTACAGAGAAATAGACGTCTACATGTAAGCCCTTTAAAAGGTCAGACAAATACTTTCACCCATAACAGCTTATTAAATTTAATAACTTTCGAGTGGTTTTTTGTTTATTTTATTTCAAAAATTAAGGTAAGAGCAGAATTTTATTCTCGGAATAACTGAAATCTTGTAAGTATGAGGGAAATCAATATGTTTTTATAAAAACATGCTTTTCTATTTTTCAACATAGAAGACTATGTTCGATTCATTTCATCCAGCGATTCTGGCATTTTTTTAAGCTATCCGTAAAGTAAGTTTGCGAAAGGTCCTCAAAATAGGAGATTACATATCCATTGGACACGAACATATTTTTAAGTTTGGAAACAGGTAAAAGCACTGGAATTGTTGTTTTTTTTTCCATCGAATCCGTAGAAGTGGTCACCCAAGCATGATCTTGATGGCAAAACATTTTTTTTGCCTAAATGGGGATATTTTTATACCCTATACTGTGGTTTGTGTATAATGACTTTGTTTTGCTGTTTGTAACTACGAAAAATATTTGATCTAGACCCATCTTTTATTATACCGATCAGCTCAGAATCACTTTCTGAGTCGTTTTTGCGATGTCCGTCCGTCTGTCCTTGTAATCAAACTACAGGTCGCAAATATGAATACATTTTGATGAAATTTGGTAAATAAGTTTTATCGGCCATAGGATGAACGCTATTGAAACTGTTGAAAGTCGGTCCATTTTCAGACCTAGTCCCCATACAAATGACCCAAATGAAATCGATATAAATTGGTAGAGGGTATCGTATAGTCGCTCTAGATCGACTATAATTTTCTTACTTGTTTTTTTTTTTGATTTCCTCGCTTAATTTTTTCAATAGTGATAAATAGTATTCTTCGCTTATTGATTTTGTTTTTTTTAAGTCAATGTAGATGATTCCATACATATCCGAAAAAAATGTCCACACAACCTTTCCAACCGATCACATTGCTTTGACTGTGGTTTCACTTGTAGTGTATATTGGTGAATCCATGTTTCACAAACAGTTATGTATCGGCGAAGATATTCATCAGTATCTAGACAAAAATCTCTCCGGCCAGAAACTGAATCAGTCACACGACTGAGTTTATTTTCGATAGATTTTTTATATTCAAAATTGAAAAAATCATAACCCTTCGATCTCTCAAAACTATATCATGGACTTTATCGATGATATCCGAATGATGTTTATTTCTTCGACCGAAAATGAATGTGTTTTTTAATTTTCTTTATTAAACCTTGTGATCAATAAAATCCACCAACTTTGGACAGAACGGGCACCAAAGTGGTCGCCTATGCCGATGACGTTGTGCTTCCGGTCAGAGGTAGATTCCTATGAACGATCAGTGGCCTCATGGAGTCGGCATTAGGTAAACTCGTGATGTAGGCAAGGGAAAACTGTTGGTTCTCTTTACTAGAAGGACAAAGATGACTGCGTTCAATCCTCGAAGACTGGACGGGAAGACTCTGGTACTATCAAGGGAGGCGAAGTATTTGGATGTTATTCTGAACTCTAAGCTCAATCGACTAATGTAGTTAAAGGGACTGAGAAAGCGTCATGTGCCTTCTACACTTGCAGGAGGACGTTTGGACGTCTAAAACCCCAGATCTTCCACTGGATGTATTGTGCGATAAATAGACGAATTTTAGTATATGGTAATCTGGTGTGATGGCAAGCTGTGAATCCATGATGTTGATCCATGATAATATTGGACCGCGGACTTCGCCATAGACAGGGCTGCGATCTCAGTGTATACCGTCGGTTCAAAGATGGAAGCGGGTACAGGGTCAGAGGTCTACTCTGAGCAACTTGACATTCAGGTATCTTGGAGAATCCCTGTCAGGCCGAGATTCACGCAGTTTCCATAGCAACGAAAATAATTCTGGAGCGAAATATGGATCCAACGATCATTAATATTTTCGTGAACAGTCTTGGTGCCCTCAAAGCTCTGAAATCGAGGACTGTTAGATCGACGTGTGTGTGAGGAAATGTATCAGGTCCCTCGACAAAATCCGGCAACATACCGGCTTATATGGGTTCCAGGACATAGTGGGATCTAAGGAAACGAGCTGGCTGACGAGTGTGCACGGAAGGGTTCAGATACTTTGAGCGGGACGATGGACACTGATATAAGAATCGCTATATCCGAGCTGTCGATCTTGAATTAAGGACAAGGTGGATACAACTGACCTCTTGCAGAATATCACAGATCCTACGGTCCTTGCCTAATCTAAGGAGGACGAAAGTACTCTTTGGATTTGATAAAGGCACAATCAGCCTACTTATAGAAGTACTCACTTGACACTATGTAATAGGGCTGAT
Organism: Cordilura impudica; assembly: GCA_963682025.1. Lineage (NCBI taxonomy): Eukaryota > Metazoa > Arthropoda > Insecta > Diptera > Scathophagidae > Cordilura > Cordilura impudica. The sequence continues at coordinate 83,422,025 of OY821520.1, forward strand.
AGCCGAACGTATAGGTGTTCAGAGAGCTGTCTTCTGTAGAAGCTGTATAGATGTGGACGAGGAGGAGTCAGTGCAGCATTTGCTATGTGAATGTCCAGGACTGTAGGACAAAGTTTCTTCGATAACCTGGTCTGCATAGTAGATGTTCCACTCGGCGAACTTGCGGACTTCTTGATGGAATCTGGCTGGCTCAGGAGGTACGCATAGCGGACGACATAGCTATTTTTCACTATTTTCTTTTCTTTTCTCCTTACATTATTTATCTGTGTTTTTACAATCTCTTTGCCCATCGCTACCTTCTGATACTTTCTAAAGGGAAACAAAATTTGAGAATTGAAGGATTTCATAAAAAATATTTCAATACTTTTAATTATTTTTTTTTCCATATCCTTCTATTTTATCTGTTTCTCTCCCCTGATGTTATCTCACTAAAGGTCTAAGGTATCTGAGGTCAGATTCGGATTCAGTGTTAGAGAACTTTAGAAAAGTATACTTTGTTTTTAAGGTCTTTAGTTTATGATTTTTTTTCATTTTTGGAAATTATTTAACGATTTCCGCGTGTCTGTCAGAGTCTTTTAATGCTTAGCTCGGAATATGCAGAAGTACATAAAAATATACAAAAAAATATACACAAACGTAAATATATTTTTTGGCTTTCAATAGACTTAAGAAAATCGGTTCGAGCTTAGATCTATCCTCCACACACATATGTCTACTATGAGTCCGAATTAAATTTTCCAGATTATCATGTACATAAAGGAGCGGCACTGAACATAGGCCCTTGCTCTTCCCATGAAATTTTCGATGAAATTTTCCATTTTGTTAAAGATGCGGCTTTATCAAATTATATTTATTTTAAGCAAATTTTTTAACATATATGTAAGTGACCAGATTTAATATGGTCATGTTCCCAACATTTTTGAACCTGGCTCTCATTTATCAATCACTCATTATGATCTTTAACATATCCACATGCAACAAAATCCATGCAATCCAACTCAAATAACTCAATCATTTAGAAATTCAGCCGTGTTGGAACTAAGATCCACTGCAACTTTTTTCAATTGATTTTATCACAAAACGGTATCAAAATATGATCCTCATAGAACTTTTTGTCAGTGAGTCCGTGATTTTTTTTCGTTCTTTAAAAACAAAATATTAAAATACGTTAGAAACCTTTAAAAATTATTTTTTTTAAATTTTATTTAATTTTCTCGTATATAATCACATAGTAAAGTTTTATGTGCATAAGGTGTATCCGTGGTTTTCTAGAATAACCATGTATGTCAATTTTTGTCAGTTTTGAGTTAACAATGCCAAATATATTAATTTTTAACGCTTTTTACATGTCGTCGTTCGTAAGTTATTGTGTTCTATATGATTTTTTTTTTTTGATTAATCCATGTTTAAGTTCTAATAGTTCTTACTCCTAAAGGCGTTTTCAAAGAGGAATTTTTTTAAACAGAAAAAACTACAAACTATAGTACTTTCCTTGGTAGGAAGGTCGCAACAATTTTATCGGTTCAGTTTTTTTTAATTAGCAACTAAACTTTAGCAACTAAACTTTAACAAAAAGTATATAGAACACAATAATTTACGAACGACGATGTATATATATATGTGACGATATATATATTTTTTAATATTGATAATTTTTTTTAAATTAAAATATAATGCTTGTTGGCTGTTCTGAAAATATTGATTTTATGACATACGCGGTTATTCTAGAAAATCGCAGATATGTCAGTTTGCCATTTCGTTCGTAATGCCTGGTTTTCACTATGTCATATAAGTTGACAACAAACAATTGCCTCAACTGACATCTCGTAATTACGTATTCATAACATCTTATAAACGAACAAAAAATCCGGCTGTCAAACACAAACAAATTGCCAACATGCTGGCAATTTCATTTGAGATATCAAATGTTGCCAGGGGTTGTAAATGACAAGACATTAAAACCCGTTTTCATACAGCTGACAATAATTGACAACAATTGCCATTGAAAATGACATAATGAAAACCAGGCATAACGCATCGAATAATTAATATTCTTGATCCTTATAACAACTCGAGTCGATATAGAGATGTCCGTCTGTCTGTTGAAATCGCGATCATTCTCAAAATAAACCACTTGCCTGAGTAAACTTAGGACAATATTGTTTATAATTACTTCGTGCAGGTTGGTATGGAAAATGGGTTAAATAGGCCAAGGTATAGACTAAAATATGAAGACACTTAAAATCTGCTTAAAATTCTGTGTCTTTATTGTAATAATTTAGTATTAAGTTTATCAAATTGTTAATCTTTTCAAATATTTTGTTTAAGTTTGTTATAAATTGTGTAATAAATGCCGATATTAATGTAAACGTAAGTCCCAGGTGGAGGGTATCAAAGATTTGGCATAGCTGAATTTAACACTCTTGCTTAGCTTTTTGTTCTTTTATTTCTTATTTCTACATGTGAACTTTGAGATGTAAAAAGGAAAAAAAAAAACAAAATCAACAAGCAAACAAATTTGTGTATGCTTTGCACAGTGGCGCCATTTGAGTTTTTTCGTTGCAAAAATCATAACTTTTGAACCAATTGAGGTAATCAAATAAATTAAAAGGCATATGACAGATAATTGTCCAGCCCATGAAATAAGTGCTTAAACAAAGTGCTGCGCTTCTATAAGCATACTTATGGGTTATCAAAATTGAAATTTGTTAACGGCATGATAAAAATCATGTTTATGTTAACTGAGAAACATGATTTTTAACCTTTTTATATTCTTTATGTTTCTTTTTCAAGGTTTTTATATTTTATGATTATTATCCATAAAAAAATATAGAAAAACAAGTAAGAAAATTATAGTCGGTCTAGACCGACCATATGATACCCTATACCATGGTTTAGAGACCCTATCTTTCGATCCAACTAATTCCATATAGAAAATAAGCATAAACCAAATTGGAGTGGCATTGTTATTAATTTTTTTTGCTGCAAATATGAAAAAGTTCATATCGGGTGCTATATTTATATGGGGATTAGGGCGAAAAATGGACCGATCTTGACCATATTTGGTAAACACACTTATATTTTGAAAAAATATATACAAACCAAATTTGAGAAAAATCTGTGCAATATTTTTGTTTTTTGAGAGATTTAAGTGAAGATCGGGAAGCAGCTTATATGGGACCTATGACTAAGAATTGTCCTATAGGGATTATTTTTGGACTTCTGACTGAGATCTATATTAAAATTTGGATCTTATGGTACTTCATGTCGGTTTCATAGGGGCCATTTATATGGGGGCTAGGTCTGAACATGGCCCGAATTTCACCAATTTCAATAGCGTTCATCCTTTGGTCGATGAAAGCTTATATACCAAATTTCATCAAAATATAATGCTTTGAACGTTTTCGGAGCACCTATACTTTTTATAAAATATGTTGAGGGACTCCTGAGCTTCTTCGGAAAGCTCTCCAATATTCAATTATTTTATGGACTGTCGGGGTCAATTTCTTCAGTGGATACATTTCCGCCAAAAGTAATGCAGTTTTCGCAGCATATTCTCCATATTTTATAAAATTTCCACGAAATCTGTTGGGTTGGTTGAGTTCCTAAACCGATCAAACAATTTTGTGTTGTTCAATGCCAAGTTTTTAGAGTGTCAAATATAATTTTCCACACTTGACTAATTCAGTGATTATAATTTTTTTTTTTCAATATATAGCCTGATCTATTACCTGATACTTGCCGTTTGGATTAAGGGTATATGAAAGACATGCTCCCATGTCTACAAATGTACCTGTTACCTGTATACACATGAGATTTAGGTCGAATTATGCAATGTTGATATTATGGGATGCACGCCATGCAATTTCTGAAACAATATCTTTTTGACTTTTTTTTACCTCTAGCAGTCGAAGGAGCAGCTGGGAGCTGGTGGACTTTGTTGACTTAGGTAAAGGAATAATCAAAGAATATATTTTGAAAATATGGCTGATATAAAAAATTATAAATTTTTTCATATTCCATCCAAGTTCAAAAATAGCGATTTACCCGGAGAAACGCAAACGTAGCCGTAATATTTTTTTTTCTATAATAGTTATACTGAATAAATAGGTAAATCAATAAAAATAAATAATTACGATTAGTTACCTAATTATTTTATATTCTACCTGAAACTGGACCATATTGCCTGAAGAGTGTGTGTATCTTTTAACTGAAAATCGTGAAATTTTGAAGGTTTATATCTTCTAAACTAATAATCTGATTTTATTGAGGGTAGCAATTTTTAATCTTTGAAGAAAGAGTTTATTCAAAATATCTAAAGGCGCCACTGTGCATCGCCTATGCTTTGTTACGTATAAACTTTTTAACTATTATTATTTTCAACAGACAGATAGACGGACATCGCCAGATCTACTTCTCCTTTTATAATGATCCTTTTATGGGGTCTCCGCAATTTATTTCGATTAGTAACAAACGGATTAACAAACTGATATTTCCCATTTGGAGGACACAATAATTTAAGTGCTGCTCTTCATATAACATACTAAAGTATCATATTTCGTCCCATCTAAATAATATTTATAAGCTTAAGGCTTGTTTTTTTAGAAACAAAAAAAAAAAATCATTATGTATAAAATATCATGATGAAAAATCACTTTTTAAAAAACAAAAGTTCTAACAATAAAAATCTATTCAATTCAGGCACATCTTTGGTTTTGGCGAATATTATTTATAAGTTTTTTTTTGTGTTTTTGTTTAAGATAATAGAAACACAATTTCAAACGTGTGTCTGGCATACGAATTAAACAACAATTCACATAAAGCTAAAAGAGTGGTAACACATAAAGCAGCAAAAATACACCATCATCTTAATATTACGAGTATTTGAATGGAAAATACAAAAAAAAAAACTCGTCTTTGTTAATAAGCAGCTGAAGAGTCTCTAATGTAAAATTTTCTTTTGCTATTTTTTCTTCTGTAAGACAGACATACGTACATATAAGTACAAGACTATATACTTTATAATTGTATGTACTTTAAATGGTTTTTGTTTCAGAGCTGATATTATTTTACATCAAACAAACAGCCAACCTAAAAATGCACAGACAGGATTACCTTGGCATTTATGTTTTTCTCGTATCTAAGAGTATCTAAGGATTTATGTTTGTATGTTGCATGTTTGTTCAAATGTTTATAGAGTTGTTTTTCTTTTTGGCAGAACGTATTATTTTCTGTTAATGGAACCTGCTATTTAAATAAGAATATACTAAAGGTGTAATACTGTATTCGTCTTATAACAGGGTTGCCAATTGTTGATACAATAAATAAATTACTGTGTCCAGATGAAAACGTTACTGTTCAATTTGAACTTTGCGTTTTATAGATTTCGGTAAATTATTATTTTTGACATCTGTCAATATCTTCATTGGTGCAATAGTGATGCTCGTTTATTTGAATAACTAAACATAAATTTGGGAATTTTACATTGTCTGATTTTGTAGAACAAAGAAGTTCCATAAAATGTTGTTTAAGGAATGAAATTTCTGCTGCAGAAATGTTAAGGATATTGCAGAAGTCCTTCGGTGGCCAGGCTAATATTTACAAGTGGTACAAACAGTTCCAAGAAGGCATATAGCTATATCAGATAAAATCATATATATAAAAAATTTTATTGAAATATATATTTGTATAATTGCGACCTTTAGTTTGCGTACCAATTTTACGTTTGCTGACACACCGAAGGGCGAACGTCGTTAAATCGACTGAGAAAGTTATTTATTTTATCAAGAATTTTCTTCCTAATATGCTTGCTACCAATAACAAAAATTTGTAACAGAAATAAATATCAAAACCATTAAAGGAAAATAGTGATATATACATAAAATTTAAGGAAACCGGGTTTTCGATTATTTTCAAAATCAGAAACTACAAAACAAAAGGTACTTTTTAATAAAGGGTAATTTTTTAAAAGGCTAGTTTTGAAAAAAAGGGTGCCTTAAAAAAATATTTTTCTAAGAAAAGGCAATTTTTAAGGAAAGGGAATTTTTTAAGAAAGGCACTTTATTAAGAAAAAGTGTTTTTTTTAAGAAAATGTACTTTTTTAAGAATGGTACTTTTAAAGAAAAGTCACTTTAAAAAAGGCATTTCTTTAAGAGAGGTATTTTTTTTTGAAAAGGTATTCTTTTAAGAAAGGCCATTCTTAAAAGGTAATTAAAAGAAAATACTTTTTAAAAAGGGTACTTTCTTTAGAGAAAATGTGAGGTACTTTTTTTAAAAAGGTACTTTTGTAAAAAGGGAACACTTTAAAAAGAGTACTTAAAAAAGTGTACTAATTTAAAAAAGGGTACAATTTTTAAAAAGGGTACTTTGAAAAAGGGTACTTTTTAAACAAAATTCAACTTATTTTGAAAAAGGGTACCTTTCTAAAAAGAAGGTACATTAAAAAGGGTACTTTAAAAAAAGGTACGTTTTAAAAAAGAGTACTTTTTAAGAAAAGAGTACTAAAAGAAATGTTTTTAAAAACGGGTATTTTTTGAAAAAAGATACTTTTGTATAAAAAGGTACTTTTAAAAAAAGGTAACTGAAGAATAATAATTTTTTAAAAAAGGTACTTCTAAAAGAAAAAATTTTGTATAAAAAAGGTGCTTTTTTAAAAGGAATAATAATAATTTTTAAAAAAACAGTACTTTCTTAAAAAAGGTACTTTTTTAAAAAAATTCTCTTGTGTAAGAAAGGTACTTTTTTTAAAAAATGCAATAATAATTATTTTGTAAACCCCAGTACTTTTATAAAAAGGTACTTTTTTAAAAGGTTTTAAAAAAGAGTAATTTTTAAGAAAAGAGTACTAAAAAAATTTTTTTAAAACGGGTATTTTTTGAAAAAATACGTTTGTATAAAAAGGTACTTTTAAAAAAAGGTAACTTTGAAGAATAATATTTTTTTAAAAACAGTTAATTTTTAAAAAAGTTACTTCTAAAAGAAAAAATTTTGTATAAAAAAGGTACTTTTTTAAAAGGAATAATAATAATTTTTTAAAAACCAGTACTTTTTGAAAAAAGGTACTGTTTTAAAAAAGTTCTCTTGTGTAAGAAAGGTACTTTTTTAAAAAAAGCAATAATAATAACTTTTTAAACCCCAACATTTTTTTAAAAAGGTTTTTTTTAAAAGGTAATTAAAAGAAAATATTTTTTAAAAAAGGGTACTTCTTCAGAGAAAACGTAATTTTTTCAGAACGATACTTTCTTAAGAAAAGGTAGTTTTTTTTAAAAAGGGTACTCTTGTAAAATAGGCACATTTTAAAAACACTAGTTAAAAAGTTTTACTTATTTAAAAAGGATACTTTTTTAAAAAAAGGTATTTTAAAAAAGGATACTTTTTTAAAAAATTTCTACTTTTTTAAGAAAGGGTACTTTTTTGAAAAGAGGGTAATTTAAAAATGAGTACTTTAAAAAAAGGTACGTTTTAAAAAAGGGTACCTTTTAAGAAAAAGCTACTTTAAAAAAAATAATTTTTAAATTAATTGCATTTTTAATTGCATTTTTAAAAAGAGGTACTTTTTTATAAAAAGTTACTTTTAAAAAAAGGTAATTCTGATGAATAATAATTTTTTTAAAAACATTACATTTTAAAAAAAGCTACTTAAAAAAAAATTTTATGAAAAGGTCCTTTTTTTAAAAGGAATAATAATTTTTTAAAAGCCACTACTTTTTTTTAAAAAGGTACTTTTTTAAAAAAAATTTCTTGTGTAAAAATGGTACTTTTTTTTAAAATGGAATAATAATAACATTTTAAAAACCATTACTTTTTTAAAAATGTAATTTTTTAGTTTTGTAAAAGGCGATTAAAAGAAAAATTTTTTTAAAAAAGGGTAATTTCTTTAGAGAAAATTTAATTTTTTTAAGAATGATACTTTTTTAAGAAAATATCCATTTTCTAAAAAAAGTGTACTTTTGTAAAAAGGTAAATTTTAAAAAGAGTACTTAAAAAGTCTACTTATTAAAAAAAGGGTTACTTTAAAAAAGGGTACTTTTTAAAAAAATTTTACTTATTTTAAGAAAGGCTACTTTTTAAGCAACGGGAACTTTAAAATAAGGTATTTTTAAAAAAAGTTACGTTTTAAAAAAGTGTACTTTTTAAGAAAATGATTCTTTTTTAAAACAGATACGTTTTTAAAACCGGTATTTTTTAAAATTGTTTTTTTTTTTTTAAAGGGTAAAGAATAATAATTTTTTAAATAACAGTACTTTTTCAAAAAAGGTACTTTCAAAAAAATTTTGGTGTAAAAAAGGTACTTTTTTTAGAAACGAAAAGGAAGTTTTTAAAAAAGTAATTATTTAAGAATATATACTTTTTTAAGGAAAAACACTTTAAAAAATTACTTTTTTGGGGGTAGCTGACATGCTAAGTTAATCAGACGTTGTCAGTCTGTCTGCCTTTTAGAATCAAACATGATGGCTGGGTGGCCAGTTATTGGTGGGGCTAAATATTGAATGCCAGCTTAATTGTTTGAGGGGCCTAAAACATTTCTGTCAAACTGTTAAGTGGCATCAACAAATTTCTAAATACTTTGATATGATTTGGTAAAAGCACTGAAAAAATGAGATCTAGTTTTTTAAGTACCTTATCAGAGCTTTCTAGATAATTGATATTTATGTGAATTTTTAGTTTGCTCTTAATTGATTTTCATCCATAATTTTTTACAAAATCTTTTTTCGCTCCAAAAAGTTTATGGACTCAAAAATGTTTTTCGACCCGATTTTTTTTTTGTTGTGTTTTTATTTTTTTCTGTGGTTTTCTTAAGACAATTAAATTTTTATTCGCCTCAATAATTTCTTCACTCAAAATTTATGTTTTAATTTTAATTTAATATAGTAGATGGTATTTATGCCAGTGATAAAGTCGGATAGAAAAATTGTCTTAAATGTTTTATTTTTATTTGAATTTATTTTTTTTAAGCATTCATAAATTTGATTCTGCATTCTTTTTATCTGTGAAAACCTCTACATCACATTCTTTAGATGGCAACTCTATTTTTTCGCTTCACTTCATTGTATTCGTATTATTATTATTTTTTTGTTATTTGTGAAAACACATTTCAATCTACCAGACATTATGGCATCAAGCGGAAATGCATACTTTTTGAACCGAAAGGGAAACGAGTTCATATTTAAACAATTTACGTAAAATGAGATCTACATATGCAAATTTTTAATATTTTGTGTTTGTAAATTTTTCATATTTTTCATATGAAAAATAATCAAATATAAATAAGACACAACTGATAAACTGAGTACTTTTTTCGTTTGTTTGTTTGTTTATACAATCACAATCTCACAAGTTGGCACTTAATGCTCTCGCATTACTCGCGTATTTACCGTAGAAATGTCAGAAATGTTGTCGCTGACAATTTTTTTCGTTTGCTTTTTATCCAAACGAAAACCATCTATAGCTTAAAGCTATAAAGCACTCTTTTTTTTGACTAATGCTGTCACAGTTTTTTCATTTTCGTTTTGGCTTCATAGATGATGTTCAGTGTTTGTCTTGTTTTTGTTGTTTTGCAAAAAGTCATAAATATTTTGCACGCTTCAATTGACACGCGTTTGGTGTAAACAATTTGACTGTGTTGACGATACGTTTTTTTTAGAGGACAGCAGATGAATGGATGGAGTCAATTTGCCCATATATTTAATAGAGTGGGTGTGTTTTGTATGTTTTCGTATTCACTTGTTATAAATGGCAAAATATTTTTTTTGATGATGTTTAATGATGGTATAGGAAAAGTGAATAGATTAAACATTTGAATTTAATACTGTTAAATTTAGGTTAAAAAATAGTCATCCTTAATATTAAAAATTTAATACACCAAAAGTAGAGAAATAATTAATGGATTTCGTAAGTTATGTTAACTTATCATCAATTCATTGCTTCCTAAGGTTGTTCTAGAATTACTTTAAGAAACATCATCGTCAGTTTAGAGTAGGGAAAGTATTACTAAGGAAATAAATTGTTTTCGAACATGTTTTAATATTTACTTTCCAAGCACAATTGTAAGAGTAACAAATTAAGTAATCGCTTGAAATCCTTCTTAAAAAAAGAATTTGCTTTGTCAATTTTAAATGATCTGCCTTAAAAACATACTTTCTCATAAGGGAGATGTGTAAGCTCTAATAACAGAGGGGCCTGCATATGCATAATTTTTTTTAATGGGTTAAGGCGCCCGTTGAAAAATGTAGTTGATTACAAATGGTAAAGAACAAAAATCAAAGACATACTAAAATATTTTTAGGGGATACAAATGACCTAAATTTATGCGTTGCTAGAGTTACATAGTCAGTGCTTCAGTAGTGAGCGTAACTATATATTTATAAATGCTCTACATATAAGAACGCAGTGAAGTTTTAAAGACATACGTTCAAAAAATAATCTTTCTACCGTGAAGTTGACGATATATTAAGTAAAATATACTTTTGACCAAAATAAATTAAAAGACTTTATTAGATGACGCAAATATTTTTAAAATTCCTCTCCCCAAATTCGACAAGAAAATTATAGTCGCTCTTGGGTCCAACTAATTGGCTATAAGCAGATATGATATGAAAAGGTTCACATTGAATGATATATTTATATGGGGACTAGGCCAAACTGATCCTGTTCATATTTGGTAAACCAACTTATTTTGTTTTTAATAGATTTAAGTAAAGATCAGGAAGCAGCTGTACATCGTGGCTATTACTAGGAATTATTCTATATGATTTATTTTGGACTACGATTACACAAAAAATGAAAAATAATAACATATATCTTATGGCAAATTAATAAAAGAAAAGTACCTTTTTCTAATAAAAGGTACACTTTAAAGAAACGGTACTGTTTTAATAAACGGCACTTTTTTAAATACAAAAAACTTTTTTTATAAAAGGTACTTTATTAATAAGGTACTTTTTTAATAAAAGGTGCTTTATTAATAAAAGGTACTTTTTTAATAAGATGCACTTTTTCAGTAAAAGATAATTTTTTAATGAAATGTACTTTTTAATAAAACGCACTTTTATAGAAGGTATAGATGTGTAAACATCTATACTCGCAGGGGGGGTAAATTTCTATTTCACAATACAACCACAAAAACAGCGTAACGTGTGAGCCGTAAGACAAAATCGGTGTGACTTATGATTGTATTGGTGAAAAAATTATGATATGTAATAACCTGTTTGAAAATGAAAACTAAAAAATTAAAAATAAAAAATGAAGAATGAAAAATAAAATATTAAAAATGAAAAAAAAAAAAATGAAAAATAAAAATGAAAAATAAAATGAAAAATAAAAAATGAAAAATGAAAAATAAAAAATTAGAAATAAAAAATGAAAAAATGAAAAATTAAAAATAAAAAATGAAAAATGAGAAATAAAAAAAGAAGAATGAAAAATAAAAAAAAGAAATGGAAAAAAGTGAAAAATAAAAATTAAAAATGAAAAATATAAAGTGAAAAATGAAAAATAAAAAATGAAAAATAAAAAATGAAGAATAAAATATGCAAAATTAAAAATAAAAAATAAAGAACGATAAATGAAAAATAAAAAAAAAAATTAAAAATGAAAAATGAAAACTGAAAAATAAAAAATAAAAAATAAAAAATTTAAATAAAACATAAAAAATAAAATGAAAAATAAAAAATGAAAAATTAAAAATAAAAAATTAGAAATAAAAAATGAAAAAATGAAAAATAAAAAATTAAAAATAAAAAATGAAAAATGAGAAATAAAAAAAGAAGAATGAAAAATAAAAAAAAGAAATGGAAAAAAGTGAAAAATAAAAATAAAAAATGAAAAATATAAAGTGAAAAATGAGAAATAAAAAATTAAAAATAAAAAATGAAGAATAAAATATGAAAAATTAAAAACGAAAAATGAATAATGTAAAATGAAAAATGAAAACTGAAAAATAAAAAATTAAAAATAAAAAATAAAGAACGAAAAATGAAAAATGAAAAAAAAAATTTAAAAATGAAAAATAAAAAATGAAAAATAAAAAATGATAAATTAAAATGAAAAATAAAAAATTAAAAATAAAATATAAAATATAAAATGAAAAATAAAAAATAAAAAATGAAAAATGAAAAATAAAAAATGAAAAATAAAAAATGAAAAATGAAAAAAGAAAAATGAAAAACGAAAAATTAAAAATAAAAAATGAAAAACGAAAAATGAAAAATGAAAAATAAAAAATGAAAACTGAAAAATAAAAAATTAAAAATAAAAAATTAAAAATAAAAAATTAAAAATAAAAAATGAAAATTAAAAAATGAAAACAGAAAAATAAATAAATGAAAAATTAAAAATAAAACATGAAAAATGAAAAACGAAAAACAAAAAATTAAAAATGAACAAATTAAAAATAAAATATTGAAAAAAGAAAAATACAAAATGAAAACTGAATAATAAAAAATTAAAAATAAAAAATTAAAAACAAAAAAAAAAAATTACAAAAAAGAAAAATAAAAATTAAAAATGAAAATTAAAAATAAAAAATGAAAAATTTAAAATAAAAAATGAGAAATAAAAAATGAACAAATTAAAAATTGAAAAATTAAATATACAAAATGACAAAATGAAAAACGAAAAATTAAAAATGAAAAATAAAAAATGAATTTTTTTTTTAATTCTTTATTAATAAACATTCAGTTTACATTTTAAATAATAATTCTGATCCTACGAAGCCATTCGGCTTATCTGTAGGATGTAAAAATTATCTCAAAATGATTTTTTAATAGATTTGAAAATATTAAAAATTCAATAAATGTTTTTTTCTATTTTAAGTATTAAATTCAACATTTTTTTTTTTCAATTATTTTAAGTTAAATTTTAAGAAATGAAATTTTAAAAAATATTAAATTCATTGCGAAGCTATAAAATGATCTTTAAGTTTCATTTTTCTTGTATTAAGATTTGTTGTATTTAACAGTTCTAAGGGCAATTTGTTGAAAACGTTGGGCAATACGACGGATAGAGTGTTTTTGCCATAATTATTGCGATGACGTTCCACCTTAAATCTTCCTTCAGCTTGAAGTCTGGTATTATGTCCATGATCGATAGCATGTAAGAAGCGAGAATCATTGTAGAATTCGTTCATAAGGGTTATGCAATAAAAGACTGTTTACGTTCAATATTCGTAATTCAGTGGCGATGTTTTTGTTGTTGGGCGTGTTTTGTGTATGGTTGTTGCAAGATATGTTGTTTGGCGTAACGTTATTTTGCCTGTTGGTTATATTATTGTTATTGTTGGTTGTATTGGTGTTGTTGTTTATATTGTTATAATTTTGTGACGGGTTGTTTGAGGAATTGCTGTTTTGCGAAATGTTGTAGTTGTTGTTGCTGGATGTGTCATTGTAGATCAAAGAGTAATTCATCATATTACTGTGTTTTTGGCTTTTTAGAAGTATTTTTAAAATCTGGTTTTGCGTTTGCTGAAGGGATTTCCAATATGTAGCGCTTCCCCATGCCGTAATGCCATGTCTGAGGTAGGACTCAGCTAATGAAAAATATGCCTGTTTCAAAACATTGAAATTGGCACAATTACTTAGGTGGAAAAGACTATATGCTGATTTCCGTAATTTTTTGCGGAGATTTTGTATATGTGTCAGCCATTTGAAGTTTTCGTCAACGTAAACTCCTAGGTATTTGTACCTATCTATAGTGGTCGAATTGTTGCTGTTGGTTGTGTTGTGGAGGCATTGAGTATCGTGGAAAATAAGTCTGATATTAGAGTGAACAAGATGTGGCGGTGTAATGTGCATTAATTAGGTTTTCGTTGCGTTTATTATAAGGCCGTTATCATGACACCATTTTGCCAGTTTGTTAAGCTCTTCCTGCATGATTACTGTAGCAGTATTTACGTTTTCGTGCGCTACAACAATTGCTGTGTCATCTGCATAGGCAAATGAGGTGCTGTTTTCAAGTAAGTTTAGCATTTCATTTGAGTATATTAAATAAAGAATGGGCCCTAATTTGGAACCTTGGCGTACACCGAAGTTAAGTGGCATTTCGTCGCTCAGCTTGTTGTCTACTTTGACTCGAAATGATCTAAGTTGTAGGTAATTTTTAAACCATTTTAGGCAGTCTCCTCTTATTCCATTTCTTTCCAGTATGTCTAGTAAATTTCTATGGGACAAGGTATCAAATGCCTTGCTAAAATCGATAAACAGTGCCAAACAATGATTGCTCTTAGTTAAGCATCCATTGATATAATTTGAGAAGTTTCCCAGAAGCTGATTTATGTTTTTTCCCTTTTGGAAACCGAATTGGTTTGAATTTATAATATCATACTTTTTCAGGTAATTTGTGAGTCTTCTAACCATAATCTCTTCCAGCACTTTCTCAATTACAGGTAGTATGGCGGTAGGTCTATAGTTGTTATAATAATTTTTTGTACCATTCTTATATATTGGGCGTATTATAGATGTTTTAAGTAATGTCGGTATGGTGGCGCTGTCTATACTTGAGTTTATGAAAGCAGTGTTTATTGGTGTCATATAACTAGCGTTATACTTAAGATCTTTCGGCCTAATACCATCTACACCCGGACCTTTCTTTATGTTAAGGTTTTTCAATATTTTATATATTTCTTCTTCATTAGTAGGAGAAATGTAAATTGAGTTTTGCATTATATGTTGATCATATTGTAATGTTTTAATGTTGCAGTTGTGTATAATTCTTTGTACATTATCTTTTAAATTTAAAAATGAAAAATTAACCGCTTGAAAAAATAAATAATAATAAATATTTTTATATTAGCAGAGCCCCTGCAGTTGATTGCTATAAATGATACATAGATGACGCTTTCTGTTTGATTTTAAAAAAGTACCATAAAAAAAACTTTAATTAATAGATGTGTACACATCTCCCCTGTAATCGGACTCACATGATTTTTTTAAATAAAATATACCTTTCTTATAAAAGGTACTATTTTGGAAAAGGTATCGTATTAATAAAAGTTACTGTTTTAATAAAACGTACTTTTTCAATAAAAGGAAATATTTTTAATAAAATGTACGTTTTAATAGAAGGTACTTTTTTATAAAAGGTATTTTTTTAATAAAAGATAAAATATACAAAAACCACAATTTTAAGAAAAGGTACTGTTCACCACTTCACACCTGAAGGAAAGGAACAGTCAAAAATATAGACTGAAATGAGAAAGTCGTGTCCAAAGATGACTAAGTCAGTTAGATCGGCTGGCAAGGTTATGGCGTCTGTTTTTTTGGAATGTGCGTGTAATAATTTTAATTGGTTATATTCAAAAAAGAAAAACAATCAACAGCGAGAGTTTTGCTAACTTATAGCAACGTCTAATTGATGATATTAATGAAAAAAGGCCGCATTTAGTGAAAAAGAAAGAGCTGTTTTATCAACGCAATCCACCAGTTTATGCATCCACCATTGCGATGGCCAAAATCCATGAATGAAAGTTCGAATTGCTTCATAACGAACCTTATTCTAGTTTCCTTGGACTATTTTCTATTTCCAAACTTGAAAAAATGGTTCGATGGTAAAAGACTTGCCAACAATAAAGAGTTGAAGTCTGTGGTTCTTGATGTAAACAGGGTATCAAAGCCATTGAATATCGCTGGGAACAGTGTATCGAGCCTGAAGGAGATTATGTTAAAAAATAAAGAAAATGTTTCCAAATTCTTTGTGTTTCTTTGCCAGGACGTGTTGTTTTAGGACTGTCCTCGTAAATAGGAATTACAAGTTTAGTAAGAACTGATTTTGAGTTAAAATTTATATTGGGAAGAGTAAAATTTAAAACTTAAATTTTAAATTGAAAGAAATACCTTAAAGTATTCCGAAGGTAGCTAAAATTTAACTTACAGAATCAATAAAAGACAATTTCCATGCTATGATCAACCCATGTTAAATGCATTGGTTCTCATTGAAATTTTCACAATATCCAGAATGGTTTCTATTTCACTTTTTTTGATGTTTTTTTTTTGGTTTGGATGGGAAGTTTGTTGAAATTTTGATAAAAATAGCTAGAAGCTTGATACTTAAATTTTAATAGCTTTTAATGCCATGACACCAATTTCAATTCCCAGTATTTTTCACAGCTATCTTTAAGTAGTAAAATAAGATTGCTTGAAAAATGTTAAAATACTGATTCCATCTTACCTTTTATATAAACTAACCCTAAATTTAATACATTTGACTATAACATAAGAAATCATTCAAATATTCGTTCGTTAGATTCGTTAAAATCAAATTAATTCAACACAATTCTAACATTAATTGAATAAAAATGTCTGCAGAAGTATGAAAAAAAAAATGCTGAAATGTAACGAAGGAAATGTTTTCCTTTCAATTAAACACGCACTAATATCAAACAGACAGCACTTTTTATTTCCATTAATTCTATTCTTCACACAATTTAATATCCGTTTTATTTTTACACTTTACCCAAAAACAACAACGAGTTTTATATAGAGAGAAACGCCTGTGATTTACTTAAAATGTTGCATAGACTCTTAGAACAGGGCGTTTCTAACGCCTTTAAATTTGAAAATGAAAAAACCTTGGTTCATTCTAGCAAAAATAAAAATGAACAAATAAAAGCATTAAGCATATTAAAACATTTCACTATGTAAAATAGACTTTCTGAAGATGTCAGTAATACGGGTTTATAAACCCACTCTGAACGTTAAAGCAGTGACAAAGAAATTGAATAATAGCGGAAAAAAAATATATAAATAAATTGTTGAAAAATGCACTTGAAAATAATATCACGAAAAGAGGATGTTTGCCTGCAGGACATAATGACAGTGACACAGACACAACATTGAGACAACACTACACCAAAAACCAAAATTGTACACACACATACACATACACGCTTATTTAGTCGAATGAAAAATTCCCTTGGAATACTAAACTCATCTTCAGTTATTTACACTTCAGAGTTTCACTCGTTTAGCGTTTGTTTTTTTGTTATTGTTCTTGTTGTCGTCTCATAAAAAATGACTCGTAAATCACTAGTTAACAAAAATATTTATTTTTTTTTATTTTTGTATCGTTTGAATTCTGTTATCATGGCTCGCTCTTATTGCGGTTGTTTAAGATTTTTTTTCTTGCAGATGTTTGTATATTTTTTCATTTTTTGTCTAGTTTAACTCGTATGTCTGAACTGAAGTGGATTCGTATTGTGCCGGCCGGCATTTTTTTTTTTATCGATTTTCATTGCATTTAACTTTTACTTTTTCTTTTTTTTTTCACAATTATCCTTGAAAGTTCTTTATTTATGCGATTGACTGGGTTTTCATTGCTTATCTGTGCGAAGTGTTAAATATTTTGTTGAAAGAAAAAGTTTTTTCTTTTTGTTGTTGTTGTTGGCATTGGATTCTGTATTTAGCGTATGTGTAGTCATGCGTGTCGTATCAGAGGGTATGAGGCTAAGGAATGGATATCCTTTCGTGTGGAAAAACATTTTTTTGCAGAAGTTTTTGAAAGAACAAAAATAATCTTATTTAGTCAGAGGGCTTTAGAAGAAATATTTATGAATATTAGCAGAGCCTAGCCCTCGAAATTTGAGTGCAAATTCTAGCAGATTTTATTTTTTCATTAAATTTTTTCTTTCAATGTTTTTTTTAATCTATATATAGAAAAATTATGAATATTTAAATAAAATTCATTAAATTGTGAATTTTTAAATAAAATTCATTCACACAAAAGATATATATTTATATTTGTTTGTAAATAAATAACTAGTATAGCCCAGCACTCGAAATTCGAGTGAAAATTCTAGAAAATATTATTTTTTCATTCAGTTAAAAAATTTATGAATATTTAAATGAGCCTAAAGGTATGCTAATCAATTTAAGCAATTCACTATTCAACACAGGGCTAGTCATATACAATTTAAATCATTATAATTAACAGGGTGTAACGAATTATTAGAAATATTTAATTTGATTTAATTTAATATATTTTTCAGACAGATAAAATATAAATTTTCTCCTCCATATGAACTATAACTATGCCAATTTTCACACTCCCTCGTGCCCGCATATTGCTTAAAAAGGGAACTAAAAATTTACCTTAACATATTAATATATAGATTTTATAATACAATTCACAATTCAACAAAAATTTAAAAAATACACACTGCATTGTGTAGTTTTTTATGTACGTGTTAGTAGTAACTTTAAATGAATTTTACTTCAAAAAATGTACCAGATGGTGCACATCTGTAAATATGGTGAACAGCCGCAAAGAATTACCTTTCAAATGGTATATTTTTTGACAAAATCTGTTAACAATTGAAGATGTAGAATATGTCACAAGAAATGACTTTGCCTATTATATTTTAAAGTGAAATTTCTTTGATAACACTATTCTACAACTTTTGATTTTTGGAAGGTCCTGCAGTATTGCTGCATAATTTTGCACGCTGAGTACATGTCAATTTTGAAATCTCACGATTAGTTTTCAAGATATTTCGATTATCAGTTAACACCCTGAATTTTCAGTTTAATCCTTCTAGTTTTTTTTACAACATATAATGGATTTCGCTTTTTCGAAATAATACATAAACCAAATACTTCAATCAATAAAGTTTTGTAATCTTTGAATATGTCCTGAAATATTTGAATAACAAATCGAATTTTTGATATAAATTTCAATATTATTTATGTATGAAATAGTGGGTTTTATATAAAAGGGCCGAATAAGAGTGCGGGGTTTAATTTAAAAAAAATAGCATTTTTCTAAGCGAATGATAATATTTTTATTGCATTGTAAAGTTGACATGTTCCAATTATGTATGGAATACAATATTCTGCATATGGCCCCCGCGGCTCTAAATACAGTCCCTCGTTCTCTTCGTGAAATTTTCGATGACATTTTGTAAGGGTGTGGCTCTATCTCACCGATCACCTAAGGGATTTCAAAGAAGTAAACTCCATAGAGAGGAATCGGCGTTAAATCGCACGATCTTGGCGGCCAATAGACATCGGAATTTAAGGATATGATTCGTTGATCCATTAAATCAATTGTTTCGTGCATGATTAGGCAGGTGGCTCCATTCTGCTGAAAACACATGTCCATACTATCCAGCTGAGACCATAAGAACTTTGTTATCATGGTCCTGTTACGAATGCCATTCATAGTCGTGCAGTCTTATTGGGCCACCACTTATATTAAAACTAATGTTGGATTCTATTTAGCAATAAAAACAAATAAATTTTAATCCCGATCTTCATTAATTTTACTATTCTTTTTCACTTAGATCCATAGATGGTTAATATTAGGCCCTTATGAAAATGTTATTATTATTTATTGCTTATTATTCATTATTTTATATTTTAAAGCAATAACAAATAAGGAAGCAAATTATAGTGGGTCTAAACTGACTTAACGATATCTTATACCATGCGCTTAGAGAAATGGACCTATAGGACAATTCTTAGTCATAGCCCCCATATACAGCTGCTTCCCGATCTTCACTTAAACAAAAAAAATCACAGATTTTTCTCAAATTTGGTTTGTATATTTTTTTGCAAAAAAAAAAAAAAAATAAGTGATCTTACCAAATATGGTCAGGAGCGGTGCATTTTTCGACCTAGTCCCCATATGAATATAGCATCCAATATGAACTTATTCATAATCTAAGATTCAAAAAAATTAATAACAATGCCACTCAAATTGGCTTATGTTTATTTTCTATTAGTTGGACCTAAGAGAGACAGGATATAATTTTCTTACTCGTATATTTATGAATCAAAAGCCATATCTAAATATTTTGAAAAAAAATTTGTTTGTAAGATTTGGTCATGGTGACGATTGGTATTTTTACAAAGACAAAGCTTACAATGTAAGCTCCTGGCTTGTGTACAATTATTTATACATTATGGAAACGCCTCCCTAAAGCTCTGATATTAACCCAATTGAGAATTTATATGATTATTTTAGACATCGGCTCAATAATCCCAAAAAGACTTGAATAATTGCAGAATATCAGTCCTAAATATTGCAGAAAACCAGTACAATACAAAGTACTAGCTGCAAGTATGTTACTATAAATATTAAAATATGTTGTCCTAGTTTGGTTTGCTCGTGTTTCTTCTTACTGTGAGCGTTGGAAAAAAAAATCATGTGGGACCGATCACAAGGGAGATGTGTAAACATCTAGTAATTAAAGATTTTTTCTGGGACTTTTTTAAAATCAAACGGAAAGGTTTATCATCTATGTATCACTTATATAAATCAACTGCAGGGGCTCTGCTAATATAAAAATATTTATTATTTTTTGTTATTTCAACCGGTTAATTTTTAATTTTTAGTTTTTTATTTTTCGTCTTTCATTTTTCGTTTTTTCATTTTTTGTTTTTCATTTGTGATTTTTCATTTTTTATTTTTCATTTTCCATTTTTAATTTTTTATTTTTCATTTTTCATTTTTTATTTTTTATTTTTTATTTTTAATTTTTCATTTTTTATTTTTCATTTTCCATTTTTAATTTTTTATTTTTAATTTTTTAGTTTTCATTTTTCGTTTTTCATTTTTAATTATTTATTTTTTATATTTCATTTTTCATTTTTTATTTTTCATTTTTCATTTTTCATTTTTGGTTTTTCATTTATCTTTTTTTATTTTTCAGTTTTAATTTTTAATTTTTTATTTTTAATTTTTTATTTTTCATTGTTTATTTTTCATTTTTTCGTTTTCATTTTTCGTTTTTCATTTTTCATTTTTTATTTTTTATTTTTCGTTTTTCATTTTTGGTTTTTAATTTTTTATTTTTCATTTTTGGTTTTTCATTTCTCTTTTTTTATTTTTCATTTTTTATTTTTAATTTTTTATTTTTAATTTTTAATTTTTAATTTTTCATTTTTCATTTTCCATTTCTAATTTTTTATTTTTAATTTTTTATTTTTCATTTGTTATTTTTCATTTTTAATTTTTCATTTTTTAGTTTTCATTTTTCGTTTTTCCATTTTTCATTTTTTATTTTTTATTTTTCATTTTTGGTTTTTCATTTTTTATTTTTCATTTTTGGTTTTTCATTTCTCTTTTTTTATTTTTCAGTTCTCATTTTTCATTTGTTATTTTTTATTTTTAATTTTTAATTTTTAATTTTTAATTTTTAATTTTTAATTTTTAATTTTTAATTTTTAATTTTTAATTTTTAATTTTTAATTTTTAATTTTTAATTTTTAATTTTTAATTTTTAATTTTTAATTTTTAATTTTTAATTTTTAATTTTTAATTTTTAATTTTTAATTTTTAATTTTTAATTTTTAATTTTTAATTTTTAATTTTTAATTTTTAATTTTTAATTTTTAATTTTTAATTTTTAATTTTTAATTTTTAATTTTTAATTTTTAATTTTTAATTTTTAATTTTTAATTTTTAATTTTTAATTTTTCAGTTTACATTTTTCATTTTTATTTTTTAATTTTCGTTTGTTATTTTTCGCTTTTCATTTTTTAGATTTCATTTTTCGTTTTTCTTTCATTTCTTACTTTTCATTTCTTATTTTTCATTTTTTATTTTTCATTTTTCATTTTTCAGTTTACATTTTTCATTTTTATTTTTTATTTTTCGTTTATTATTTTTCGTTTTTCATTTTTTATTTTTTATTTTTAATTTTTTATTTTTCATTTGTTATTTTTCATTTTTGATTTTTCATTTTTTAGTTTTCATTTTTCATTTTTATTTTTATTTTTTATTTTTCATTTTTATTTTTAATTTTTTATTTTTCATTTTTGATTTTCGGTTTTTCATTTCTCTTTTTTTATTTTTCAGTTTTCATTTTTCATTTTTTATTTTTTATATTTAATTTTTTATTTATCATTTTTCATTTTTAATTTTTTATTTTTCATTTTTCAGTTTACATTTTTCATTTTCATTTTTTATTTTTCGTTTTCCATTTTTTATTTTTTATTTTTCATTTTTTAGTTTTAATTTTTCGTTTTTCATTTTTCGTTTTTGGTTTTTCATTTCTCTTTTTTTATTTTTCAGTTTTCATTTTTAATTTTTTATATTTTATTTTTAATTTTTTATTTTTCATTTTTTATTTTTCAGTTTTCTTTTTTATCTTTCATGTTTTACTTTTCATTTTTCATTTTCCATTTTCCATTTTCATTTTTATTTTTCATTTTTTATTTTTCATTTTACATTTTTCATTTCAGTTTTAAGTTTTATTTTAATTTTCCATTTTTTATTTTTCATTTTTCATTTTCAAACAGGTCAAACATATCATAATTTTTTCACTAATACAACACACCGATTTTGTATTACGTCTCACATGTTACGCTGTTGTTGTGATTGTATTGAAAAATAGAAATTTAGCCCCCTGCGCATATAGATGTTTACACATCAAAAAGTAAACACCAATTTTTAATCTTTAAATTGTCTTATTGCAGAGTTTACTACTGTACCATTTGAATAGTGACTACTATAAAACATGAAATCAAATAAAGTGGCAACATTACACAATTCTATCGAAAATGAAAATGAGATTTGACGCGTCAAAATAAAGTAAACAGTAGTAACACTTACTTCGCAATTTTATATTTAGGGGAAGAACCTAAACCTTTTGCGACAAATTTGAATCGATCTTTACTAAAAATTGTTTTATGATTTGTACTAATTAATAATCTATAATATTAAACGGCTAGGCGATTTCTTGTGACTGATGTTTTGTTCTACCGTTTTATCCCGATTTTGACCAAACGTATATTATTTGAAAGGTATTTGTTTTCAGCCGTTTTGCAGATATACAGATTTTTAAATTTTTTCCTTTATTTTGAGTAAATTGCAATTGAAGTTGCTACTAACACATACATAAAATTATACAATGCTATGTGTGTGTTTATTTAATTTGTTAATGTGTTTGTAATAAAAATGAGTTTGTTTTTTGTGTTGATTTGTGAATTGGTTATAATTGATTAGCATATTTTTAGGGTCTTTATTTAAAGAAAAAATAAAATTTCCTAGAATTTGCGCTCGAATTTCGAGGGCTAGAATCTGCTAGTAACTAAAAATAAGTAAAAGAAACTAATCTCACTATGGAAAGCTAACATGGTCTGATACTCGGAAAATTATTTTAATTTTTATTGATTAATACATCAAACATTATAAGGTTGAAGATTTACCGAAATATGAACGCCCAAAGCGGCTTAGTGGTACCGAAGTTAGAGCTGCGGTAAGAGAATTAAAGACATATGTAGCCTAAACTGTCAGAAAACATCATGCAGACATTAGGCAAACCAGTAAGTTCCAGAAGAGAAGAGTGGCCTACATGGAAGGATACCGTGCAAGGAACCATACATATCTAAGGCAAATCAGAGCAAGCTAATGAATTTCGATAAAAAAGTAAAAAAATTATTTTCTATCTTTTTGGGAAAGCATGTTATATGCAGATAAGAGCAAATCCGAAATTTTCGGCCCGAAAAGGCCCCCAAAAATATGGCGTGCTAAGAATGAAACCTTCAACTCTGTCAAACACGGTGGAGTTGCAGTTATGGTTTGGAGCTATATGACGGCACCAGGTGTTGGCAATCTTGTATTTATTTCAGAGTTCAGAAAAAAACACACACTGAATAAATAACTCGTACATATATGTAAACAAACATAACTTAGCCCAACACACACATATTTTTATTTTCATACCAATTATGTTTGTTTTTAAATTTTCTACGGTGCCCAACACAACCATGACTGTGTTCGTTTTAATATTTCGTTATTTACACGAACATTTTTGTATCACATACTTTTTGTTTCAATCACACATAAAGCACACATTTTTGAGTGTTGCTTTACTTGAAGTTCATGTTCTGGTACGTGTAGTGAAAAAAAAACACAGAACATGTACAATAAACAGGTTCGAGTTCAGTCATATTTTAAACACGACTTAAAATATAACTGAACTCGAACCTGTTTATTGTACATGTTGTGTTTTTTCTTACTACACGAGCCACAACACGACATAAAATATAACTGAACTCGAACCTGTTTATTGTACATGTTCTGTGTTTTTTTTCACTACACGTACCAGAACATGAACTTCAAATAAACAACACTCAAAAATGTGTGCTTTATGTGTGATTGAAACAAAAAGTATGTGATACAAAAATGTTCGTGTAAATAACGAAATATTAAAACGAACACAGTCATGGTTGTGTTGGGCACCGTAGAAAATTTAGAAACGCACATAATTGATATGAAAATAAAGATATGTGTTGGCTGCTTTTGAACAGAACATTGTGTGTTTCATGTGTGTATTTTCTGAACCTTGATTTATTTACTCCAATATGAACAAAATGGATTACGAAGGCATTTTGAAGGACAATGTTGGCCTTAGCGTCGACATATTAGGCTGGGTTGGAAACTGGAACAGGACAACGATCTAAAGCTTACATCTAAAATTGTGAAAGAGCGGCTACTGGCTACCGGACTTTAACCCGATCAGGCATCTGTAGAAAAATCTTGACAGAAAAATACGTCGAAAAGCTATTTCAAGAAAAGCAAACTTAAAGACGGCTCTTGAGAATGGAGTACAATCTCCCCCAATGTAAGAAAAACAGTTGTCGAGTCGATGCCTAGAAGACTATAAAATTTAAAAAGTTTACTTTTTGTATTAGAGTTCTGTGGCCTTTTTTTGCTGTTTATTTTTTTTTTGACGCGTAAAATTTGGTCATTTTCTAAATAAAGTGCGTTTTTGTTGTTATTTTGTATTACCTTTGTTTAATGTTTTTATTGAGTTCAGTTATTATCTTGAATTCCTTATATTTATGTTTGATTTTGTGTTTCTTCATTTTACTAAAACTTTAAATATGAGAAACTAAGGTGTTTACTTTCTTTTGATGCTCACATTATATTATTTTTAAGAAAATTTTTTTTAATATTTGTACTTTATGAATTCACTGTTTTGTTTTATATTAACAAAAAAACAATTTTTATTTTTTTTGTATAAATTTTTTTTATTAGTTTAAAAATTTCTTAAGCATTGTCCCAGTTTGATTTATACCTACTCTATCTTGACATCTCTCCAATCTTTGTTCGAAAATGTTATTACATTTTTCCCCTGTTTAAAATATTTCCATTGCCATGTTTAATACCTATTTGTCTAACATTTCAGGGCAATACCATTCTATGGATATCACTTACAAGATTGCCCTTTTTTTTTTTTAAAGAAATAATCAAATAAAGGCACATTTTGAAAAGGGATAAAAATTTTCATCATAGTCTGGGTTCACACAAGGCAATTTTTGTTGCGCAACTTTTTTCAATTCTCTTTTAAAGTTGCCTTAATGTTCACACAGAGAAATTCATTGCCGAAACTTTTCGTTTTCTTTTGCTTTCAAATTCTTACATTTTTGACAAGTTCACTTTATTAGCTTGTGTAAAAAGAATTTATTAATGATCCAAAGTGAAAAATCTATTTGTGTGAAAAAATGTAAGTCAAAGAAAAAATGAAATAATCAAAAAAATAATAAAATAAATGAAATAATAATAATAATTTTTCACAGCGAACCAAAGAATAAAAAGATATGTCAAATAATAAGCTGCAGCTAACTTCGTGTTTATAATTACGAATTTCACAACAAAACGAGTTGCCGAGTACAAGCAACTCCATACCAAATACCGATCTTCTTTCCCCTCTCTCCTACAAACTCAAGAATTGCGCTACAAAAGTTGCCTTGTGTGAACTCGGACATACTCGTACTTTGTCTATTTGACAATTAAGTTTAAATCATTTTTAAAATTAATTGATTCAAGAATGAATATTTTATTAAGAAAATTTCGAACTTATTTAAAATTCTTAAATTGAATCATTTCTATGCATTTAAAATATGAAACAAATGTTTCTTGTATGATCTCCCAACATCTTACAGTGTCTTACACTGATTTAAAAAAATACATTATTATTTAATTTGGTTCATCCTAAAGTAATTTGTTATTCTCCAACAAAAGTCACAAAAGCTACAAAAGTTTTTTTTTTTTTTGTTGGGAGCAAAATAAAAAAAAAAACAAAAATCACAGCAGTAAAGTGAAGTTATATATGGATGGGAGAGAGGGAGAGTATAGAGAGACGCACAACAAATGTTTGAGACAGCAAGCTTGGACATTTTCAATTTTGTTTTCGATGTGACAAGAATAAATACTTTTTTAAAAGAAAAAACACAAGAAGAACAAGTAAGAAAATTATAGTCGGTCTAGACCGACTATACGATACCCTATACCATGCGTTTAGAGACCCTATCTCTTAGGCCCAACTAACTGGACATAGAAAATACGCAAAAACCAAATTTGAGTGGGATTTTTATTAATTTTTTTGGCTGCAGATATGAAAAAGTTCATATCGGATGCTATATCTATATAGGGACGTGGTCCAAAAATGGACCGATCCTGATCATGTTTGGTAAAGTCTCTTGTATTTTGCAAAAATATATACAAACAAAATTTGAGAAGAATCAGTGCAATATTTTTGTTTTTTAATAGATTTAACTGAAGATCGGGAAGCAGCTCTATATGGGGTCAAAGGGATCATTTTTGGACTATTCATTAGTGGATGTAATGAACGCATACAAACCCAATTTGAGTAAGATCTATATGACAATTTGGATCTTATGGCAATTTATGTCGATTTCATATGGGTAATTTGTATGGGGGCTAGGTCTGAACATGGACCGATTCACACCAATTTCAATAGCGTTCATCCCATGGCCGATAAAAGTTTATATACCAAATTTCATCAAAATATATTCATATTTGCGACCTGCAGTTTGATTACAAGCTTTACATGGACACACAGACGGACGGACGGACGGACGGACGGACGGACGGACGGACGGACATTGTTAAATCAACTCAGAAAGTGATTCTGATTCGATCGGTATAATTAAAGATGGGTCTAGGTCAAATATTTTTGGTTGTTACAAACAGCAGCACAAAGTCATTATACCCAAACCACATAGTGGTATAGGGTATAAAAATGTATACAAATATAACTGGAAAAGAAAAGAGGACGATAAGAAAAAAATAAAATAACAATATATAGTGCAAAACATATAATAAAATATAATGTTAAAACTAATGTGAGTTTGTTGTAACATCTGTTGGATTTGGAACGAGAAAAAGAACATTAGTGTTGAAAATTACAGTAAAAGTTAATTTTAGCTATTTACTTACTTAATAATCGTACTTATACTTATTAATCAACGTTTCAAAAGACTGTGATTTTAAGGTTATGACTCTAAAGTCTGAAAATGTGTTTATTAAAATTGTAATTTTATTTTTTTTTTAGTACGATTTATCATTTTGATTAAAATTCCTTTTTGATTTGTTTGAAAGAAAACACGCTCGAAGGAACGATTTTTTTTTATCCTTCACTCAACCAATACTTTTAATTAAGTTTTAAAATTAAAGAATGTTATTTTAAAAGGGGGTTTTCCATTTGAATTGCATATTGTTGGCTGTCAGTATCACCATCATGACTTTCATCATCATCATCACCATCATTAGTATTTTGTTTTTTATGTTTTATGTTTTAATAATGACTGATGTTGGCTTAGTAACCCATGTTGTTTTCTTTATTTTTATTTATCTTTTTGTTATTGTTGTTCTGTCAGTAAAGGTATTTTGTATTCGTTTTGGTTTGTTTCTTCTTTTTTTTTAATTTAACAAATATGGTTGCCCTGAGCAGCAGCATCATCCTTCCTTTGGTGGCTGTTTTACTTTTTCGCCATAAACGGATTTCCTTACTAATTAAGTTGGATACATGTCTATTTGTAGAATTAGTTAGCAGTTGGGTTAATAAATTAACAAAGAAACAAAAAAATAAACATATTTCAAATTATATCTACTTAACTTACTAGATATAACTCATCTTAATTTATAAACAAAAGTAATTCTTGTTAAAATCTTTCTAGAATATAAAATTGAAGCCATCAATTGAAAATATTTCTGGTTAATGAGTTAATCGTATATGAGCCATTAAAAGTCAAACTGTTCGATTTTTGGTAAAAACTGACTTTGATTAACCAGATTTATTTTTAGATTTTCAGTGTATTCTATTTGTGAAAAAAATTAAAACGTGTCTCTGTAAGAACAAAGTTTTTAATATTATTTATATATACTAGCGGATTCCAACCCTCAAAATTCGAGCGCAAATTCTAGGAAATTTTATTTTCTCATTAAATAAAGACCCTAAAAGTATGCTAATCAATTATAGCCAATTCACAAATCAACACAAAAAACAAACTCATTTTTATTACAAACACATTAACAAATTAAATAAGCACACTCATAGCATTGTATAATTTTATGTATGTGTTAGTAGCAACTTTAAATGCAATTTACTCAAAATAAAGGAAAAAATTTAAAAATCTGTAAATCTGCAAAACGGCTTAAAAGAAATACCTTTCAAATAATATACGTTTGGTCAAAATCGGGATAAAACGGTAGAACAAAACATCAGTCACAAGAAATCGCCTAGCCTATTAATATTATAGATAACTATTTTTTTTTTTTTGACAATTGTCGCAAATATAAAAATTTGCCCGATACGAGATTATTCAAATTGTTAGAATAACGGATCGTATTTAGCTCTATTGCTTTATTTGAGTTTATATACAACATTTTTAATTTGTTAACCTTCAGTTGTATATAAGATTAAAAAAATAGGTTATGTAATATAATAAAAGAAAGTGTTCAAACTCTCGGTCGCACCACCTAGAAATATGGGCCAGGCAAAAACAATTTAGGGATGGCTCAACGCGATTGAAAATTTCAAGTGTGTATGAGGGAAATATGACTTTTTTCAAATTTGATGAAAAATTCGTTCTATAGTTTAAAAACTATTATATAATTCGGGGGTCAGTATTAAATTATTTTTTTTAAAAAGCTATAAGACTTCAAAATCGAATAAAAACTCGCCAAGAAATAGCAAATGACCCAAACCACTTTTGTGCCAGGAAAAACTACGTCATGAAATTTGATGGCATTTTTTCAACTTTGAGAAATACATTAAAGCCATAATTTTTTTTTGGTCTGTATATATAAGTACTCATAACCAAATGTGTAGAACTTCCGTTCCTAAAATTTGTGATAAATACGAGAACGTTAACCCATTATTTGCCACGGCCAGCCTTGGATTTTAAGATATTTTTTTAAAAAATTACCGGAAACGAGTTTTTCTATTAAACTCGATGAAACCACTATTTAGAATTTAAGGAAAATAATTCGGTTAATTTTTATTTATTTAACCCTTCAGTGCTCCTGTGATCAAAATAATCCATTGTGATATATCTTTGGTGCAATTATCTGCTTATCGCTCGCGAATATAAACTAAAAAAACTTTAAACCAATTTTGTTATAAAATTATTTTACGTATAAGTGATATTGTTTCAAAAGTAAAACTGGTAAATGATACAGCAGAACGCGGTGTTAAATTGATTGAAGAGTATAATAACATATTAACAAAGAACGAACAAGAAAAGCAATACTTATTGCAAGTCGTAAGTGACTGCAGAAAACAATTTGAATCGCACACTAAATCATCCTTCAATACACCAAAATAAATAGAATTAATTTTACATTTCATATTCTTTTGAATAAATTGGGTCTTCTTATTTTATTTATTTATTTATATTAATTACAATACAAAGTAAATTTGTATTCTAATTTGGGTCCAGGGATAAGCCGTGCGACAAAGACCATTTGGTTGGTTTTTGCAGCGACAGACCAAAGCCTCTGGTGGGAATCGAACCCACGACCCCCGCATGATAAGCGAACACGCTACCTACTCACCTACCGGGGCGCTTAAACTTCTTATTTTATTTAGCAAAATAGAGATAGTTTTTCACTGCTTGTTTTATTATTAATTGTAAAAATGAGACTCAGGTGGCATAGCCGAGTTTATCACTCTTACTTGTTTATAAATTAAATGTTTTTAATAAAAAATTTTTTCATAAAAAAAAAATGAAATACTCAAAAAATTTTTATAACAAACTTTGAATATGAGTGGCGCCACATACCATGCCTAACTATAAGTCATTCACGCAAGCCAAGTAACAAATGACGTGAGTATGGCTATGATTAGTGATTGTAATATCGATAATCGATAAACCATTAAATAGATTCTCTAAATATTACGCAAGGGAACCATATTGAACATTTTTGGTGTTGACCGAAACTTTATTGCAATTTTTTACTTATCTGAGGTGGCTGATTTTAAATCTAATTTCCATTTTTCTCCATCAGCTCGCATTTTGAAGTTCAAAACTTCAACGATATCTCTGAAACTACTGGGCAAATTTAGAACCAATGTAAGCACGGCTTAAAGATAATATTGTTGACGAGTTGTGAACTTTTTCCAACTGAAAATAATGAACCGTTTTCAAGTTATTCCAATATATGTAGTGGAAAAAACTAAGAAAAAACTAAGTGCAGATTTGGATTCAGCGTCACAAATAACCTTAAAAACAACATTCAGTTCTTAATCAACAACAATCCCTTAGGTGATTTAAAAATCTATATATATAAAATTGAATGTGTGTTTGTTTATTTGTTTGTTTGTGTGTACCTTATAGGAGACCAAACCTCTGGACCGATCTTCCTGAAATTTTTACAGCATTTAACTGGGACTCTGGCATGATTAATAGGGTACTTTTTTTTGACCACGCCCACTTTTACGCCCACTTTTTTAAAATTATGTAATTGCTCCCATATAGTTTTTAACAGATTTACTTCAAATTGTATACACATTATACTCCAGGCGAGGTAGAAATAAACATTTCTTACGCCACGCCCCCTTTCACGCCCCTTTTCACGCCAAATTTTGTTTGAAAGTTTTAAACTTTTTTTTCTCTGTACAAATTTGTTCCTTCCAACGGATTTTTTTATTTGGTAGTATATTGCTCTTAATACTGTTAACGTCGCCATATAACTATGAACCACGCCCATTTCACCGCCCTCTTTTTTTTTACTTATACCACTAACAATGTTTGCTATACAAAATAATTTTTTTGTAATATGTATATATCTAAAGTTTTATACACTTTTTATCTACAGGTAAGGTAGCCATACATTTTTTTATTACCAAGTCCCCCTTTTTCGCCCCATTTTACCTTAAATCATAATTAATCTGCTTTCAATCTATCTATATATATAAAAATGAATGTGTGTTTGTTTGTGCTTTATAGGAGGCCAAACCAAAGAACCGATCTTCCTGAAATTTTCAGAGCGTGTTACTGTGACTCTGGAAGGAATAATATGCTATATAAATTTTTGATTGGACAAAGGGGCGGTGCCACGCCCATATAACCCAAAATTTGAAAAAGTCATATCACGGGAATTTTTTTACCTACAGCAGTCATATTTGGTACATATGGTATTAGCATGAATAGAAATACATACAAGAAGAAAAGTGGGCGGGACCACGCCCCTTTTTAGAAAAATAAAAAATCGTAATATCTTCTAAACTACTGGGAGGATCGTCATGAAATTTTCACAAAAGGATATTTTTGCGAAATAATAAGACCTTAGCTATATAAAGTTGTTAGTGAGCAAAGGGGCGTGGCGTATATATAAAAACGTTGATGCATTTGATTGTAACGAATGATCTCCGGAACCATAAGAGCTGTCGAGGTAGGATTTCCAGCATAGGTTCGGTTCGAGCTCTTCTGTGTTTTCTTTTTTAGTTTTAACCCTCTAGCTGGCGTTGGGGTCAAGTTAAAAACAAAAATTTTTACTTTCAGCGCGATTTGACTGCAATTCAGAATGAACGTATGTTTCGTCATAAGAAATTTTTGTATGTATAAATGGACCCGATAGGTGGCGCTGGGTAAAGTTATTTCGAATATTCTTATTTATGGTGTGATTTTAATGAAACTAAGAATGTACATATATGTATGTTAGAAACATTTTTTTATTGGACCCGGTAGATGGCGCTGTCGTTCGAAAAATAATGAGTTGTCAAATTTATATAAATTTTAATAAATAAACTCACAAACGTTTTTATATATAAATATTCTAACGAAAAAGAAGGAAAAAGCCGCTACATTATTGCATGGTGGCCGCACAGCTCATTCAGCACTCAAATCACCGTTAAACGTACAAAAAAATGAGAATGCCGTCTGTAATATCAAAAAACATTCCGGTATGGCAAAAGTTCTGCAAAAATGCAGTATTTTTATTTGGGATGAATGTACCATGGCTCACAAACATTGTGATTTGATTTGATAAAAGATTTGAAAGGCAATGAAAGATTTTTTGGTGAAGCTCTCATTTTATTATCTGGAGATCTTCGTCACACATTTTATATAGGTATATACAGATTCTAACTAAAATAAAAATTCATTGAGGGCAAAACAACGTTTGCCGGGTCCAGCTAGTATCTTATAAAAGAACATTTTGCGTTAAGTTGTAATTACCTTATAGTATTTGTGTATTACAAATTTTTATTTTTCTTTCAAATCCTTTTTTATTGATAAATTGGAAAGTATAGCTGATAGAAATAATTTGACTTAATATCTGAAATCAGGGGCCTAAAAACAATTACTATAACACACTTACTACATAAATAAACAAGTAAGAAAATTATAGTCGGTCTAGACCGACTATACGATACCCTATACCATGCGTTTAGAAGCCCTATCTCTTAGGCCCAACTAACTGGACATAAAAAATAAGCAAAAACCAAATTTGAGTGGGATTTTTATTAATTTTTTTGGCTGCAGATATGAAAAAGTTCATATCGGATGCTATATCTATATGGGGACTAGGTTCAAAAGTGGACCGATCCTGTAAACATATTAAAAATGTTACTTTTGTATGGAAATCGCGATTTTTATCAATTCAGTTTTCTCAGTAAATTGTAAAAAAAATCAAAACTTGTGCAGCGATTACAATGAAATTAAGCTCATTTCATTCAAAATATGTTTACCTAAACATTTTTAGACCAAAATTTTGATTTTTATCGCATTTTTATTTTTTATGAATTTTTAAAGAACAAAAAAATATTTTTTTTTAAATTGTTCCTTTTTTTCAAAACTTTAACGATATCTCTGAAAAAACTGGGAAAATTTAAAACCAATGTAATCACCGCTTAAAGATAATAATGTTGACGAGTTTTGGATTTTTTTAATTGAATATGGTGAACCGTTTTAATATTACTACCAGATTCCAACCCTCGAAATTCGAGCGCAAATTCTAGGAAATTTTATTTTTTCATTAAATAAAGACCCTTAAAGTATGATAATCAATTATAGCCAATTCACAAATCAACACAAAAAGCAAACTCATTTTATTTCAAACACATTAACAGATTTGCTAAACACACACATAGATAATTTTATGTATGTGTTAGTAGCAACTTTAAATGCAATTTACTCAAAATAAAGGAAAAAATTTAAAAATCTATAAATTTGCAAAACGGCTATGAAGAAGTACGTTTCAAATAATATACGTTTGATCAAAATTGGGATAAAACGGTATAACAAAACATCAGTCACAAGAAATCGCCTAGCCTATTAATATTATAGATTTCAATATAAGTAGTGGAAGTGCCTTAATTTTGGACATAACGGTATATAATGAAAAGTCGAGAAAAAACCAAGTGCAAAAAACCTTGTTCCCTTGTGTTTTCGATAAATCGATAAATGATAACTTTTTTTATATCAAATTATTGGTATCATACTTTAAAAATCGGACTGTTAATATGACTGGATTAGTCACACAATAATTAAACATACGAGGGTGGTCCCAGAATAACCGAAGCTGACAACGAGATTTCAACATATTTCGAAAAAATTTTCTTTATTTCTCAAATTAATCTGCTTTTAGCTCGATACATTTTTCTCAGCGATATTCAGTGGCTGCGATACCCTGTTTATAGTAAGAAGTGGCCATCAACTGACGTTGATTTATTTTCCTTTTTGAAAATAATAAATAAAAATCATCCCAAGCGCATCCGAAAAACAGACGCCTTGCCTGCAGATGAAACTATCTTCTTCCACTGTTTCGACTGTTCCTTTGTCTCAGGTGTGAAGTGGTGGACTCATGTCTCATCCATGGTTACGAATCGACGCAAAAACTCGGCTGTATTGAGGTCAAACATCGCCAAACGCGGCACCAATCTTACGAACTGCTTTCCCATCTCTAAATTTTCGGCCTATATGTGAAGTATTGTACTTTTTGAAATGCCCATAACTTCAGCTCACGCACCTTAAGCCGACGATCATGCAATACCATTTCGTGGATTTTCTGATGTGACCACCTCAATTGGTCGATGACCACGATGTTTGTCTTGGCAAATCGTACGGCCTCGTTTAAATCCTGCTATTCAATATTATATAGCCGTAAACGAAGGAGCAGACTCCCCCAATATAGAATCTAGCTCGGCTTTAGTATTGGTTGAACTGAGACCTTTCAAATGAAAGCATTAAATTACGTCATGTATGTAACAAATTTTTTACATGTTGCAAATTCACTTGAAACTTGAAACATGTGTTTAATAAGGTTTCCATTTTTTATCATAATAATATCATAACAATAATGGAACCACCCTCGTAAATCGAAAAATGTACTATGATGACTATTATATACCTACCGCAGTCCTCAAACATAAACGCAATCAAACACATTATTAGAAAAGTCTGTACAATATTTTGGTGTTTAGCTCTATATGGGGCCTATGACTACGATTTGTCCTATAGGGATTATTTTTGGACTACTGATTAATGGATATAATAAACACATACAAACCCAATTTGGCTGAGATCTATATGATAATTTGGATCTTATGGCAATTTATGTCGATTTTATAGGGGGTAATTTTTATGGGGACTAGGTCTGAACATGAGCCATTTCCAATAGCGTTCGTCCTATTGCCGAATGAAGCTTATGTACTGAATTTCATTAAAATATATTCATAGTTGCTACCTGTAGTTTGATTACAAAGTTTACATGGACACACGGACGGACGGACGGACATCGTTAAATCGAATCAGATAGTGATTCCGATACAATCGGTATAATGAAAGATGGGTCTAGGTCGAATATTTTTGGTAGTTACACACATTAGCACCAAGTCATTATACCCAAACCACATAGTGGTATAGGGTATAAAAAGAAGTGCTTAAAATATATATTCTTTAGCTAGAAGATTAGATGATATTCTGAGGTCCAAAGAAAAGCAAACCAAATTTTAAACATGAAAACTATCATCTAAGTTCTTGTAGTATTTATTTTTTTTTGTATCTCTTTTTTAGTTATTATTCTATTGAAATCTACTCTTATTAAAAACCCACTCAATTTTGCAATAGTACTTTTTGATTAACATGAGAAATTTAAATAAAATTTTACTTTAAATGTAAATTTTTTGACGATTTGTTTTAAAGTTTAAACCAATTTAAACTTAATTAAGTTTTATGACAAATTTTGTGCCTTCAATAGATAGAATAGTTGAAACTGTGGGTTATTCATTCTCCAGTTGGAATAACCTCTTTCAGTTTTTTTTTTTTTAATTTTTAGATAAATGAAATCTCACCCATAAATTGGTAAATTTAGAATAAAAAGTCGTAATCAGCACTTTCACTTTTATTCATAATGTTTTCAATGTTCAATTTTCAAAATTTCTTCCCCTTTAATTTTGTATCTTTAAATTTACAAACCTTTTTAACATACAACCAAAAATTGTGGTTAAACACTGGAAAAACATTTGTAAATACAAATCTTGCCAAAAATAAGTAAATCCTATATAAACACTTTCCATAATAATATGTAAATAAAGCAAATGTTTATATGAAAAAAAAGCATCCCCCATTTAAGTGAAGATTTCAATCTGTACTGACATTTGCAGTAGCAAAACTAAATAAACAAAGTAAATAAATATGAAATACTTTACATCTTGTAATAGTCAGATAAATGCAATTTTTATTCAAAATAACCAAATCAACTACAGACAGAACTTCTGTTTATGACATCAAGATGGAAATTATAATTTGAAAAAATAAAATATACGTGTAAACAAACATATTTATACGTATAAAAAAAAATTTCTTTAAATCAATTTATGATTTTTTCTAAACATTTTCATTAAAATTTTCTTAAAGAGATTTATTCTTACCATTTAATTTGTTTTATGGTCTCCTGTTTGTAAGTAAATATAAGAATATAATTCATATATCTTCTTTTTATTTAATCTTTATTATCTTAATGTTCTTTTTTTGCTCATTCTCGTTACTTCCATTTGGGTACCAGAGCTTTGAATGTGTACATCACTGTCTTAATAATTAGATATTTTTTTAAATCTTCAATTGAGTAGATCGTGTGAATTAATTTATTTATTTATTCAGTCTACTAATTTATGAATATAAAAATATTATTTGTAAGATAATTAACAATTAAGGAATATTAATACGGATTAATTGAAAATTTTATGTAAGATCAATTAAAAACTATTAATCAAGTGAATAAAAATATTTTATATTAAAGACAGGTATTCCACAACAACTTTGCTGTTGTACTTTAATTATTTTTTAGTTCCATATTAAGTGAGATGCTTAAATTGTCAAATTACTTGTAAACTTTGACAAATAGCGTTTTGCTTATATCCATAACTATAATCGCCCCAAACATAGTATTCCAATCAGACCAATAGCTTTCAGACTGTATATTTATAAAACACTTTCTTTGTTTGGAACCACTGTGCAACGCCGAGGTGGATTTTCTTAAGTTTTCGATTTACTTTGAACCATTATATTCATAAGCAAATTATTTTTTTTAGCTCCCCCCCTACAAATTATGAGGATTTAGGACCCCTTTACGGGAAAAATAGCAAAAAAATTTTTGAACAAAAAACCAGGCAATTACTTAAATATTAGTTCTGTGATATTAGTCGTTAAGTTTAAAACTGTGATTTTTTATTTTTATTAATTTATTTAATTTTATTAAATCTGTGTCGTGATGTCCAGTTTTATATCTTTAAATTTATTAAATAATAATAACCTGACAATATAAGTTTGGATTAATCAAATTAATAATAAAAAAATTTTTATACACTCCTGATGAAGTTGAAAAACCGTCAACGAAACGTAGAGGGGAGATGAAATAAATTTTGTTTTAATTTATTTTATTTAAAACTTATAAGCTGACCATCATAGCCCAAAAGAAGTAACAAAAACCAGATGGCTACCGGATTCTGAAGATTGCAATCCTAGTGCATTTAAAAAAAAATATTTTTGATTTTCAAAAAATTGACGCCAAAAGTAGCGTAATACAAAATACATTTCGGGAAAAATATTAATAATTAGTCTCAAAAGCTACGAAATTAAATAAGGCACAAGCGGCAAAAAAAAAATATTAAAATCGGTTAAAAACTGCGGCCTGTAAGTAAATTTTACAAAAAAGTCCATCTCGTTCCGCTGGACCAGAAAAGCTCTATCACATTTTTTGAAATAGGTTTGAATAAGTTTGCGCAGCTTTTTAGACTAATTTAGTTTGAAAGAAAGAAATAAAGAAAAAAACATATACTCACTTCCCATCTTTAAGATGCAAAAACGCTGCAGCAAAATTGCTCTACGGAAATTTTATTAATATTTTTCCCTGAATGTACTCTGTATTGCGCTACTTTTTCCGTTAATTTTTTGAAAATCAAAAATATATATTTTTTCAAAAGGCACTAGGATTGCAATCTATAGGATCCAATAGCCATCTGGTTTTTTGTCCAAAATTTTTTTTGCTATTTTTCCCGTAAAAGGCTCGTAAATCCCCATCATTTGGGGGGCAAGCTTTTTCAAATTCGAAAAAAAAAACGAAATCGGGACGCGCTAATATTCATGCAATAGTCACTCATAATTGTTAAAGTTTAAGTAGAGTTTGAGTAAGTTAACAAAACACGAAAAAATTATAGTCGGTGTAGACGGACTATACAATAACCTATGCCATGCGTTTCGAAAGAGGGTCTTGGATCCAACTTGCTAAGGATGTAACAGGTAAACAAATAAGCATAAACCAAATTCTAGTGTTATTGTCATTAATTTGTGACTTGTAGATCTAGGTCAAATAATGGACATATCATGACCATATTTAGTAAATTCACCAAATCACATGTAAATCAAATCTATGAAATATTTTTGTTTTTTTATAGATTAAAGTGACGATCGGGAGTCAGCTTTATATGGGAATTATGAATAAAAATAGCCTTACTGGAATTATTTTTAGACTACTGATTAGTGGGTATAATATACACCCAAATTTGACCGAGATCTATATGATACTTTGGATCTAATGGCAATTTAAGTCGATCCCATAGGGGTCATTTGTATAAGGGATATGTCTGAATATGTACCGATTTTCACCAATTTTAATAGCGTTCTTTCTATGGATATATGAAAGCCTATATACTAAATTTCATCAAAATATGTTCATATTGGCGACTTGTCGTTTCATCACAAGGCTTATATGGCGACACATAAGGACTGACGGACAGATGGACGGACGGACACACGGACAGCTGAACGGACATCGCTAAATCGACTCAGAAAGTAAATAGCAAATTTTTAAAGTTAATTTCACGGAAATGAATATGGAATAATGAGAGGATTTATCTTCGCACATAAGAAATTTGTTGCAATGGCTATCTAAAGAACGAAGCGGTCTTAGGGTATTCTAAAAAGCCATATATGATTTTTTGTGAAAAACCAATATAACTGTTCATTAAGTGTTCCTTATTTCGATATTAATGCCGATAAAATTTTATCAAAAAAGCTTCTACCCAACTTTATATTTAACAAGATGGTAATCAATGGTCAAGTTTTGTATAACGGATCGAAATTTACATGAAAAATGGACATATTTTTCTTTAAAAAAAAAAAAATATGTCCATATTTTTCTTTCAAAAAAATATGTCCATTAACTCCTCAACTTTACAATTACTGATCTCATTTTTGAGGTGAATTTCTAAAACTTAAATTTCTCTAATCTATTTCTCTTCATTCATATGAAATTAGAGGATGCAAATTACTGTGATTTAAGCATACCGGGTAATCGGGTAGATCATAGCTTAAATACCCGGGTAGACCAGTACTTGCTAAAAAAATATTTGAAAAACATTTTTATAAAAATTCAAAGCTTTTTTTAATGCAATTACGCATATTATTTATTGTTAAAAAAAATAATACATAAGAAGTACATATGTTCCCAGCGTGTTATTTACCACTTGAGAACTTGTTTTGCTTAAGATATGAGACGTTGAGGAAGAGACTCTCTAG
The DNA here is from genome assembly GCA_963682025.1 of Cordilura impudica. Lineage (NCBI taxonomy): Eukaryota > Metazoa > Arthropoda > Insecta > Diptera > Scathophagidae > Cordilura > Cordilura impudica. Next base: position 83,461,288 of record OY821520.1, read on the forward strand.
CTCGCAGTTAATATTTCTGGAACAGTAAGCAATTTATAAAATAATTTTTCGATGATGTCACCCAAAGTATGGGAATCATCATAGCTTTGTTTTTATTATTTCCCCTTCTATGTTCTTTATTAATATGAGTCATCATATTAACATTTTATTTCTTTGCTTACTGAATTTGTGGATTTAAATGTTTAAGTAAATTTTTTTTTAAATTCATACACGATATCGGGTTCGATTTTTTTCCAGAATTATGACAATTTTCATACTTATTCAGAAGTAAAATTGTGAATACAATGTGAATACTACATAATTTACCTATGCATTCAATGGGCTAATAGCGGCATTATTTTCAATAGTATCTTAACGCAGACTTAGATACCCAGCAATTAAAAAGAGTAACCAAATAAGTGAAAGAGATCCAATTCTTGGGATGCAGATATGGTGAAAAGTTTACTCATCACCAATAAATATGACATGCGCTTGTCATAAGAGTAGTACACAAATTGTCTCTTATGGATCCTGTGATGTACATATCAACTAATACTTAGGGCGTCATGACTTCTGCCTTAAAAATATTTGTTTGAATCATTTTTAGAGTTAATTTTTGTCACTTTTAGACTTTTCATTTCCAATATACATATATTTTGCTTTTCGATTTCAGTATTAACTTTTGTTCTTCCTTATTTGATTTCAGTTATGATTTTTTTACCATAACAGCCAAGTCAGTTTGAAATTATTAGGTCAGTGTAGTAAAACCTCCTAAGGGTCTCACAAACTTTTTTATACGCGCAGGGGGTAAATTTCTATTTCACAATATAATCACAAAAAAATGAGAAAATTATGATATGTAATAACCTGTTTGAAAATGAAAAATTGAAAGCTAAAAATAAAAAATGAAAAATAAAAAATGAAAAATAAAAAATTAACACGAAATAATCAAAAAAAAAAAATTGAAAAATGAAAAAATAACAACGAAAAATGAAAAATGAAAAATAAAAAACGAAAAATAACAAAATTAAAAATGAGAAATAAAAAATTAAAAAAAAAAAAATGAATAATGAAAAATTAAAAATGAAAAATAAAAAATGAAAAATGAAAAATAAAAAATGAAAAAAAAAATTTAAAAATAAAAAATTAAAAATTAAAAAAGAAAAATAAAAAATGAAAAATGAAAAACGAAAAATAAAAAATGAAAAAAAATGATAAATGAAAAACGAAAAATGAAACATGAAAAATAAAAAATTAAAAACGAAAAATTAAAATTTAACCAGTTGAAATAATAAATAATAATAAATATTTTTATATTAGCAGATCCCGTTGATTGCTAGAAGTTATACATAGATGACGCTTTCTTTTTGATTTTAAAAAAGTGCCATAATAAAATCTTTAATTACGAGATGTGTACACATCTCCCCTGTAATCGGACTCACATGATTTTGTTTATGACTTTTTATACTTTTTCCTTATCTTGATGTTTAGTTTTTCAGTTATAACTCAAGAACCATTCATGGGTTCTCATTTCATTCCTCAGCAGACACTTAGCGCACTATCCATTTCAACTCATAAAGTAGGTCAAGTAGTTGTGGTAGTTACAAAAATCAGTTAAAACTGATTAAATATTAAATACAAAATGAAATTTTCTTTGGGTAATTTTGAAAAGATTTAAAATTTCCTGTATATTGAAATATTTTCCAACAATTCCAATTTAGAAGATAAACCATGTACAATATAGTTATACCAACGTAATGGAAGAATTTATTTATTTAAAACTCTGCTTCCTTGCAACTGAAATTTTTTTGCTATTGTTGTAGTTGGCTTTCAGTATAATTTTGATTTGTAGTTTTCGTTTCTTCTTCTTCTTCTTTTATATGGATTTGAATACATTTCTATATGTTTGCATATGTACATTTATTTGTATTCTTGTATCTTCAAATGTATGAAACGTCTCGCTGATTCTTAAGCTTAAATATGGGGATTATATTTACTTATGGGTATAAAGTTAAAAATCCTTGTAAAACATTTTTCCTATGATTTATGTTTTGTTTTAAGTAAAACTTAACATTTGCTAACTTAAGAAGAAGATTTTCTTCATGTTACAGCAACGTTTGAACATTTTACTGCATTAATGTCTGTCCGTCTAGCTGTTTGTCTGTCTATGAAAACAGAATTATGGCAAATGTGCTGGTGTGAGTGCTATGAATCATCATGAAGATTAATGAAATTTATTTAAAAGTACTGAATTTATTTAGAGTGTCACACATTTAATAGACGTTAAATAAATTATAGATAAAGGTTGGACAAAAACATAATATTCTATAAATTTCCAACAAAATTTTAATTAAAGTCTCGTGCTCTCGATTCAGTAACTTCCTAATCTAAAAACAATTTATAAGACGAAATTTCAATTTTTTTATCAGTCGTCAATTTAAATGATCCATATTTCATTGAATCCAATTTTATTTCTTATACAAAATGGTACAATTTATACAAAATTCAATTTATAAATGAAGCAAAATCCTGTACTATAATTTGTACATAATAAATTATGCAACCTAACCAAGTTATTTCATCGATTATTTATATTTTAAATATTTAGGAAATTTTATAAGCAAATTCCTTAATGATATGGGAAATATTTATTAACTATAAAGAATTGCGAAATTTTTATTCCACTCTTTTTGATATTTACAATAAAACATCTAATTTATTAAGTCTGTGTTAGAAATAAAATATTTTAAAATTATGCCATTAATGGGTTAAAAGTTTCCAATTCAAATTACCACTAAATCATAATGTTCATAATTTTAAATATTAAAAAAACACAACATAGTTAAATAAACATTTATGGCATTTTTATACCCTATACCACTATGTGGTTTGGGTATAATGACTTTGTGCTGCTGTTTGTAACAACCAAAAATATTTGACCTAGACCCATCTTTAATTATACCGATCGAATCAGAATCAGTTTCTGAGTTGATTTAACAATGTCCGTCCGTCCGTCCGTCCGTCCGTCCGTCTGTGTGTCCATGTAAAGCTTGTAATCAAACTGCAGGTCGCAAATATGAATATATTTTGATGAAATTTGGTATATAAGCTTTTATCGGCCATGGGATGAACGCTATTGAAACTGGTGAGAATCGGTCCATGTTCAGACCTAGCCCCCATACAAATTACCCATATGAAATCGACATAAATTGCCATAAGATCCAAATTGTCATATAGATCTTACTCAAATTGGGTTTGTATGCGTTCATTACATCCACTAATGAGTAGTCCAAAAATGATCCCTTTGACCTCGTATAGAGCTGCTTCCCGATCTTCACTTAAATCTATTAAAAAACAAAAATATTGCACTGATTCTTCTCAAATTTTGTTTGTACATATTTTTGCAAAATACAAGAGACTTTACCAAACATGATCAGGATCGGTCCATTTTTGGACCTAGTCCCTTTATAGATATAACATCCGATATGAACTTTTTCATATCTGCGGCCAAAAAAATTAATAAAAATCCCACTCAAATTTGGTTTTTGCTTATTTTCAATGTCCAGTTAGTTGGGCCTAAGAGATAGTGTTTCTAAACGCATGGTATAGGGTATCGTATAGTCAGTCTAGACCGACTATAATTTTCTTACTTGTTAAAATTTATAAAGTAGAAAAAAAAAAGGAAAATATTTTTGTTAAAGATGATGACGAGATGTTGCTTACATGCAGCACATGGTATTTGCAGCAACAAGAGACGTTTCAGTGTAGTATCCATACACTTCACATTGAATACATTTTGTCTGCTATGAAGTTGTGAAAAAAAAACTGTTGAAACAGTTAAAAAAAAGTATCACAATCGACTCCTACAGTTTAATATTTACAACTCCTCTCAGCAAGCTATTTTTTTTTCTTCATATTTTTTAAGGACAGCAGACACTTTAATCGTTTTGTGTTATTGAATATTCATAAATATAAAAAGTTCATTAAATCGTTAAGGTTTCGTTATTGTGTATTCATGATATTGAACAAATAATAAAATCAATAACTTAGCCATAACAGCTGTTTGTTTAATAAAAACAATATACTTAAGTCTGGTGGTTGTCTGGTGTAGATTTGCATTTAGTAAATCTGCTGTAAATCATTTAAATAGAACAATTAAAATCAGTTTTACATCCGTAAAGGATGTCTTTAAGCTCTCAGTATTTTTATGAACAATAAAAATTTTTGAAATGTCTACATAAATTATAAAATCTAGAGAAACAATTACAGAATAATGAATTCAAATGAATATATCCGTTTCCCTTTTTGGGATTTCTTTTCCTTAGAGTTGAAAAATAAAAAAAAAAAAAGCTCAGAATGCCACAATATTCATATTCTTGTCGGTGTTTAGTTTGCTTTAATTGTTGATTAAGTTCCTTGTGGGCAGAAGTATTCTAAGATTAACAAGTAAGATAATTATAGTCAATCTAGGCCGACAATACGATACCCTATATCATGTGTTTAGATAAAGGGTTTTAAATCCAACTAATTGTACATAGAAAATAAACTTAAAACATAAGCATATGCCTGAAAATGTTCATGGCGGATGTTATATTTATATGGGGACTAGGCCGAAAAATGGACGGATCGAACCAAGTTTTTGATAGATTTGAGTGAATATCGGGAAGCAGTTTTACATGGGGATTATGATTAAGAGTTGTCCTACGGGGTTTATTTTTGGATGACTGCTTATTGGGTGTAATAAGCACACAGAAGTCAAATTTGAGATATATATGACAACTTCAGTTTTATCGATCTCATAGGGGTCTTTTGTATGAGGACTAGGTCTGACCATGTATCGATTTTCACCAATTTCAATAGCGTTCGTCATATGGCCATGGAGCCATCTTTTCAAGTTTGGGAACAAGTAATAATCGCTGGGGGCCAGATCTGGATATGTATTAATGTTAACTAGCAGATTCCAGCCCTCGAAATTCGAGTGCAAATTCTAGGAAATTTTATTTTTGCATTAAATAAAGACCCTAAAGTTATGCTAATCAATTATAGCCAATTCACAAATCAACACAAGAAAAAAAAACAAACTCATTTTTATTACAAACACATTAACAAATTTAATAAACACACACATAGCATTGCATAATTTTATGTATGCGTTAGTAGCAACTTTAAATGCAGTTTACTCAAAAAAAATAAAAATTTAAAAATCTGTAAATCTGGTGGACAGCTAAAAAGAAACACCTTTCAAATGAGACATGTGTGGTTAAAATAGTATTAAAACCGACACAGTAGCATCGGTAACAAGAAATCGCCTGGCCTATTAATATTATAGATATGATATCGAATTATGCGATGTCAACTTAGCGCTTTTTGGGATAGAATAAGCGCTTTTTGACAAACCCAAAAGGCGCAGTTTTCGCATTTAGCACCTTTTACCTGAAAATTTCATAAGGGACGGGTAAAGACGAAATTTTCGTATCATAGATTTAAAATGTTGGAAAGTTTTAATTGTTATACGAGTATATTAATTGGTAGGACTACAACTGAACACACTATGTGTCATGTCTTAAGGTATGACCTGCGTTAAAAATTTTTTTTTTTTGATTTTTTAAAATTCGAATTATTTTTGGAGCTACAGAGCTATATATAGCTGACCCCGCAAATGTTATTTTGCCATATAACTTATTTCTATGCATCTCTGTATAGGAGGTGCCACGCCAACTGGTTTGATCCTGAACATTTTTCACATAACTTCTCCCACTCATCATTCGTGAACGCACACGTAGTTTCAAGACTATCGGGTTTATAGTACTCTAGATAATTTTTTTTGTATGGGAGGTGGGAGGCCGACTAACCCAATCCTGTTCATTTTTGCAACGACCATTCACATTAACAACCGATTGACGTGCCGAAAGTTTCAAGACTCTGGCCATCATAGTACTCTAGATATGTGATGATATGTATATTTCCATGTATGGGAGCTGGCACGTCCACAGGTTTGATCCGGACCATTTTTAACATAACTTCTCACACTCATCATTCTTGAACTCACACCTGGTTTCAAGACCGTCGGGTTTATAGTAATACAGACAATATTTTTTGTATGGGAGGTGCCACGCCCACTAACCCCATTCAAGACTCAGGCCATCATAGTACTCTAGATATTTACCATGTGTGGAAGGAGCCACGCCAATTGGTTTGATCCCGCCCATTTTTCCACTAAAGTAGATAACTTAAGTTCCAATACCTTATCTATTACAGATATATGACATTAAATATTTACTTTATATGGTGGGTGCCACGCCCATTGGCCAGATCCCGCCCATTTATTTTACAACTCATCAAATTAGTTTGATATCTACATGTGCATAGTTTCAGAGCTCTTGCTGTTATAGTACTCCAGATATTATATGTTAAAATTAGATGTTAAAAATTCACTTTTATGGGAGGTGCTACGCCCACTTGAAAAATCCAAAAAACTATAGCCTATTTTTTCTTCCCGATAGGCAGTTACCTACTGTAAGAATTTCAAGACGATCGGTCCAGTGGTGTAGTCTCCTATAAAGGATAAACAATCATACTTACAAACATATATACATCCATTTTTATATACTAGCAGATTCCAGCGCTCAAAATTTGAGTGCAATTTCTATGCAACTTTATTTTTCAACTTAGCCAATTCACAAACCAACACTTTTTTGGTTTATTATTATTGTGAATGAAGATAACAAACTCATTAACAAACACATTAACAAATTTAATAAATATACACATAGCATATCGCACCTGTACCTCTAAAGTGAGTCAACTCAAAATTTACAAATTTTCAGTAGAGACAAAAACGTTTTTTTTTTAAATATTTACTATAAAATTTAAAAACAGTTGTTTTATTGCAAAGAATTGCGAATAATAAGTATACAACAATAGCAGTAGTAGCGACTTTTTCAGTGATCATCAAAAATAGCAAGTTTTTTGGATGCAACTCAAAATATGTCTTTTTAGTGGATTCTAAAGAAGCTGCTCTTATAACACAAACAGGGTTACAACTGTATTTTTTTTTTTTGCGAAAGACTAGAAAAATCGATGTAAGATTTTTACAGTGGATAGATATGACCACTGTGTATCGTTTTCTTGCAAAAAGTGAAAATTGAAAAATTTTGAGTTGACTCACTTTAGAGGTACAGGTGCGATATGTATAATTTTAAGTGAGTATTATTAGCAACTTTAAATCAATTTATTCAAAATAAAGGAAAAAAAAATTAAAAATCTATAAATCTGGTGAACAGCTAAAAGAAGATGATAAGATATACCAATAATAAAAATACCAAAAAATTGTGTTTTTAATTACGACCAAATAGCTTACAAAAAATACAAAAAATTTTTACATTGGTCTACAAACAACAACAATACAATATTTGTACGACAATATAGAAAATTCTTGTAATAAAACTTCTCGAATCACTTTTTTCAAACTGAGGAGAGAAGTCGGATCAAGATGCGGCGGGCGGCGTTTTTAAGTAATCATAATTGGGCTAACTATACTACTGGGGGAGGGGTGGGCAAAAAACTTCAAAAAAAAACAGCTCATTTTTAACGTTTTTTAAAAATCGTGCCATTTTGTCAATTTTTGTTATTTTGGTAAATATCCTAGATCAGGACCTGCCTGACGTGATTCTCAAGAAAAACCACACTCGGTTTGCCTTCTCATTTTAATGTACACATTTTCATCACTCTGGGAGAGGTGGATAATAAAAATATAGAAACATAAACAAGTACGGAAAAAGTTAGAAAATTACGTCTAATTTCACGTAAAAATGCCCAAAGTTGATAAATTGAAAAACGACTGAACTAAGCACTTTTAAAAGACATTCTTTTTGTGGGCTTGAACCGCAGGTCATACCTTGAACAACTTTTTATATTAAATTTGTCAAGCCCGCGACTTTTAAAATGCAAACATTGCTATTCATTATATGATAATTTAAAATTAATTAATTTTTATATTGAAGTTGTTCTACAAGTCATTGACATTTCTTAAACCTTGTAATTCATTAATCTCAAATATATCTATGCAGTTGTTTGCATTTATTTTTTTATCAAAGCTCCATGTAGTGATAAAGTTATACTCGCACATATTTTTTATGCGTCACATTCTTAAGTCTTGTGGTCAATATTTTTGCCGTTATATAAAATTGTTTATTTGTTGGTTTTTTTATTGCATAAAATATGCTCGTATTAAAACTCGTGCCACTTCCAAGTGGTCATGGCATTTTTCATTTCTTATGCCCGTTTGTGGTTTACGAGTTATGGAACATAAGGTTTTATTTTCTGGTCTGGATATATTTGTTCCTGGCATTTATTCATTGTATCCGTATGTGGTTTAAGAGTTGATTTCAAACCATTTGCTGTGTCTGAGAATCAGTACAATGTACATGACAAAATCTGTTGTGGTTTGTATTTTAAATGCACACATGTGTCTATGCGGCAAATGCGGGTTGTACAATGTTTGAAAAAACGAGGGGCCTGAATTGAAAACGTACTCATAATTAAAAGAAGAAACGCACACTTTTTTGGGTTGAGTTTATTAATTTTTGCATATAAATATCTTATCTTTTGAAAAGTGGAAATTGAACTTCACAAAGATCATCATAGATACATCAATATTTAAGTTTTTTTTAAGGTCGCTAATATTTTTACTATTTATTGTGAATATTTGGTTAGCGTTTAGACTTAGATATAATTACAAACGTGCAGAAGGATGCCCATTTTCCAAGTAATCCTGAAGACTTTATAACAGTAACTTAATAATTTTAACTCAAACTAGTAAGAGCGTTAAATCGGCTATGCAAATCTCTGATACCCTCCACCTGAGATTTATGTTTACATTAATATCTGGAAACACTGAATTTTCAGCAGTTTTTAGATGTGTTTCGATATGTTATGCTATATCTTGGCAACATACTGCCCGATTTATCCGATTTTAATTACCGACGTGCTCAAAATGATGATAAACAATATTATCTTAAGCTTAACCAGCCATTTATATTTTGTGAAAGATTGTGATTTTAAGACAGACTGGCAGACGGACGGACGGAATGATATCGCTATATCGCCTCGAATTGTTATGTCGAAAATTCATTTTTGATGTGATACAATTGGAATAATAAACTGATATATACCCTCTGCACAGTGGGATCCAATAATTACTTAATATATTTATTTTATAGTGCGTTTACATCTAAGCAAAATCTAGTACATATGAGATTTTGAGCACAATCTAGTTAATTTTTACTAGATTTCCCATACAAAACAAAATCTAGCTCGTTACTAGATTTTTAGCAAAATCTCACAAAATCTTGTCAAACTTGGGGACTACCAAATGATACTACTGTGTTTTTTTTAAATATTGTAGTAGAAAATTACAACGCAGTGACTGAAAAATTGACATTTAAAAACAAAATCAAAAGCAAACAAATTGAATAAAAAGGAAATAAAATATTTATTATTAATAAAAATGACGATTCTATAACAAAAAAAAATATTTAGTAATTGAAAAGTTATAATTTTTTATACTTATATGAGCCCATTTCCATCTGATATATAACAATTGTGCAAATTGCATTTATTTTTGTTGTTCAAACAATACATTTAACATATGTTGATGTGTTTTTTTTTCGCAGAATTTCTATTTTAGCTTGTGCTTTTTTCATTCTTGATGCATAATGTTATAATAAAATCCATATTTCCATTTTCCTATTGTTATGAATATTTTTGGTATTTCTAGTTCATATGATTTATTTTAATCAGCTTGTTAACGTATCGTCTAATCGGCTTGCACAGAATGTCAAAAAAGTTAGATGTAAACGGTATATATTTTGAAATAGATTTCCACTAAAATCTACTAGATTTTCCTTAGATGTAAACGCACTATTAATTTAGTTAGAGTCAATAAAACTTTGTCTGGCATTAGCAGAATTTAATATTTTGGAACTTATGTTAAGATTTGAAAAATTATTGTTAGTTCACAATAAGTGCAGACTGAATAAATAAAATAAATCAAGAAAAATGTTCCGAATATAAAATACGAAAATTCTATTAAATACAATCAAATTACCTCTACTTTTTATGAGTATTTAAAGGCACAAATAGGACTTAAGAATGTTGTACATTTCTGATAAAATACATGATTACATCTTAACATGCAATGTTACAATTTAGTCTGTGTCTAAGAAATTGTTTAAATATTTCTGCAACTGTTAAAATATTCACAAATTCACATGTACAGGGTATTTTACCCATTTTTATCGATATATTCTTGTAATACACGAGAAGATAAAGAGCAACAGCAACAGAACAGTTGGAATACAATAACTGGTTTTTTTATATGCTGTACAGTGGCATACTAAAACTGATATTTGTTCTGAAATTTGTTCTAAATTAAAGTACATATAGTCCATATAGAGGCCAGATCAATAAGTCCATTAACTTCTTTACTTTTTAAATTTCATTTTAAAAATCAACATTGCCGTCGCCAACTACCATTTGTTAATATACTGCTGCCAATAGACCATACAATAGACCATAAATGCGATCATGGGGCAACTTCAAAGAAGTGTTTGGCGTTGTTTAAACGACAGTACAATACACCGGAAAAAAAGTTTCTGTTTAAACGCTGGGTTTCTCCGGGAGAACCGGCGCCGGGGAAGGCCAAGGTGGGCTTATCGGCCAACAAGGACATGTAGACAATTTTTGGAATGTACGCAGCATAATCCACATTCAAAAAGGAAAAACAATAAACACCAAAAATTATACCAACTTATTGGACCGATTCCATGACGAGTTAAACAAAACAACTGCATTTGATCAAGAAGAAATTTATTTTTGATTAAGACGATGCACACAAGGACGTTTTTGATTGCGGAACTACTAGCGCGGAATTTGAATTATTATAGCCCAAACGATTTTTTTTTAATTTTTTAAGATTTTTTCGATTCTTCAAATCAATTTTATGCAAAAAATAAGGTTATGAACCATAAATTTCTTTATTTTCTTCTGGTGCTTTATTTTTACAAAATCAGATAAGTCACCTTTGAAGAGGGCTAGTCTACTGACGAAAATTTTTTGCGGTAACAATCATTAATTTAAAGGGAATTTTGATGATCTTAAAATTTAAAATTGATATTTCCCAAGTTCAATCATCAATAACTCGAGAAATATGTAATAATTATGCGAAAATCCATTAGACAGGCCTTAAAATACTTTTCCTTTGAGATCAATATGCCACTTTTGGATAAATAGAAAAAAAAACTAAAACAAAATGATTTTTTTTTTGGCCTCTAAACATTATATTTGTACTAAAATATGCAAATTTCATGATAGAGTACAAAATAAACTAATTTGGAAAATCCATTTATCGCATTTAATTTTACGCCAAAACATTGGCAATTACTGGAGCAATTGAGGTTTGAACTTGGGAAGTACTTAATTTTGATTTCAAAGGTCATCTGCCTCTTTAAGTAATAATTTTTACCGCGGATAATTTTTTTAGTAGTCTGGTACTCCTCAGAAGTTGTTTCTCAGATTTTGTGAGTATAAAATGCGAGAGAGAAAAAAAACAAGTAGGTGTGTTAGATACGACTGTGCCAAATATTCAATACCCTCAACCCGTGTTCTAAACACAATATAATCGCTAAGGTTGTCATCACTAAGAGAGATAAAAGGCTAAATTTCAAATTATAATGGCAATAATATGATAATTTACAAAAATTTTAACTAATTTCATGCTTTATTTAATTGAAAACAATTATTAAATGCAATCAGCATAAATGTGAACACATACAATTACACTTCTGTTTGTTTGTTTATAAGCGATGCATACACATTTTTTTTGCTTGTTGTTGTTCACATGTACAAAAAAAAAAAACAACAAGCAATAAAAATGTGTATGCATTGCTGATACTTGTTCTGTTACGTATAAAATTTTTTTTTTTAATTTATTTTCTAATATTTGGACATTCTTCGAATGTCATCATCGGGAAATATATCTAATGTTTATGTTTATGTAAACATTATTATTTAATTTTTATGTAATGTTTATGTAAATATTAAATATATTCCCCGATATTGGCATTCGAAGTATGTCGAAATATTGGAAAATAAATTTAAAAAAAAAAACGTAGAGTGGAGATGAAATAAATTTTATTTATCAACATTTGAAAGGTCGATTACCTTAAAATAATTTTGTGCTATTTTTAGTTTTTTATATAAAATTTTATTCCAGTATTTTTAAGTTGTCGTACCTATTTGATCCATATAATCCAAATTTAATACCAAACTGATGCAGATTATGGCGAATATTTTGCCACTCGACCTATTTTGGACAGGAGAATGTCTTCAACAGACAGACAGACAGTCAGACGGACGGACATCGCTAGATCGACTTCTCCTTTTATAAGAATCAAGAGTATATATATATATTTCGATGAGTTACAAACGATTTGACAAACTGGGTATAAAAATGTGTTATTAGCCGGAAAAAATTTGCCTAACTGAAAAAGGTAATTTTTCTTAAACCTAAAGCTATTTTCGTACTGGTGAATACGTAAGGTTTAAGTCCTGCTACCAGAAGTGCAGAGTTTTGATTCTTATCCCCAGCAAAATGTAAATTTTTATGTGTCTTAAAAGACTTAACTTTCGATTTCAAATACCAAATACGCGAATATAATTTCTCGATATTATATATACATTATTTTTTTAAATGGCTAGATGAATGAGGTGCCTTCCTATGAAAACTGAATTCGAAAATCTTTGAAGTTTTATCATTATAAAAATTCTAAGTTTCGAACAATGAAAGGAAATGAGTTAAATTGAAACTCCTTCATATATTCTAAATCCACTAGAGAGCAAATACCGGCCATATTCTACATATGGTTCACAGCGAAAAATATCGTAATCCCAATTGCAGTAAGAATACCACAGATTAATTTGCATCTAATATATTCTACATAATAAATTCACACAATGTTTTATACCATATAAGTATCTCACAATAGTTCACTGTACAACCATGAATTTGTATGACAAACAATACCCCAGAGACCACGATGGCGCTTGCTAGGCGCTAAAATTCACAAAAGAACGAAACATTACTGCAGTTAGAAAATACTCGTACTCATCGTTATAAAATATTTAAAGAACCATAATCCCAAAAGACGAACAACATATTTCAAGTGGAAATGAATGATAAAACTACAACAACACAAAACATACAAATGTAATGGTTTTTGTGGCAAACTCGCACAGTGTAAATGTGTTTGTTCTTTAACAGCCGCAGACAATAACAACAACAAAAAAAAAATAAATAAGCGTGGAAAAATAAGGTGCGCAATGCGACATGTTAACTACTGTGTTAAATATTTCACAGCAACAGACAACATGTGACATTCACAAGCAACAATATCTAATATGAACAACAGCCAACAACAACAACAACAACTAATGGTAGTTTATGTTACTTTAATACAACCGAAAATCCATAGATAACATTTCACTTAAAACTTGTTGTTTTATTTTATTGGATAACTCTATATAACAACTATATTTTTAGTATTTTCGAACCATTATCTCGTAAAAAGCGAAATTTCTTCTTCTATCTTAAGTTTTAAAGATGAAAAAGAAACAACAAAAACAAATTGTAAATTGCTTCTTTGCAACAGTCTGTTGCACATGTAAACTTTTATTGTTTGTCTCCATACTTTTTTTTTCCAGTTCTATTCTAGTTTAACTGTATTATAGGAGTATGAGAGAGTTGTTGTTCATCTTTTGGGCACAACCCTGACCATGAAATTCTAAACTGTAACAGACACCATCATGACACTTGTAAACTTTCGAAAATACATTTATTTTACTGCTATAGAAGAAATTGCAGACTGGAGATTGTTTATAGAAAATGTGTTAAAAAAATTTCGAAAACAATTTTATTTGTATATAAATACTTTTTAAGGAATATATTGATAAAGGTAAAATAGGGAGATTGACTGGATTTACATTTAGTTTTTATTTATACGAGTGAATAATTTAAAATATCCCACACTAAACCGTGGTCTTAACATAAATTGGCAATCTGAAAAGATGTAAAATGTTGTGGGTAAAACTAGAAGATATTGAAAATTGGAAATACAAAAGCAATTTAATGAGTTTTTTCTTAAGTTTGTCTCATTTCCGTATTTTATTCACTTTGTGTATTTAAGAGTTGACTTAGCAAAATCTTTTTTTTAAGCAGGTAATAAAATTGTACGTAACCCGAATATGTGATATCCTATATGAAAGGGTTTTAGTTCCAAATCATTAGTTGGATGTAAGAAAATTATAGTTGGTCAAGACGGCCTATACCATACTCTGTACCACACATTACGAGAGAGGGTGTTTGATCCAACTTTGGCTAGGCAATAACTGTATATAGATAATAAGCATAGAGCAAATTTAAATGGTATTGTTATTACAGTCACTTACTTTTCTCAAGAACATAAAAATATAAGAAAATTATAGTCGGTCTAGACCGACTATACGATACCGTATACCATGCGTTTAGAGACTCTATCTCTTAGGCCCAACTAATTGGACATAGAAAATAAGCATAAACCAAATTTGAGTGGCAGTGTTATTAATTTTTTCCCCTTTGAATATAAAAAAGTTCATATCGGATGCTATATTTATATGGGGACTAGGTCGAAAAATGGACCGGGGTCCTGACCATATTTGGAAAGGTAATTTATTTTTTTCAAAAACATATTCGAACTAAATTTGAGAAAAATCTATGCAATATTTTTGTCTTTTGATAGATTTAAGTGAAGATCGTGAAGCAGCTCTATATGGGGGCTAAGACTGATTAATGGGTATAATAAACACACGCAAACCCAATTTGACCGAGACCTATATGATAATTTGGATCATATGACAATTTAAGTAGATTTCATAGGTCTCATTTGATGGGGACTATGTCTGAACATTCACTGATTTACGCCAATTTCAATAGGGTTCATCATATGGCCGGTAGAAGCTTACATACTAAATTTAATCAATATATATTCATATTTGCTGTCTGTAGTTTGACTACAATGTGATTCTGGGTCGATCTGTATAGTAAAAGATGGGTCTAGGTCAAATATTTTTGGTAGTTACAGAAAGCAGCACAAAGTCATTATA